>JAJEJO010000314.1:252296-424606 GCA_020662805.1 Glaucomys volans | reverse complement strand
CCCCCCCCCCCAAAAAAAGAATTTAATATGAAGAATTTGAGTGCTGTAGAGACCATTTCTTCCTGGGCACCGTCACCTTGGTGAGCACGCAGTCAGCCATTAATATAATTCACATCTCTATAACAAGCAGACTTGAAAGGAACATTTCTGTGCATCTCCAAGGCACTCTTGTCTCTCCACCTCTTCCTGGTTTCCTTTCTGGATCCCAGGGATGGTTATCACTTGTTCATTAAGCACCTCTGCAGACTGGAGCCAGCTCGGGCAATGTCGTGCCATTGCTGAACACCACGGGTCCCAAACACTCTCACAGCGTCCTTGCCTCGTACCTCCCGTGGCAGCCCCTCCTCCTGTTCAGCTGAATCATTTGATGTGTGACTTCCAGGCAGCCCGATTCCTAGCATTTCTTAGCAAAACCATGATACAGTGCATATCAGGAGGCAGTCAAGGAGCGGAGGGGAGAATGGTGGGAAGGGGAAGTGGTGCTGATTCTTGCATCTCTGTAGAACGCCTCTCCAAAGCCCTGCCTCCTCCAGATCCCTTCTCCCCTTGCCCTGTGTTCTCCTGTCATCTACCCTGTATCTCCTGCTCCTGCATTTAGTACAGGCTAGTGAAGATCAATAAATATTCTGAAGGACTAGAAAAGGGAATCTAAAAAAAAGCTTATTGTGTTGGTCAGCTTTCTATCACTGTGACAAAATACCTGAGACAAACAATTTAAAGGAGTAAAAGGTTGATCTTGGCTCACAGTGCAGAGGGTTCGGAGGCTTGATCCCTTTGTTTTGGACCTCTGATGAGGCAGAAAATCATGGCAGGAGCAGGAAGTGGAGCAACGCCGTTCAGCTCATGGTGAGCAGGAAGCAAAGCAAGAGCTAGGGCGGGACAGGAAGGGGTGGGGATAAAATAAACCCCTCCAGGGACCTACTTCCTCCAACCACCTCCTGAAGTTTCCACCACCTCCCAATTGCCCATTAAGCCATGAATTCATGAAGAATTAATTCCCTGAAGAGGCCAGAGTGCTCATGACCGGGTCGCCTCCCCCGGCCCCACCTCTGAACGTTGCTGCACTGGGACTAAGCCTTCAACATGGGAATTTCTGGAAACATTTCAGATCCAAGCCATAACGCTCACCTTCATGCCCCAGCCACCAGCACACATCCACTGATGGCCCCACAGATCCTGTGGGTCCCGTGAACACGAGGAGCTCTCCGGTCATCCATTTCTCCAAGTCTCCACCACCACCATCCCTGCACTCCAGATGGCAACGCCATTGACGTGAGCCAATCTATAACAACATCGCCTCGCTCTGAAAGCAGTGCTGTCTGTGGTTATTTTAAAAAAGTGGGGGACGGGGAACTACCCTCAAATGTTTAGGATGACTCCTGCTCGCTTTCTTTCCGTAAGTCATTTTAAGGGGAAGTCAGACCCCTATCCAACCAGTTCCTGGTCTTCAGTGACAGGTTGATAGGTCTGTGTGGGTTGATCCGTGTGGCCCAAAAAGATTTATTGAAGTCCTGACCCCCAGTCAGTTCCTTCGAGTGTGCTCTGATTTGGAAACAGAGCTGTTGAAGGTATAACTGGTTGAGATGAGGTCACACAGGAGCAGGAAGGGCCCTTAATCCCAAGTGACCAGTGCATCAGAAGAGGAGAAGAGAGGCAGACACTTGGACACTCCAGGGAAAAAGCCCTGGGCCTGCCGAGGCTGGACCGTTCTATTTGCTGGCCAAGGGATGCCGCAGATTGCCAGGCGCCGAGAGAAGCTAGCAAGAGGCGGGGAGCATGTTACCCAAGTTTCGGATAGCCTGCTGGTCACTGACTCTGGCTCTCTCTGGCCTCTGATGTTGTGAGGGAACACATTGATCTTGTTCTCGGCCACCCGGTTTGTGTTCTTTGTCAGACACACTGATTGACACAGCTTCAGCTTTGAATCTGCAGCTGCTTTCTGAAGGAGGAGGTGATTGGTTTCAACTGAGCGAGGGAGAAAGGAATTTTAGAAGCAAACACATGCTCTCAGTGGATTCTAAAAAGGCCCATGATCTGTGGAAAACAGGGTCATTTTGAAGTTAGAATACAGCTCCTCTTTTATTATCCCAAAATTAATAAATAATAAGTTCTTGGGATAACAGGTAGGGAGGGCAGAAGGACGTGGACCGTGGGCAGGTGGAGAAGGGGCCATCCCAGGCCCATGACTTGGTGGTCCCTCTGTGACCTTGCACCGGAGCGTCCGTCAGGCTCATGGAGGGAGCACTGCCCATGAGATGGTCCAGAGGAGAGACCTGCAGGGAGGGTCCTCAGCTGGAGGTGCAGGGGGAGTAGGGAGCAAACCAAGGTGGGGGTGCTGGCAGGGAGGGCTGAACGGGAGAACGTACCACTCTAGGGCCGAGGGAGGGAGAAACTGAAGGCATTGGGGGAGGCAGAGACGGGCAGTCAGCCGGGCAGGGTGGGGAGGAGAAGCAGAGTGCTTCCCATCGGCTGGTCCCAGCAGGAAGCCCGGAGGGGAAGGGAGTCCAGGAGAAGGGACAGAGGGCAGGGAGAGCAAGACGCTAGGGATTTGAATGGAGAATAACCGGTACAGCAAGTTATTCTCCATTCTGATCTTAGTATTTCCCTCTGCCAAATGGGGATGAGAACACTGACTGGGGAGGCTGGTGCGGCACTAACTGGGTAATGAGTTATTAGGCACGTGGTGCAACAATTGGCCCAGAGGTACATCCCTGATACACATCTGGTGAGTAAACAATTGACTGAATTCTTTTGTAAGGTATGCACATGTTTTTCTTAATTCAAAAAAAAAAAAAAACACAAAACAAAAACCTCCAATGATAGATTTGGATAAATGATGCCTCAGTTCCTTGCCATAAAAGGTAGAGGAGGGAATTGTGCAGTGTATGAGAGACAATGAACTCCAAGTAGAATAAGGGCTGCCAGAATTCAGGAAGGAGTCAATCTTATCCTAAAAAAGCACCGAGGAGCTTGCACAGAAGGGAAGCTGGAAGGGGGTCACGTGGAGGCACTGGTGCCCCTGACTGAAACAGCAAGTGCCTAGGGTGGGGGCCCCATGCAGAGCGGTTCAAAGTGGCACCCAATTCCACAGACTACTGACTTAAAGTTTGCATGCAAGATGGGGCTTTGCTAGGGTAGGTGGGCTTTGAAGCCAAGGTGAGGCAGAAGTCATTTTTATCCTTAGGAGCTGTTTGAACCCTTCCCAAGTTGCAGAGGGAAAGGGGAGGGAATAGACTGAACCCCTCTGTGTGGGGGGTGATGGGCCAGAAGGTTCCTGTACATTGCTTCAGTGAATCCTCATAGCAACCTGCTGGGGCAGCCGGGGAAACATGCTCGGGAGGGCCGCACCTCCCCAGCATGCCCTCTGAACTGGGTGGTCCAAGAGGAATTCAAACTCAGCTTGTCTTCACTCTAGGCCATGAGATTTTCCCCATCCCACCATATGAGATAAACAGATTGGCCTTGCTCCCAAGGTGTGGCCTTAGCAAGCGCTCCAGAACCTTTATCACCATACCGAGAGGAAAAACAACCAAACACCACAGGAAGAGGAAAGGGGGCCTGGATCTGGATTCCAGCCTGTCTCTGCTTGGGAGTTGGTGCCATCACGTACCAGTGGCTCTTCCACGGTCCCAACACAAGCCTCCCCCCCTCACACACACATTTTAACATCTCAAGAATCATGATAGTTTACAATCAATGGCAGGTTAAAGTTTAGCTGACAGTACTTATTCTCCCTGAGGGCTACATCAAATAAGGGTGAGCCCTGTCCTCGCTGGGGCCTTCTATTTACAGAACACGTGGACCCCAGTCCAAGCGCCCTGCATCTGTGGAGCCAACCAGCTGCACGTAGAATATACTTGTGGGGAAAATCATCACAGCCTTACTGACCGTGTACAGACTTTTTTTGCCTTTACTCCCTGAACAATACTGTGTAACAGCGGTTTCCATGTTATTAGATATTATAAATACTATACAGTTATTTAAAGTGTATAGGAGGATGTGTGTGCAGGTTATATGCAAATACTGTGCCATCTTATACAAGGAATTTGAGGACCCATGGATTTGGGGATCTATGGGGGTCCTGGAACCAAGGTTTGCAGATACCAGGGGATGACTGTGTGTTATTATTGTTTTCGTTTCTCACAGATGAGTAATTAATTTTGCCTGGTTACAAGCAAGTCTGGGGGCCCTGATCTCGCCTCTCCTAGGACATCTTGTTCTGTCTTCATTGGCCACCTCGTCCCTCCTCTACCCTCCAGCTAGGTCCATTTGTACTGGCTACTGTTGGGTGCTTGAATTCTCTGCCCTGCCCTGTAGGCCTACAGAGCCCTGATTGGCTAGAAGTTTCCACCCCTCAGGAGAGGCTGTGCCACCTCATCCCAATCAGATACCCAGCACAGACGTGGAGGATGGCATTTCCACCCTTGTGGTTGGGTGGGGCTGGGCTTGTGAGCCAGTGCCACTGTGAAGGAAAGGATGCTAGAGAGAGAAAGGGAACATGGGAGAGTCTCTTCTGTCCCCTTGAGAGGGTCAGGTCTCCATGTGCCGAGGAGTGACACGGAAGGAACCGGGTCTGCTGATACGGCTGAGCAGAGCTATCTCAGCCTCATCCCGCCCTTCTGCTGCTCAGCAAGATTAAAAAGTGACCTTATCCTCGAAGCCACCTTGAGTTTGGCTTTTCTGTTCCGTTCAGTTGAAGGTCCCCTGATACACACACAGCGTGGCAGCTTTCCTCTTGCCGTTTGTCTGCATGGCCCTCTACCCTGGCTGGCTCTGCTGCATCCCTCAGGTCCAGCTCTGTGTCACCTCCCTGTTGAATGTGCCTCCCACTGGCCCGTCACCCCATCCTATCCTGCAGAGCCCCTGGGACTCATTAAGTGTCTCTTATTCAGAGACAGCAGCCTCCTCCCCATGCTGGAACATAGGCCCCCAGGGAGCAGGGACGTGTCCGTCTTGTGCATTCTGCATCTCCAGCACTTAGCTCAGTGTCTGGAACGTAGTAGGCGCTCACTGAGTCATTTCGACAGGAGTAAGAAGTGGAGAGCTGGCCTTCTAAACAGCTCTTTGTCTCCTTGGATGCAATTTAGAATTCCTCATCTGTCTCTTCTTGGATTCAGGCTTCTGGTTTCCCTAGCAGCGTGGCTTCCTAGCTCAGGATGCAGCTTCCAGTGGATTGACTGATGGTTCCCCCCAGCCATCAGCAGCCTCTTTTTGCAGATGAGATTTCAGAAAACAGACAAGCAATCCGTAGGCAGCTTCCTGTCTGCAGTTCACGTCTCTGCTCAGGATGGATGATGTGGTTCCCTGGACATGACCCTGGCACAGTTTGGTCTTAGCATCCCTCTGATGGCCCTCCCTGCCCCCTCCGCCAGTAGCACCCACCTAATCTGTTGCTGCAGGAAAAACTATGGTGGTGATGACATCATGGACCCCCAAGTTCCTCAGAAGATGAACTGAGGCTCAGGCAGGGAAGGGATCTGGTAACCAGCCATGGGCAGAAGCCATAGGAAGAGAACCCAGTTCCCCTTCCTCCACATTCAGAGCTGTCTCCAATAGCCTGCTTCTTCCCTTAGATGGACACAGAGAAAACTGGGACCAAATCCAAAAATGCTATCAGCCCTGGGTGATCTAGAGCCCATCATTTCAATTCCATGCACCTCAACTGGCCCATCTGCACATTGGGGTGTTTAGCGGGTTTCCTTATGGTGTGTGTGTTTGTGTGGTCCTTAGAAGATCGTGTCAATTGATATACGGGTAATAAAAACACTAAAGCAGCTTTTACTCTAAATTGGTGTCTGCAGGCCACCTAAACTGGGGTTTTAAAATTGGACCCTTATGAATATGCATATGCTTGTCCTCAGCGAGAGATTTGGTGTGAAGTGGGCATTCTCTGCTTGCCTGCTGCCCGGCCCATTGACCGACCCTAGCCCCTGGACATCTGGTGCCTGCACCAATCCATTAGCTGCCTTGTCTGCCCCCAGAGAAGAGCAATCCAGGCCACCATGAAATATTTAAGCAGTCCTGACAGCTGATCACTTACTGCAACTGGGTTCTGTAAGGATCCTGGGTTGGGTTACAGATGAGAGGCCTGAGCAGCAAAGGCAGAGAAGTCAAAGGTCCAGGGCAGGGCTGTCCACAAAACAGGAAGGGACACAGGAAGACAATGGCAGCTGAGGATGCCACTTTGTAAAGAAATGCAAAAGTGTCAACCTCAAACTGCCTGCAGGTTTCTGAAGAATTGCCAAGGCCTGAGATCCTATTCCAGATGGTAGAAAACTGCAGTCTTTAGAGTTAGAAAGATCTGGGTTCAGATCCAACCTGGCCATTTTCTAGCTATATTCTCTGGCAAGTTACTAACTTGTTCTGATACTTAGTTTCTCTCTCAGAAAGTTGGGGAGAACATGCCCTGTCTCCTGGATTATGATGAGATTGAAGTGCAATAAGGTGTTTGGAGGTGCCTGGGATATGTCCTCTCTTCCCAACTGGGGGTGTCTTATCTGAGTTGGCATTAGGAGTGAGTCGGTCAGCTGTCTCGTGGTCCACAAAGGATGACTGTGCTTAAGGTCACCTGCAGAGGAACCAAGTTCACTCCATCCAGCCAGGTAAAACATGCTCTAGGCTCCTAGAAGTTCTGTTCTACTTCTTTCATTCCTCCACTCCAGAAGGATCTGAAGCTTCCAAGCACATTTAACTTTTATTACTGTTAAGTAAAAAGAGCAGGCGCGATGTTTACTGTTTACTCTGTAAACAACATGAGCTCATGTTTATAGAGAGCTTACTCCACGCCAGGCCTGTGTCGAGTGCGAGTGCTTTGCCCGTGTTATCTTCTTTCAGAGATAAGCCAGAGCTGCACCCCAGCAGGCAGCAGGAGCAGAGCTGCTGAGCATCCATGGCCCTGTCTGGCTTTAAAGCCAGAGCAACCCTGACTTCTAGGTCATGGTTATAAAATAAATTGTTTCAATGGGATCAGAAGAAAGATGGGGGAGGATTGTCCTGGAGAGCTTTAGAGTTACAATAACAAAATAATTTTTCCTGTAGGAATGCCAAACACTAAAGGTGCTTTTATAGCTGGGGGTTCATGGTCATAAAGGCTAAAACCTAAATGCCAGCTTCTGCTGGTGCTGGATCACGTGGCACCTGCCTTATCACCACCAGCTCTGACACTGGTGCAAAGCATCGTACATATTTTCTTATCCTTTATGTCATCTTTTCCAGCTTGTGTTATGATAAAGTCTCTGCAATAAAGCAAATGTTACAACTTCAAAGTCTCTTGGCCCATCACCCTTGTCATTGGGGGGTGGATACCTGTAAGGTCAATTGTATACCATAAACAATCCACTGAGTTATGTCCAATTTGCCTAATGGACACCCCAAAGCTGATGGCCGGATGCCCAAGGACTCTGAGCTCCCTGGCAGCCCAGGCCAAAGAAAACCAAGTGAGGTTGGAGCCAGACCTTCCTCACTGCAAGGAGGTGGCAGATGCTCCAGGTCACTACTTTCGCTTGGTTGCTTTGAAGTGGGTGCTGTCTCACCAGGCTCGTGGTGGGATGATTGCCTCTGGCTGTGAGGGAACATGGAATCTGTCTGCCCTGCTGAGTGCAAAAGGTCCATGGGATTTATGGGATCCAGGCTCCCTTCTCCTCATCCCCAGAATATTCCAAATTCCACTCACAAGCATAGATGGATTCCACACACTTCATCTCAGGGAATCTTTTCAGTTCTCCCCTAAGGTAGACTGTCCAATTTCCATTTGACAGATAAGGAAAAGGAGGTTCTGAGAGGTAAGATGAACTGCCCAAGGTCACACAGCCAGGAAATGGCAGTCTGGTCTAGAGCCCAGATCTCCTTCAGGGAGGTATATCAATGTGCCCAACCACACACAGAGAGCAGGAAGCAACAGGGGGACCAAGTCCAGACCTGCCCCAGTCCTCCCCACAACTCCGCTTCCATCAGGCTAGTGAAAAAGCATCCCCTCTGCACCTGCCATTCTTCCTGGAACTGGTGTCATGGCCAAAGCATTCAGGTCACTGGCAGGGAAGAAGGGCTGATGTGTGAAGTCACTGCTTCATCAGGGAGATCCAGGGAAGGCTCCTTGGAGGAGGAAGCTACCTGAGAGCTGTGTGACAGGTGGGAGCCAGCCATGGCAAGAACAGGAGGGGCAGCAGCTCCCCTGGGACAGGGGTGGAGATCAGGGCAGTGTGGCACGGAGGTCATCAATGAAGACCAAGAGGCTGTGGGTACAGCTGCACAGAGGTGGACCCAGGGCTTGAGCATGCAGTGGTGGGTTGGACATCTCCTTAAGAGCAACGTCGGACATCAAAGAGTTCAGGCAGGAGATGAGACCACCAGAGGTGCATTTTAGGAAGATGATTGTGTGTGTGTGTGTGTGTGTGTGTGTGTGTGTGTGTGTGTTGGAAGTGGGGGTGTGGAGGAGAGCAGTAGGGGAATCAGGGAAGTCAGAGAGATGCTGCTGTGGATGCCCAGGCATGTCGAGATGAGGCTGGTGGCAATGAGATTTGGGACATGTTCGAAAACAGCATCATCTGTATTTGATGCTTTGGGGCCAGCAGCAAGGTCGGGGAAGGGGGCTGTTTGGAATGACTGCCAGGCTCCTGGCTCTGGCACGGCAAGTGAAGGACAGAGCTCCTCAGGGGCATTGCAGCAGGAGCTGGGGGCAGAGCTGAAGAGCCCCTGCTGTGAGGCCCCCAAACCCTCCCCCCACAGCACCCAGATAACAATCCCCCCTCTGCCCATAGCCTTCCGGGAACCCCGACCAGACAGCCCCGCTGCAGCCAGGGCCCTGCACTCTCTAGATTGGGTTCCTGGAAAAGCTGTTCCATTATTGATAAGGAGCCCTCCTGACATCATTGCAAGATGACGAGGCGCTCCCCTGGCTGCCCTGCAGATCTGGGTCCTCCAGCTCCGCAGCTGGAGTATGTTGGGGGGGAGGGGACAACACCAAAATGCAGTCACAAGAAAACACTCAGCAGAGAAAAATAATGATTCTGTAAGAACCCACATCTCCCAGCCTTTGCTGTGTGTCGGGTGTGTTCTTCCAAGGGACCATACTCTGCCTAAGGACTCCACCTTGGAGGTCCTATAATTATTCCCACTTCACAGGAGAGAAAACTAAGGAGGCAAAGTACATCGCTCCAGGTCACCCACCTTGCAAAGGGCAAAGCCAGGTTTAAACCCCCACAGTCTGGCTCCAGACTGTGGATTCCCCACTGTGCTGAACGCTTCCAGGTGCTCCCTGGGGGAACTGGAGCTGAGAGCAGAGGGGGCAACTGGGAGTGTGGTTCAGTGGTAGAGCACCTGCCTACTGTTCTAGACCTAGACCCTACCTTCATCCCAGCACTGTGACAAATACCAGATGAATTAGCTGGAAGGCCATGGGAAACATTTAACTAAACCCCTGTCTGGTGTTCCTATGCACCACTTAGTTTGATTTACTAACCTCCTGAGAAGGAGGAATCTCGTCACACCCATCTTACAGATGAGAAAACTAAGGCCGGGCAGTTAGGAGATGACGGGCCTGGAATGTGAATCTTGGACATTGAACCCAGGGGGCAACAACTGCCCTGACCTCTCTGCACATGCGTGTGGATACTGTATTCACAAACTGCAAGTTCATTGCAAAGAACATCACTGTTTCTACCAGAGGGCACCTGCTACACGGTGCGCGACCGCCGTCTCAGGGTTTCTGTCCCCACAAAAGCCCAGTGAAGGACCCACTCTGCAGCTCCACTCCCAGCTGCTCCTGTGTTTCCTGTCCTCTGATCTCAGGCGCCTGCCTTACTTTTGTGATCTTGGAAGAGAGGAAGTGAGATCCCAGACCCACTTCTCTAATCTTCCACCAGTTTACTACTTGGAAATATTCAATGGCTTCTCTTTATTTTGCTGTCTTAGAAAATGTTTCACTATCCCTCTTCCTTCTCCTTAAGTCCTCCCTTTTTCATTCATCTGGCGAAATGGTATTGAGCTCCTGCTCACAGTGTGGTGCTGCGGAGAGACAAGGGACAGAGCAGAGCCAGGCCCAGCTCTGCGGCCTTGAGCACGTTCTTCCTCGCCTCACAGTCTCAGCATTCTCATCCGTAAAGCAGGCTACCCCTGCCACCCATGCCACGTGGGTCACCACAGAGAGGAAACAGCCACAGCTGTGAAATTCTCCCATGTGACGCTTCGTACCCAGTTGTGCTCAGTAAATTGCATCGGGCACGGGAACTTCAGTGTGAAAGGGGGCAACAGGAACACTTTCCCATCCCCGTCCCACCCGCTCTTGTCAGGAAGGTGTTTTCTAGGCCAGATCCAAAGCTGCCCTGAATCCTCAGTAAAACAGGGCAGACGGTGATGGGAAGAATTGAGGTGATTCCACCGTGATTGAGGCTGGTGGCTTAGAAACAGCAGACAGCACCCTAGGGCTGCTCCCATCCATGAGAAAGAGGCAGTCGTGCAGGTCTGCCCCAGGTCCTGGCTCTGCCATGCCCCAACTCTGTGACTTAAGGACAAAGGCCCTGTCACCCCAGAGCCTCAGGATCGTTTTCCACAAACAATGAGCTATTATAAAGATTACTTCAGAGCTATTATAAAGATTAACCGGGAGAACTATGTGCAAGATCAGGGCATATGGAATACGTGTAGAAAGGAACAGATTTTAACTTAGGTTCTCTTTTTGATAAGCAGACTTGGTGGGGGTGGGGCACTTGTCTAAGACAGATTTTATTGGCCAGATAGAATTTTGGCAGCTCCATTGAGAACAACTAAAGGGTGAGCACTGGACAATTTCATATTTTCACTATTCAACAGAAGAAACTATCAGAAATATGCGTGTTCTGTCGATGGGAGCAAAGCTAAGTATGGCCAAGCCTAGTTTCTTGCATCCAATTTGGAGCCTAGTTCAGGGACAGTGACCTGATCCCATCTCCTGTTCACATTGCAGGGTGGGCTCAAGGTAGGCCCTTTGGGGAGACTATGATCATTCCAGTTGGCAGCACCCATCCAAGTGAGAAGAGTGGATTCTGGTTAGGTAGAATGAATACGATCCAGGATCCCACAGCACAGGGAGGTGACTTTACCTCGCTGTAAAGGTAGTTTTGATAGTAACTAGAAGAGAGGAGCTCAAAGGCTCCAAACAGGAAACAATGAGCAGGAAATGGACAGATAGATTCCCTGAGTCCATCAGTACACACCCTATCCAGGCACTGAAATATCACACTGGGTCCCATAAGTATGGACAATTGTCATATGTTAATCAGAACATTTTTAAATGAGCACTATGAGCAGACCCACACCCTCAACGGCAGGTTCTGAGTCCCACAAAGCACACACGACACAGAGCCCGCTGGGCTTGTTCATGCATCAGCTCATGCATATGCATGAAGGCGCTGCTCAGGGACCAATCCAGGGACAGCTTCTAAGCAGAAAAGGAAAGGGCGTTAGACCAGGGAAGTGGAACTCTGTTCAAATCTATGTTTTGCTTCTTCCTTCTCTCTGAGCCTCAGTTTCCTCATTTGTACAAATGGGGATAATCTAATCAGGGCAGTGGGAAATATTGAAAGAGAAAATCAATATGAAAATTGCCAGATGCAGTGATTGGAAAGGAGCAGGGGCTTCATAAATGCCACTTGAATGGGAATCTGCTGTGGACCACAGAGCTGCTAGGGCTTCGTGTGCGTTCCTTGGTATCCCAGGATATGTCAGTTTTGTGTCGGGTTCTGGGCATATGGAGATGAATAAAACATGCCATTGTGGGGGCCTCTGTATTCATGAGTCCTACATCTACAGATTCAACCCAATAACAAAATTTTTAAAAAATTTTCCCCTAAACTGAATGTGCAGACTTTCCCCCCATGTCATTATTCCCCAAACAATACAGAAACTATTTACATAGGATTACATTACATTAGGTATCACAAGTCATCCACAAATGATTTAAAGTATGCAGGAAGATGTGCGTAGGTTATATGCAAGTACTAGTCCATTTTATATAAGGGACTTGAACGTGGGTGGGTCTCCCGGGGGCTTGGCATGTCTAATCCAAATTAATCCTGAGAACCACTATATATGATAGATGGCTAGGTCCCAGAGGTTCCTGTGAATTCTGTCCACTCTCTGGGACTCCTGATCTCAGATTAGACCTACAAACCACCTTTCCTAAGAACATTTTCCTAACATGGGGGTGGGGAGGGGACAGTTTCTGGAACCAACCCCCTGCAGAGAGCAAAAGATGGCTGTACTTTATTAGTCATGTATGTGAAGTACACAATACCAGGGAAGATACCATAGAGGTGACTTTCATTACCAGGTTTGGAGGACACGAAGTAGTTTGCAATCAGAGTCACTCCTGCCTACAAAGTACTCTCAGAGCATTCCTTGCATTCAAGAACATGGCTGCAGAGAAACTGAGATTCAATACACAATTCAATTTGAGTGGGTTGAGGGACCTACCCCAAGTGTGGCAGGGCAGAAGGCAATACCCTGCTTCCAGCTGGGCTCCCTCCAGTCCAGTCCTGCCTCAGCCACCATGCTCCACAATTCCAGAAACAGTCACTATCGCAGGAGTCCCAAATATGACTTTACCTGCAAATCCTCAGTAGCAGGAAACAATGGCCTTTTTTGTCACTCAGATGTTTCCAAAATCTTCCCTTTGCTGTGTAGCTCCATACTTCACTCTGCCACCCTGCTTTGTACCCCTAGGTGGCTAATCCGGGCTCATAGAATCAATGGTGCCCTTTACCTATGGTTCCTGGTTGGGCTCCAACAATGGGGATCCCAGGCCCGAGACTGGGGAGCAGGCAGGAAAGTGAGGCTAGGCTTTTCAAATATCTGCCTTTCTGTGTCACCGTGTGTTGGTTGAGTCCCTCAATCAAAGGCCATAGCTCCTGCCAGGTGAGTCCCTCCACACGGTGCTCTCTGTGTCCTGTCACCTCAAACCTGGGGGATGACAACACTGGACTATGACCAGTCCCAGGGAATTGCAGAACTGTATCTTGTGGGTCCCACTCACCTTCTTCATGAAGAGCTCCTTCATTAGCCTCTCCTCCAGCCGCCTCATCTGAGCATGCCATCTGTTCCTCCCAGTCCCCGACTGACACCTCGAGGTTTCCATTCTGCAGCCTGCTTTGCTCCATGCATATATTTTTCTGGACCAGTGGAAAATAAGGCTGGAAACTTGGCTGTGACAAGGTTGTCCTTTCAGATCTTCACACAGCCTGTGTGCTATTTGGTTGGTGACCTGAGTCACTTTTCCTCCCTGTTAGGAAAAGAGGTTTTCAGGTCTAATCTGAAATCAGGAACCTCCAAGATGTGTGTGGAAAGAAACCACATGAACCATCAGGACCTATTTATCTACCACACAAGGTGGTTCTCAGGATTGATTTAAGTTACACACGCCAAGCCCCCAGGAGAACATCTGGTCTGTCAACCCTATTTCATCAGACCCTTGGCTTGTCTCTATTCCCCAGTGATTCCCACAGACATTGCTCTGAACATCCACTCTACTCTGTAGTCTTGTCCTTTATACATCTTCAATGTATGGAAAGGTAAGTCACTGTTTTCAAATCCTACTTATGCCAGGCACTGCCCACCACACCACCAATAAATGGGAGCATCTATTTTCCTGCACCATCTATTTCCAGCAGGAAATAGATGACTTATTCCATCTGCTTCCTGCTTTATCCACTTATTGGCTTGTAGCTTGAACCAGTTACTTAACACCCTTGGTAACATCTCAGATTCCCCATGCTTAAAAAACATATAGTAATATCACCTCCCTTTTAGAAATGCTGAGAGGACTAATGAAGTAGCATCTATAAAGTGCTTATCCAGGTGTCTTATGATTACATCCGTTACCCGTTTAATCCACATAGTAAGAGTATATGTGATTGTCATAAATTGAGGTCTGCTTGACGTCCAAGCCCGGCTTCTGCACACTGTCACTATGGCCATGGAGATTATGGCTGGTTGACAGAATTCAAGAAGGGGTATAGCAAATAGATTAGCAATGGCCACTGTGCCTCAGGTCATTCAAGCACCAGGAACAGGATAAACACTGTACATACGTTTTTCTGATTTCCACTTACAGTGACCCAGGGCGGAAACCATCATCAACCTCATTTTCCATGAGCAACTGGAGCACCAAGGGTTAAGTTACATGCATTCGAAGTGGAGCCAGTGGGCAGAACCCTGTTCCTTCTATGCTCTTAACCACCAGGAAAAGACAGTGTCACACTTCCCAGCCAGCAGAACTCAGGCATCTCCAAGAAACCTGTCTGCAGTGTGAACTGCATCCGAATATAGACCAGGATGGCATCTTCTGCTGAAGAAGCCAGCAGAGTTTTAGCGCGGAGGCTGGCAAACGCAGCCTCTGATGTCATCTATTCCATTACCCAATGCGCAGACGCTCATGTTTAAAAAAAAGAAGTGCCAAAGACATAGTAAGTAGGCAGGGAGGCCCAGAGCCAGGCCACTGAAAAGCAGCAGCTGGCGTTACCAACGCTGATCACAGTGGGCCAAACAGGAAGTGCCGGAGGACCCTAACTGCCCAAGTCATCATGAGTCCCACCCTCACAGCAAGGAAGAATGAGGGTGCTCTGACGGGACGGTCCAGCTGGGCTGCCGCAGCCAGGCGCAGCTGCACAGAGCAGGGCCGCCGCCCCAGGGCCGCCCATCTGGGGGACAACAGCTCTAGGACAGTCCGCCCTCTGTGTGCTCTCCATCCCCTGGCGCGACCTCAACTTGTTGCCCAGGCCAGGGCAGAAGACTTCCCCATTTCCTCCTTAAACAGGTTCACCGAGGACAAAGGGAAGGATGGAGAGCAGAGGGGGAAAACATGACGTGGAGTCATCCAACACAACTGAGGGAGGGACAAAGGACAATCATGTGGAGTCCAACCCAGGATAAAAGACTCTGGGGGCAACGCTAACGAGTGGGGGTCTCCTGAGAGAGAAGGTCACGACCCTGCAGCCCGCAGCTGCCACCGTGGACGGGCCGAACCTTGCTAGAACCCGCCCCCACTTCTTGCTCTGGAGAGCTTCGGGAGCCGGGGCTCTGGACTCCACACTCGGTACAGGCCCAGCACCTGAGGCTCCACTCTGTGGGCCGTCCCCTGGCAACAGTGAGTGGGCCAGGAGAAGGGGCTGCTGACCCAGAGAGACCATCAGAATGTCACTGGAAGGGATGCCTCCTCTCCTACTTTGTGCTCCAAGTGCCCAAGACAAATCCTGGTTCCTAGTGAGTGCTCACTATTTATTTAGCTGCCCCTTCCTCGACACCTGGAGTCAGCGTTCAGCCAGTTGGTCTCCCTAGAGCAAGAACAGCCAAGTTCCCTTACAGCTGGAACTGGGGCAGTCCTGGCTGCAGACTGAATGAAGGAATGCGCAGAGGGTGGAGATGGAGGAGCAAGGGAAGGATGCAGGCAGACAGGCAGAACAGGCTTCCAGAACACACACTCCCAGCTCCAGTGGGTCTTGGTATTTAAAACCAAGTCATTCTGATGGAACAACAGTCTCCCTGAAGTCCTGCCTCAAGGGACTGGTGGAGGTCCCTGTGAACTCTTGAAGTCTTTTTAGTTGAATGCACTTGGAGGCACAAGGGACAGCTTTAGTCCTTCCCCAGACACCTCTTCTGATCTGCTTGCTGAGATAGGAAAGAGGAAGGTGCGGCTGCCAGCTCTGGAGCCTGACTGCCTGGTTCCCAGTCCTGGTTTCACCCACTCACCCTGCAGCATGCATCAGGTTACCTCACCTTGCTGAACTTCAGTTTGCTCCTTTGCAAAATGGATTTTAGAATTGCACCCACCTCCAGAGGCCACTTTGTAAAATATGAAGCACATGATGCTTAGCACATGCTGGATAAATAGGAATAATATGTCTGATACATTGAACAAGGAGGCCTCATGAAAGCAACTTTATCTTTGTCTACCATTTTCCTTCAAGACTATTGTGCCATCTGACCCCTGAAAGTGAACATGGACAGATTCATGGGTTTTCTAATCTCTTTTGGCTCATAAAAGGTCCTGTGGTCACTTTAAGTTAGAGACAACGCCTCGATTCATCCCATATCTCTCTCCTCCTCCTGCTTGGGCCTGCCGCCAGCAGGAGCCGGTGGGTCTGGTTTTCTGCTCTTTCACTCGCTTGCTAACCTAGTTTCTGGTCCCTCCAAGAATCATGTCGGGATAAGCAAGGGGGTAAGGAGGATAGGAAGGCTCTTAACCGGCTGGTCCTGTCCAAGTTGGCTGTGCCCTCGCCCAGTCTGCCAGGTGCTGTCAGTTCACAGTGCCCCTCCTGGTGCTCTGCTGTGCCACATGACCTTCCAGCTCCCTGTGTAGGCAGGATTTTCATTTGGGTTGTCATTCCCTGTCTCCCTCTTTGGCCTCCCCTTTCAGGCCCTTCCTCCTGGGCAGGGGCCCTTTCATGGTGACCTGAGGCTGACTTTCTTATGCTGTTGTAAAGATGACATCTCGCCCTGCCCTCTGTCTCTCTTACCTCTGACCTGCCATTGCAGGTCATGTGCCCACTTTCTCTGTTGATACTGGCCACTATAGCATCTGTGAGCGTGAGCTAGACCCAAGACCACTACATCCCCCAATTGCAGGGCACATGAAACTCTCTCTGAGAGTCTTAGTGGACCAGGACAGAGAGGGACAGCATCAGTACCTGTGCAGAAGTCTCCAGGAACTCTTCCCTGCATCCCAGCACCCCAATCCTTTCCTACCCTCCAGGGGCAAAGGGCCTTGAGGAGCATGTCATGTGAACTTAATCTTTCAGTTCTCAAAAGGTGACCACGGGCATTATCTCACTTATTCCTCGAGGCCTGAATAGAGCTACTATTCAGGTAGTAGCTCTGCTGTCTCCATCTTCCAGATGAGGAAACTAAGACACAAGCTAGTTCAAGAGCACACTTGGAGTCAGATTTGCACACACATCTGTCTGACTCCTTTCCACTGCCACACACAGTCAAGCTCCCCAAGGAGAGGACATGTTGGAGTTCTATGACCTTGATCTGTACGGCCTGGCACTTAGCCCTGGGTCTTCCAAGGACCCAGGGCACTCTGAATCCAGGGGATGTCACTGAGACCTGTGTGGAGAGGCCGCAGCTGCCCTGATACAGAAGAAACACAGAAGTGAGACTTCCTTGATGTGGTAGAGGCAGCCAGCCCTGTGACTGGCAGCTGGGTTCAGAGAACCAGCCAAAGAAAAGCCTCGCTTCCTTTGCACATAAAGCATCCATTCTCAGTCACACCCGCTGGCATAGGCACTCGGACCAGAGCTGCAGAGGTTGGACAATGAAACCGACACAGGCAAGAGCAAGAGTTTTCTTTCTAAATGCAAAACCCAGACAACGCTTGACACATACACAAGTTTCATATGAGCCGGCATTTTTACAGGGAAACTGAGCTTTCTTGTGCCAAAATTTGGGGGGCAGATGGCAAAGAGCAGTGTCTGTGAAAACAGCTCTGTAGCCTGTGGCCCCTCTCTGGTGGACTGAAAACACACCCCCCACCACACTTCTCATCTGTCCGGCGTCTCCTCTTTCTCCACCTCTCCATCCTTGATACCTTCTCATGGTCACCCCTGGGCCAGTTACAGAGGAGCAATAGTCAACACCCCTCTCCGAGGACTCAGAGTCTGGTAGAGAAGAGTGGCGAGAAAAACCAACCATGAAAATACAGGACCGCAGAGCTCAGGAGCAAATGCAGCCCTGGGCCCGCTAATGATGCTTCCGTCGACCACGGATCATGCATACGACAGTGGTCCCATGAGACCATCGTGGCGTAGAAAAACTCCTAGCTCCTAGTGGTGTTGCAGTTGTGATGTCTCAGTGCAGCACATCCCGAGTTTGTGGGGAAGCTGGTGTAAGCCCACCCACGGCACTGCAGGTGTGATCGTGTGCAGTGCCTGACTCTTGACTCATCACCACTGCGGTACTAATTTATGCATTTACCATTCTGTGCTTTTTATCACTATTTTAGAGTGCACTCCTGCTTATAAAAAGAAAGCTTACTGCAAAGCAGAGTGCGGCGTTCGCTGCCGCAGCTTGTATTTACTGCGTCTCTCGGTCGCATGGAGAGGCTGCGTGGAAGACTTGCCTAGGCGTCTGGGTTGATGTAAGTGCATCTGATGTTGCAACCACAGAACCTCCTGAAGATGCACCTCTCAAAATGCACCCTGTAGCCCCCTGTGAGGCCATGCATGCAGGTGTACGCAGGTTGCTGTAAGGCCACAGAGCATGAAAGAGACAGGTGGCATTCGTGGTGACTTTCCAGACATTTTGTGACCCTGGGGGGAAGGGAAATGTTTAGAACACTGGCCCTTCGTTTTGTCATAATCCTCATGGGCCGTGGAGTAGTCCATGTGGGACTGAGTCTGACTCCACGGTGGTTCCCTCCCTGCCCTCTGTTCCCGTGGGCCTCTCGTGGCTGAAGTGTCCAGGTGTGTGTGTGATTTCCATCCAGCAAGCATCCTAAATGCAGCCCTACCACTTCATTTGGGTTCAAAGAAACAGTGATCTAACTGTTCCAACAATGGAAAATGAACAATCTTACGGTATCATGTCCGGCGAGAGGCAAATTAAGAACATGGCAAAGGTGATTTTGACAACGTGGTCCAAGTCACCTTCAGAATGTGATGACCCCAGTCAGGTGCCATTGTGCTGAGCACATTTCCCATGTTAGGAAAAGTCAGTGGGCATGCAGGTGACAGGCCTTGGCTCAGTAGCCATCTTTGTGCCCCTTGTCCTTGGAGTTCCTGGAGTCCTCTGATTCTCAGTGACAAAGCACCCAGCTTCTATCCAGAACCCAGAACCGGGTTTCACAGCTATGGAAACACAGTAACAATGGAGTAGTCCTCTGGTTTGTGGATGCCCCTGCAGGCTCTCCACGACCCCTGTGTTTCTGTAATTAACCTTCCAACCCCAGAAATGAAGATTCCATACTGGAGCTGGGAGTTCTCTCCAGGACGAGGAACATCTGAGATGAAACCTTTCCCTCCACAATCTGAACACCAAAATTCAATCGAGTGTCACAGTCATTGCTTGGATCCCTGTTTCTAAAGTGGTCCAGCCCGACAAGCACTAAAATAACATCCGAATGTTATCTTGCACAGCAAGCAAGAAAGAAAAATAGAAATCAGGCTACTTTATCATTTATCTCTCATGAACACATCTTATGAATATTTTTCTTTAAAAGACTAATCTGCTGAGGACTTGGAAAAAAATGTATTTGTATGCTTTCATTAAGCCTCCAACTTTGAAGCACATTCTGGGACTAATTATTTTTTAACAAACTAATCAGCATGTTTCATTCATAAATTGGGATTTATCAGTATAGCACATGAAAGGAGAGAACATATTATTATTTTAATTTGGTTAATATACAAAAACGCGCTGTGTTCGTAATGACCTGCTTTCACTAAATAGAGGCAGGCTGCAAATAGTAGCAGCTTTTCTAATGAGGGTGCTGGCTCCGGCCCCAGCTGCTGGGCACAGACACTCAGTTTGCACCCTGACCTATTAGAGCATTGCTCCTCCCTCCAACACTAAAGGCCTCCTGTTTGTTTTGCTGATAGAGCCAGTATCGCCTGCTTTGTTAATGGGAGGAGCAGGCCTGGAGGCTGGGGCTTGGGGCGCTGTGGTAAGGGCTGTTCTCTCTTGCTGGTGGTAATGCACACACTCCCTGAACCTGTCAGGAGTAAGGCCCCAGCTGGGGATGGAGCTCAGTGGTACAGAGTGTGCTTGGCACGCAGAAGGCCCTGGGTTTGATCCCCAACACCAAACCCTAAAAGAGAGTGAGGGCCACCTCCACTAATGTGAGATGCCACTATAACTGGTGATCCCTGTTTTCTCTCACCCTACTTCACCCGGTGTCCCATGTGATCTTGTCTGCCATGCAAACAAGTTTCCGGTTCTGAAGTCCTCTGATAAAGGGATTGCTTTATCAGCCCAACCTGAGTATCCCATCTGCTCCTGGGAATGCATGTGCCTCACCTCGCCTCGCCTCTGAGCTACTCCTATGCGCTTGGATTTAGAGCCATTGAACCAGGAACCCAGGGTCTCCCAGTCCATCAGGAGTCTGGATTATGTCCCCAGTCCCTCCAAACATGGGGCCAGTTTGGAACTGGAATCTTCTGGCCCCTCTGGCCTACAGAACTGCTCTGGCCTCACCTAGAGTGCAGCTGAGGAGGGATGGGGGCAGGAGTCCCTACTGGTCTTTCTGTGACACACTGGAGCAGGGTCTAGTCACATTCTTTCTGTCCAGCCCTGGAGCCAGCCTGCCGAGGTCTCCACCCGGGGACATCCTGATGTGGCACATTCTACAGCCAGGCTTGCTTTTGTGTTTTAAAAGAGAACATTTCCTCTTCTGTTTTTTTGGTTTTGTTTTGTTTTGTTTTTTACATTTTCACTGGAGAAGCTATTTTTAAATTATGAAAGAAATACACATGCTCAATGGAGAAAATTTAGAAAGAGCAGAAAACTGTCCATTAGAAGCCCATCTGCAATGCCACTACCAAGAGACAGCCAGCAGCACAGGAGATTTGGAGAATTGCCTGTGGTAGAACAGGTGGGCTCAGGCAGGAAGAGCAGCCAGGGCGACCCCCTGAAGCTCTGCGGGGGACCTGAAGCAAGACTTAAGCAAGAGGGAAAATGGTGCTGTATTTTAAATGTGTACATTTGATGATCAGTCACATGATAAACAGCAAGAGTGCATCTATGATTGAGTACAGCTGAATTTAAAATCTCTCCCTGCTTATGTGCATAACTGTATTAGAGATCAAGTAAAAAATCTGAATCAATGGACCCAAGGTCTGGTCAAATGGCTTTCCTGAATCCCTGCTGCTCCCAGGGCCTTTTACATATGCATCACATTTACATCACATCTGAGATCATATAACCTTTGCATGTTTATATTCTTCCTCCATATTATTTTCCTAACCCTTTTCCAATTCTATAAAAATTCTTCCACAACAAGATTCCATGGCTCCCCAGCATCCCACTATGTAGATTTACCATGTAAATTTTCACCCATTAGCAAACAGTTTAGATGATTCTTGCCTTTTTTTTTTTTTGCCATTATGAATAATACCACATCCAACATATTCCTATGAAAATCATGGTGACTGTCCGGGGTTATTTCCTCTGGATGGATTCCTGAAAGGAAAATTACTAGGTCAAGGGTAGGAACATTTTCATGTTGCTCAATTTGTTCCCAAATGGGGTGGCACTGATTTACCCTGAAAGTTAGAGCATTTTCATTATTTTAATTCATCGTTAATTGCACAAGAGATTCATAGAATACATTCTCCTTACACAGCATTTTAAAAGTAAGGCCTAAGTCTCTTTCCTATCATTTCTTCCAATCTCTGAATCCCTAAGAGGTAGACACAGTTTCCAGTCTGACAGAAGAGGCTTGTTATCTAGTTGTCTGTGTCTTACTTGAAATTGAGCATTTATGAACTAATAACAACCTACACATCCCTGTAACCAGAAAACATGGTGCCTGGATTTTTCACATGAGTGAAATGTATATGTACTATGTAACTTCTTTCTTCCCTTAAGATGTGTGTCTTAGAGATTTTGTCCTAAATTTCCATACATTTCCACAGGATAGATGTAGACCACTCTACCTAGCCATTTCTTTGTCCATACAGATTGGGGTCATGCCCATCTTTTCACTTTTGGGAAGAGTGCTGCCAACGCTACCCTTTTCCATGAACAAATGATTTGGACAAGTAAAAAACTTGTCTCCTTCTCTACTTAAACTTGTTTTCTTCTACTTCTTCTTCTTCCTTACTTAGAACTAAATTGTCTACTTTCTGGGTCTTGGGCTGTGCACCCTTAATCTTGATAGATGTTGCCAAATTGTGCAGAATGTTTTAAGTCACTTTTTTAGGGGTGGTCTAGAATGCTTTGGATCAATCTAGATGCCATATTGGATGTTACCAAAGGTCTTGCACATTTTCATCTGTTACTCCACCCACATCTCTAACTCCGCAGGTCCCGGTGTGGCCTCTGACCTGTGTCACGCAGCCAGCGAGGGTGGATGAGACACTCTCCCCTTCACCAGCCCCATCCTCTTGGGCCCCAGTAGGACACCTGATTCCCTTCAGCACCTGCCAAGCCCCTGCTCATCTTTCCAGATAGCACTCGAGTGTCCATCCTTGGAAACCCTCCCTGGAGACTAAGCACAGCCAGGCAGCCTCTCTCCAGTGTCCCCATGGCACCTGTATTTATTAGCTTTTATGCTTATTGCAAAACAATGTAGCCATCTCTCTCCTGTTCAAATGGGTGGTCCGGGCACTCCACGTTGCATGGCATTTGGCCGTGTTTGTGAAGCACGTTTGTATGACTGTCAGCGTGCGAGGGGAAGGGGCCCAGCTTCTGCAGCTCTCTTCATAGCTTAACAGAAAGGCCGTAAGCAAGCAAACAAGCAAGAAACAGTAGGTGGCTAGTTACTGAATCTCCATGGTGAGGATCTTGATAAAAACTGATGAATAATAGCAACAAGCTCACAAGCACAAGAATTGAGAACCATTTCCACCTCTCTGGAAAGTGTCTATAGCATTCCTCACTTCAGTATTTCCTCATGAAACCTACAGGCTTTTCATGCAACTTATTTTTTAAGATGCATCACCAGGAATGACAAACTGAAAAACCTCCTCAAACAGTTGGAATATGGTAACGTCATGGTCATAAATCTCTGAGTAGGATGTCAACTATGAAAAGAAATGTATGAAAAAAGACTGGAAATAAGTACATCAAAATGCTAACAATGTCTGCTCCACTGGAGTCGGGGCGTTGTGTGAATTTCTCCTCTTCTTTTTACATTTTTAACATTGTCAGGCTATTTTACCGTGCATATGAATTAATTTTTAGTCAGAGAAATAGAAATAGCTAAAATATTTTTCATTTGATCAAGTTTCTAAGGAGAAAATTGTAAATGCTCTGTGTTGTGCATGCGTACATGACAAAAGAAAATAATTCCAAGAGAACCAGCCCCAATTCTCAACCCTCAGATTAGAGAGTCACTCATTCAGTATCAATTGGGTTCCTAGGATGAGCTGGGGACTATACTGGGGCAGAGGGTGGTGGTAAATAAGCCAGGTACAATCCCTGCCTGCACAAAGCTTCCAGTTTAGTAAGAGCCAAGAATTCAAATACCAGGGTGGCCAAGGCATGAAGGAGAAAGGAGTCCTACCCACTAGCAGGCCCACTCATGATACCCAGTAACATCTGAAGGCCAGGGAAAGACTACAAATGGAAGCCCACCTCTGCTATGTCCAACGCAGTTGCCCTTTGGTACAACAGGAAATGGTTCCAAAAATCCCCTTGGATGCTAAAATCCAAGGATGCTCTAGTCCCTTTAATAAATTGGACTACTATTTGCATGTGACCTATCTACCTCCTCTCCCTACTTTAAATCACTTCTAAATGACTTACAATACCTTATAAATACCACGTAAATAGTTGGTATTGTTCACAGAATTGTGACAAGAAAAAGTCAGTACTTGTTCAGTACAGACACAATTGTTTTCCAAATATTTTTGATCCATGGTGGGTTAAACCCAAGGACACAGAGGGCCAAACATTTCCATGACCCTTCTACGGTCGTGTGACCTCTGGGGAAGGAAAGAACATTCGAGTTCCATTTACGTGTTGTTTGATCACTGGTTTTGAAAATGGTATTCTCCGATTCTTTCATGTCACTTGATCCCATAAATATATGATGACAGGGCTCCATGGCTGCATGTATGTTTGAATTTCATGAGTCCCCGGTTCCCCAGCAGAAATCCAGTCTCCCTGGCATCTTCTAGGACTGCACACGTCCCCAGAGCAGGCAGGAAGGCCTGGTGTGTGGCCCTGAGTCTTCCTCCCCACCCTCCTCTCTGGCCGCCATCTACCTGAGGCGGGGACTCTCACTGCACGGCTGGAATGCTGCTGCCCTGGCTCCCAGAATCTTCTCCAGGTCCACAGGGCCTACCAGAGCCTGCTGGACACGGACCTCTAGTGCACTTTGTTCTGAACCGAGTTCACCGCGTTCAGTTCTCTCTACTCACTCATGTCTCCCGAGTCAAAAATTAATAATGGAAGCTGACACTTCTTGGGCACAGCCTGTGTGCTGTGCTGAGAGCTCTAGGGTCTGACCTTACCTCAGCTCCGGACAAGCTGCTCAAGCACTCTCATTCTCCTTTTCCAGGTGCAGAAACTGAGGCTCAGAGAGCGAGAAGTCCTTGTCATAGTCACGAGGCTGGCAAGTGGCCGAGGTGGGATTGAAGCAATCTTGCCTGAACTGGAAGGTCTCTGGGTGCTTTCCTGAATGTCCTTGAGCCAAGAGTACACAGGGGACGTCTCTTATTGAGATTACTGGACATTGGTTGGACACATTGTGCTTTTATTTCAGAGTGTATTAGGAAAAAATTAATGATAGCATCTGTTTATGTCATGTCACATTGATTTTTCTATTTATAGCAGTGATACGAAATATTCCTTTTAACTTATTTACTGAAATTCTAAAACATTGAGTTCATTTATAAATGATGTCCAGTGAATGCTAACAAACATAATACAATAACACAACACAAAATATTTATTTGAATATATAAAAATGACTAGATTTTGAAAAACACTACCTCAGAAAGCATAATATATAAATTTAAGAGAAATATGTGAGCACACACTCACTCAGTGGAACTAATTTTTAGTTTCTTGCCATGCACTTACAAGTGTGCAGAATGTTGATTTAAAAATTGAATCCCTAGCTGGGCATAGAGGCACATGCTTTTAATCCCAGCTGCTCGGGAGGCTGAGGCAGGAGGATCTCAAATTTGAGGCCAGTCTGGGCAACAAGCTCAGAATTGAAGCAAAGAAAAAAGACTGGGGATGTAGCTCAGTGGTAAAGTGCCTCTGGTTTCAATCCCCAGTACCAAGTAAATAAATCAAATACATTGCATCTCAGACCCCACCTAATGAAGACCTAAGCAGGTTGTACATTTCTAAATTTGAAGCATGTTCATTTCTTTTTCCCCTTTCTATTTTTGTAACTTAAATAGCTGAACGGATTTTTAAAAATGGCCTCTAAATAAAAAATGAGCTAGGGGCCTGGTGCTTCCTCTGCCTCATTTCAACCCTGAGCAAATGGTGAATTACAGCACCCCTGGACATAGTGGTTTCTAACAACCAAGCTGCCAGGCTTTTAAATAACAGCAGCACAGAAGTGTGGCCATAATGCTACCTATTTCCCTTGCTAAATTATTTATGCATTTATTATATTTCACATGGACTGTTGGACATGAAGGTACTTCTGTGGGGACTAGGTCATTTCAAGAAGCCCATTACCGAGAATCAGCTCCACTATATTAGAAACTGGCACAGCCACTTGGTGTGGTATTGCTCATTAATATTAGATAATTACTGCCTCTGCTGGAGTTTTGGGTGCTGGTAGCTTTGTGTGCATGTACGCATGTGCGCGGGCACTACCATCCAATGGCTCCAAGGCAATCCACTTCATTAAGGAGCTGTTTAACAGGGAGAATACATCAATAGAGATGAGCTTAATGCAGTCCTCCAGTGCACCTAGGACAGCCCAGCCAGATGAAGCTATTACCCTGCATAATGTGTTTTATGCAAGATTGAGATGGTTTACTGTTTATAAAAACCACTCCAGGATTTACAGCGACTGGCCTGCTGTGAGAGTCTCCGTGTGGAGAAGAGTTATGTCAACGGCAGCTTCACACCTGCTATGAGGAAGTGGCTGCATTCTCCCCAAACACACAGAACAACAATAAAATTGAGAGAACTACTTATAAAATGGTCCAAAGTATGCTTGTTTCTAAATTCAACCTCATATGTATTACTTTGGACTTACTTGTGACCTGTATAGAAGAAAGAAAAATAATAATTCAACTTGAAGCCAAGGAACACTCAGTCAGGCCTGCTGTGTGCTGGACCCAGTGCCAGGGACAGGACAGAAGAGAGAGAAGAGTCCCTGAGCAGCAGGAGCCTCTCCAGCAGTGGCATCTAACAGTCTAGAACGGGGCAGTCAGTCAGTCAAGAAGCTGAGCGTCAACGCCAGCCTTGGAGAAGGCACCGCCTCTGCTCGGTGCTCAGAGCCCATGAGGGGAGGACACTTGAACAGGAGCAAGGCCACAGTCCTTGAGGGGTGGGCAGGGGAGGCTGCTGGCTCCTCAGGTGCTTTCCCGTCTCCTTGGCCAGCAGCAGCTGATTTTGTCACCGTCCAGGTCGGGATCTTTTGGTCTCGGAAGGTGGGCCCAGGTCTGGGCTAGATCAAGGCTCGTGGCCCAGTTCTGAACCAAAGGTTATAATCGTGTGTCAGTAAGTGTGTTGGTGGCCCTTTGGGAAAGACCTGCCTTCCCTGATCAGGACAAGAAACTCATGCTCTTTGTTCTTTCCTTCTGAAGGCCACTGAGCAGTGACCAGGACCGGGTCAGGCATCCTGAGACCAGGAGCACCCAGAGCTTCCCACCAGCCACCTCTAGCCTTTTCTTTTCTTTCTTTCCTTTTTTTTTTTTAATTTGGTGCTGGGGATTGAACCCAAGGGTGCTTATCAATGAGATACATCCCCAGTCCTTTTTATTGTTTATTTTGAGACAAGGTCTTCTTAGTTGCTCCAGGCCTTGCTATGTTGCTGAGACTGGCCTTGAACTTGCCATCCTCTGTAGGATTCCAGGCATATGCCGTCTGGGGCGTGTGAGAGAAAACCTCTGACTGTGTCAGGTGCTGCTGCTCAGGCCTTCTGTCACCTGCAGCTCATAGCACCTAGGAATGGCTGGTGGGCTTGTGGAAGTAAGTTTCCCAGGGAGCTTGGAGCAATGCTTGGAGATGGTGGGAGAGGGTGCTAGAATGTCAGGTGGGTGCCAGGCTAACCAGAGACCAAGGTCATGGCAGAGGAGTCTGGCAACGGTTTCCAAACAACCAGTGTTCTCCCCGTTGGGCACACGAGGTGACTTCTGGGGCACAGATGACCCTAAATCACAAGTGAGAATGCAGTTCCTCCCAGCTCTCAGTCCTTCCAGACACATGCAGGAAACCTTTCAAATTTGGGCTAGAACCTCTTTAGCGCCTCTTTCTAACCTCATTAAACTTTTCCTTTCAAAAAAGAGAAAGGAGGTCTCAGACTCAGGGACTGGAGGTAGAAGGAAGTCAATACCACTCTTTTGTTTTCGTTTTTATATTTACGTGTGGTTATAGCAAGTGATACTAGATTTTGATTTGGGGTAGGGAATCTACGCCTTCTCTAAATTGTTTTAAAGAGTAAGCCAACTTTCAGAAAAATGTCAAGTGATAGGGTAGAAGTTACACCAACGTGACTACATGTGTCATGCTAAAGTGTAAATCACTGAAGTTTGAAAAGCATAATTGAGTCCATCAGGGAGCCACTGGGAGCCTTGCTTTCAATGGAGTCGTGTAATTAGACTCCCCTTAGAAAGACTCAGTGAGCGAGGCCAGGCGTTCAGCTTGAAGGTGGCGTGTGCAAAAAAATAAAGGAAAAAAATCAGGTGAGAAATGATTAGACTAGAATCAGGGACAGGAGGTGGGGAGAAAAAGGAGATCCAGCAGAGAGAAAATGAAGACCACTTGGGAACCAATTGTAAGAGGACAGAAAGGGAGAGGGTGGCGTTTGGGACGACTCCTAAATTTGGCTCAGGTGCTCAAGAGGATAAATCATGGCACCATTAAATGAGCTGGAGTTGACAGGAGGAGGACTGTGGCTGGGAGGGAGCGGGGGCCAGGGTGCAGCTGGCCACGTCCAGCTGATACACTTGGTTAAACCCTGGTTCTCCAAGTATGTGCACCAGATCAGCAGCACCTGGAAACTTGCTAGCAATGCAAATTCTTGGTTCTTTCATAGCAATTTGTTACAGTTTGAATCTAGAGTGTCTCCCAAAGGCCCAAGTGCTAACGGCTTGGCCACTAGCTTGGCCACTATTGGGAGTGGTGGGACCTTAGAGGTGGGGCCTGGTGGGAGGGGGTTAGGTTACCTGGGGTATGCCCTTGAAGGGAATATTAGGGCCTTTGCCCCTTCCTTTCCTTTTAACTTCCCAGCCACCATGAAGTGAGCAGCTTCTCTGTCATATTCCCTCACCCTGATGTCCTGTGTCACCATCAGCCCAAAGCAACAGGACCAAGCAACCGTGGATGGAATCTTTTGAAACCATGAGCTAAAATAAACCTTTTCATCTTATAAGTTAATTTTCTCAGGTATTTTGTCACAGCAATGGAAAACTGACAACATTTCATTGAATCAGAAATTCTAGTCTAGTTTAAGTAGTTCTCCAGGTGACTCAAACACATGCTGAAATCCAAGGGTCACTGGACAGAAGAAAGAGTTCTGATCAAGATATCCAGGCAAAAACATTATTTTACCCAAGTCCTTTCTCTGAGGCTTAGTTTGCTCAACTGCAAAATGAGGGTGTTGACTTGGCTAAGAGACTTCCAGTAAGTCAGTAAATGCTTCTGGGATTCAGAGCCCCACCCGCAAGCAACCATCTCCTCCTCCTTTGTTAGTATTAGAATCCCAACTTTTTACTTAGTACTCATGAGCTCAGAATACAGACCAATGTCCTATGCCCTAGGTGTGATGGACATGTGGCCTTTTATGGGAGAAACGTTTTTGCTTTAGCCATTCCGATTTTGGTTTTTCTGTGCTTTCACATTATTCTGAGAAAACCTCTTGAACTTTATGATCTTATGAAAAATTACTATAAGGAAAATGCAAAACACTCCCTATCGTGTGGGCAGGGCCAGGAATCTGGATTTGATGAGTTCCCAAGGGCATGAGGCTCTCTGGAGTGTACAGTTGAGCCTTTAGAAATCACCTCTTATCATTGTTAGTGGCATTCATACTCCAAGAACAGGGAGCAAGAGATTTGGACATAAAAGGAAAGGATCATTTTTAGTGGGCTTCCTTTCTTTTTAAAATCATAGATGACTTTCTTTTCTTTTTTTCTTCTTTTTTTTTTTTTTTTTTTTTGCTTAAACATTTAAGATGGGAACATTTTTAGTAGACATTCAGGCCAAAGGAAGTCATCACACACACCAGACCGGCCCGAGTGAGGCTCAGCAGTTTTGGTCTCTGACTCCCAGCTCTCGGGACTCCAGGCCCTACAGCATCCCTGCCCGCATGGGACAGCTATCCATTTCCCAGCACTGCAGGTAAAAATCCTCCAAGGCAGCCTCAGGGTGTGAGGTGGCAGCTGTTTGGTGGCCTGGCCGTGGTTTTGACAGGAAGTGAAGTGTGTCTGGTCGAAACAGCAAGGGTTCACCCAGGTCAGCAGGCTGCCCACATGGGGGGCTGGAGCCACGGGAGACTCCAGACCACTCCGCAGGGTGCACGTCACAGCTCAGCTGAATCCTGCTGGGACACCACCATTTCAAGCGAAGCATGTCCGTGTCCCTGACCTTTCCAAACCAGTTATTCAGTAACTGATGCCTTGGAGGACAGGCTCGCCACTCCCCACCGAAAGGGCTGGTTACCTGCGGAGTCTCTGCTGATGGTCGGTCATATCTCACGTGGGAAGGCAGGAGGGAAGCAGTGGTTAAGAGGCAGAGGGCTTGCCCAGGTTGCAAAACAAGGAAAGCAGAAAACACAACCCAGCAATTAGCTGTTTAAAGATCGGGTGCTTTCTGAGTCCACATGCTCACTTTCCAGCATTGGAACGGGTGAAGGTTGGAGGTGCAGTTTCATAAAACCTGGTTCGGGACTTGGTTTTGTTTCTGTGCAGGTTTCCTTATGGCAGTAAGCTTCCAGCTACTCTTCGAAAAGAGTGTCCTCCCAAAGTAACTCTTCCATCTTCCCCATCCTTCCCTCTTGCCCTGCCTTCACAGCATCTGCCTCGAATCTGATTTTGTAGAGTCTACCACTACCTCCGAATGCTCATTAATGCTGTCAGGCAAAGTAACTGCTGAGTATTAATCTCTTGGGGACTGGACCATTTACCTGTCTGGACCTGTCTTCTCACTATAGCTCACTAACTGAAACTAATACCAAGGACACTGTGTCCTTCGATGCAATTACAGAAAGCTCTGGGTCACTAACTCCGAAAGGATCAACGGCTTGAATCATTTCTGCATGCGGTGCACATGGGCTCATGTCCTCTGTGGTGTCTCTGCGTATGGACATCAAGTTTCAGAGTGTCCCTGTGTCGTGGAAATGCAGGGTCCATGCAGGCTCCATGCACTGCCCAGCTCCAGCAGGCCGTGCTCACAGCCTAGCCCCTGTGCCCCAGGGAGCTGCACAGAGCAGAGCGTGGGCAGCCGGGTGGTGGCTCTGGTTGCCACAGTCATCAGGTAGGCCCTGGGTAGCTGGGCGTGGGCTGTTGGACAAAGGCTGACATTCTGTGTTCGAGGGCAGTGGAGGAGGACCTCAGAGCAGGAGTGGAGCAGAGTTCAGCCCGTGTGATGACAGGGCGAGGTTTATGTCCTTCACCCAGCTTTAAAAGGTCTGGTGGAGGAGGTACTGAGGCTCTGCTTCCTGGGAGGCTCCAGGTATGGGGCGTGGTTGACCTGAAATCCCAGAGGCGCCTGGGAGGCAGCCTACGGGAACAGGCATTCCCCAGCCTGTAACTTCTCTGAAGGTGCATTTTTGCACGGGAAGGAAGGGTTTGCTCTGTTACCTAGTAGCACCCTTAGCGTTGGGGCAGAGCTTGCTTCCTTGCAACCTGAAAGCTTCCTGGTGAGCATGCTCCACGGGAAGGGCTCTCTCCTCCCTGCAGAGTATTCCAGCCAGCATTCATCTGCAACTGGAGATCCCTTTGGAGATCCTAAATGGAGCACTGAATTGTTGTCATGGTTACCATGGGACAGTTTCTGAGGCCAGATTTTTTTTTCCAAGAAGGGCAGTACTGGGCTGCACATCCTGAGTTTCTTGAGTGGGCGATGAACCTAAGAGAATTGAATCCCTCTTCCTTCTCTACTGCCTCCAGTACCTAATCAGAACACTGACGAATGTCTCCAGTGATCATCCTAGCTGCAGCCCTGCCCTGTATTTAGTCCTAGAAGATCAGGCTGACCTGGAAGCACCTGACTACCTCTGGGTGTGGTTCCCTCCTCCTACAGACTAAGACAGGCTCCCGTATTAGTCTGCATGTAACTACTTCTACGAAAAATGCTTGGGAAGTCATTCTCTGCACTTAATATGCTGATAAGGAATTGACTATTTTGAACACCTCCTATCAGTCCAGCATTTCTGGGCCTGTCATATCATTTACAAACCTAGCAGAGCGGTGGTGGTGGGCATGTTGTCCACATATTACTTATGAGGAAAGAAGGGTGTGTATAAGTGATGCCCAGGGCTGCACATGAGGAAGTAGCAAGCCTGATATTCAAATTCATGGCTGTTTGGTTCTAAGATAGTCCCTTTTCCTCTTAAGTCATAGCTGCCATTTTGGCCACCGTAAAGAACTGGTGGCCCTCCCCCATCTACTGAGCATCCACCCATTCATTCAATAAACATGTCTCGAGTCTCTCCGCCTGATCCACTACTGGCTGCTGGGGACATAAAGACAAGTCAGATATAACCTCTGTCCTCAAGCAACTAACCCACTGACAACCAGCAGAAATTTAATTAAAAAGAAATCTACAAATGCTAGAGGGAGGATGGGAGGGGAAATCCTTCTGGAGGAAATAACACCTGGCTGAACCAACTAGGCCTCAAGGCAAGTGCAGTGGTGGGAAATAACAAAACAGATTAAGACCCAGTCTCTGTGCTCTAAGAACTGCGAAAACAAGGCTCCTACTTAAGGTACAATGACAGGGAATTCCTGATTAAGGGCCCATACAGGTGAGCTGCACGTAAGTGTTGGAGAACTGAGAGACTGAGGCACAGAAACTGGGGCCATTGCAGGAATGAAACAGAAAAGAAACTGAAGCCACTTTTGCTTACAGGATTCTCTTTAAAACTCTCTGTCTTCTCCTCACTAATTTTTCCACAGTCATTTCTGGCTCTACACTGATTCCCCTCCCCCCCCCCCCCCCCCCCCCTCCTTTTTTTTCTTTTTTTTTTTCGTTTTTCATTTCCTGCTAAAGGAAAACAGTTCTTCAACATCTTTAAAGCTTGTGCTGAGAGCAAGAACTACCCCAGGCCCTGATGGTGGTCATCATGTTGGGAATGTACAGGATGAAAATGACACTGAGGACTGAGCAGCAAACAACCTAGTGATGGAAATTTGAGATGTGAGCCCCAAGTCAAATGGCAGAAGGAATGAAACTAATTAGGGTTTGAAAACAGAAGCTGTCACTTAGGAAAGACTCCATTGTCGCGGGTTTGTCCATTCATGTCTTCAGGAGTCATGATACCTCCTATCTGTAAAGCCTACTCCTTAAAGATCCCACAGTCCAGCACAGGTCTGGGAGACAGAGGCAAGCACGAGGTGTACACAGGGCCATGGACACGTAGGAGAGAGAGTTTAGAAAGCAGAGTGGGTGGCTTTTGAACTGACTCCTAAAACCAGGAGTTTGGCAAGCAGAGATGAGAGTAAAGGACACGTAGAAGGGCACTTAAGAGTATCTTCCGAGGGAGATGAGGCATTAAAGATATGCTGCCCATAGGTGAAAAGGCTTGAATACCAGACTAGTCTGGCCTTTATCCTAGAGGAAATGGGCAGATAAAGAAGCGACATGAGCAGAGGAGGATGATTACATTTCATTTAGGTAATGTCCCTCCGCACTGCGTTAGGCTAGACCAGCACCGGCGAGGCGAGGGCTCAGCCACGCACGCCTACAGCAGCTATGCCTCTAAAACGGCACCGGAGAGTTGGAGGTGCGGGAGGGGGGATGAGGGTGAGAGGAGAGTCCATCACAAGGTCCACACTCTGGGCAAGGACCTACGCAGAGTGGGGCACCCCACGGCTGCTGGGAAGACCCGCTTCCCTGTCCTGATCCCTCTGGGGCGGAGCTCAAGCCAGAGCACGTGACGCCTGGAGCACCATCTTTACTAAGGGCAGTCCTCCCGTTCATCGGTCGTTTCGCAGGTCTCCACTTCGATCCCCAACACCTTGCCTTTATGCCACAGAGTGCGAGAAGCCCATCTCTTTCGTGCGTCCCTGTATGATCCTCCTTCGGAGCCTGGTTGGGAAGATAAACAGCGAAGGGGCCCTTTGCCCACACAAAAGATGGCGGAGTGCTGCGCCGACTCTGGATGAAGGGACGAGCCCCAGGCGCCCGGCCTCACTGGGCGAGGCGCAGACGGAAGGGGCGTCTCTGCAGGCAACTTCTCGACCTTCCTGGGAGGGGTCCCGCGCCCAGGAGGCGGGGCTGGGCCTGGACTCTAGCAGCTCATTGGTCTTCCGACGGGTGGGCGGGGCTTCAGCGGCGCCCCACCTCTCCCTCCTCGAACCGGAAGTGTCTCTCGGTCTTTCCAGCTGGTTGTCATTTCACTCGGCTCGGTCCTGAGGAGAAGGACTCAGCCGCGGCTGCTGGACCCGGGCACCGGGAGGCGGCGGCGGCGACAGCAGGGAGGAAGAGGAGGAAGAAGGAAAGAAAAAGAAGAGCCAGGCGGAGTCCGCAACGACGACAGCTGGGACTGCGGGACCGGGTAAAGCGGCGGCGGCGACCACGACGGCCCAGCAACCGTGAGGAGAAACAAAAGCCTTCTAAATTATAGTTTAAAACCCCGGGGGAGCCGAGCGAGCCGAGGGGAGGCCCTTCTCTGTAGCCCAAGCGCGGTGGTGGGGTTTTCCTTTCTCCCCGCCCCCCCACCCCTGCGGAGAATCGAACTGAGAACTGAACAAACCGCCCCTGGGTCCCATGAGGGAGAAAAACCCCGGAGCCGCAGAGAGGGGAAGAGGCAGGAACCGCAGGACCTTCCCGGCCGCCCCCGTGGTCCGCGCACCCCCGGGCCGCCCGCTCGCCCTGTCCCGCTAATCCCCCGATCGCCACCCGGGAGGGGCAGAAGCGTGTTTGCAGCCCCTTTCATGGGGGAGAGGAGGCCGGGGGCAGCCCGAGAACAGCGACCGCAGCAAGATCTGCACCCGGAGCCTCGGGAACAGCCCCGGAGGCCAGAACTGCGCCCAGCTAAGGAGCAGAGACAGGACCAGGAACAGCAGAAACCTCCCTGCAATCGTCTTTCCATTAGTCAATACTGATTTCCTCTCCCGCAACCAAGAATTCACCTCCCGCCCCAGATAACCTAATATAATCTATATATATAAATATATAATATATAATGTTCTTAAATTATTCCTGATTTTTTTAACCAAGCTGCCAAGAAGAGAAGAACGTATTCTCCCCTTAGCCCTATTCTAATTTTTATGTGAGTGAATCTAAACTGCTGAGGAAGACCATATGTGATTGTTAAATTATATATATATACACATATATATATTTTTACTCCGCGCAATGCTTATTCTTCTACATCCATAGATGCTTGAGAAGCTGTGTTTTTGTCATTCATGTGTATTTTCCTTTGGAAAAAGAAAGCGCCTATTTTACTAACCAAAGACTTGATTTTTACCCTCTTCGTTTTTATTCCCTCCTAGAAATCAGCCCAATTGGATTCATGTCAATATTTTAAAGAGATTTTTTTTTTTAGTTGCTTTTTTCTTCTTTCAGAGAGAGACCAGAATTCCAAACCAGAGCTACTTAGGGTGATAAGCTGCGATCTTTGAGCTAGCTAGAAATAAGATATTTCAAGCAAACAAACAAGCAACTTAAATTGGGGTAGAGGGAAAAAAAGCGTGTGACATCAGGTTGTCCTTTTTTATTGTGAGATTCTGATCCTAAAAATAATAAATGGGGGATTACGGGTTTGGAGTGCTAGTGCAAAGCAATACTGGGAATAAATCTGCTTTTCCAGTCCGATTCCATCCACATCTGCAACCTCCACACCATCACCAAAATGCCACCCCCAGCCCTGCTGCTTTTATAAATAATAACACAGCTGCCAATGGCAGCAGTGCTGGGTCAGCTTGGCTCTTTCCTGCTCCAGCTACCCATAACATTCAGGATGAGCTCTTGGGGTCAGAGAAAGCCAAAAGTCAGCAACAGGAACAGCAAGACCCTTTAGAGAAGCAGCAGCTCTCCCCAAGTCCAGGTCAGGAAGCTGGAATACTGCCTGAAACCGAAAAGGCAAAATCTGAAGAAAACCAAGGGGACAGTTCTTCAGAAAACAGCAATGGGAAGGAGAAAATACGAATCGAATCACCAGTTTTGACAGGGTTTGATTATCAAGAAGCCACGGGGCTAGGTACTTCGACCCAACCCTTGACATCGAGTGCATCCTCTCTTACTGGTTTCAGTAACTGGTCAGCAGCCATAGCGCCTTCTTCATCTACAATAATCAACGAGGATGCAAGTTTCTTTCACCAGGGAGGGGTCCCTGCTGCTTCAGCTAATAACGGTGCTCTGTTGTTTCAAAATTTCCCCCATCATGTCAGCCCTGGCTTTGGAGGCAGCTTCTCCCCTCAGATCGGGCCTCTCTCGCAGCACCACCCTCACCACCCTCATTTCCAGCATCATCACAGCCAGCATCAGCAGCAGAGGAGGTCTCCTGCCAGTCCCCACCCGCCTCCCTTCACACACAGGAGTGCTGCTTTTAACCAGCTGCCTCATTTGGCGAATAATCTTAACAAACCCCCCTCTCCATGGAGCAGCTACCAGAGTCCCTCTCCAACCCCGTCATCTTCCTGGAGCCCAGGAGGTGGCGGATATGGTGGCTGGGGAGGTTCCCAAGGCCGAGATCACCGCAGAGGGCTGAATGGTGGAATAACACCCCTGAACTCCATCTCACCTTTGAAGAAAAATTTTGCAAGCAATCACATTCAGCTCCAGAAGTATGCTCGTCCCACCTCTGCCTTTGCTCCAAAATCCTGGATGGAAGATAGCTTGAACAGGGCTGACAATATTTTTCCTTTTCCGGTAAGATTATGAGCCATTAATAGATCAAGATGAATAAGGAAATAGCATGGTGTAATATCTGTGGAACTGAAGGGTTTGAATTGTCCATTATCACCTCAGCTCTCTTCTTAAAAAATGAATCAGTTTCAGACTATCAGAAGAGTGTAATTTGGAACAAAATGTTCAGCTGATTCTTTGGTAATTTTCTAATTATAGCCTTAATTTTTCCGTAGCTAGTGATGTCATGATTATACCTTTCTTGTCTGACAGGAGATATCAGGGTCAGTTTTCCCTGTTTATTTAGGTGAGAACAAATAATGTATAGATGTAAATATATTTCACTGTGGAAGCCAATGACTATTTTTCTGTCCATACGAAGTTAACTATGTAACTTTAAAAAAAAATATTTCTTTTGACACTGTTACCGTAGTGATTCACTGAAAACTGACTATTGAATTCCAGTTTTCTCACTAGGTTGTATTTTAAACCTGGGACCTTGCCGTCTGAACAGTCTGAATTGAGCTCTCAGACCGCTGCAAATTCTGATATGATCTAAAGTTTAATTTCATCACCATTTTTGTTTTGTTTTTGTGGTGCTGGGGGTTGAACCTGGTCCTCCTCCTAGAGCATTTTTTTTTTTTAATACCGTGAAACTGTTAGTATCATGGTGACCTTTTTTTGTGATGCCTTTTACCCTTTGTTTACTTTCCAGTGTTAACACTAGGGGTGTAGATAATTAAACCATTCCTAAAAATAGATGCAGGCAAAGATCTCTTGTCTTTCTTGCTACCAGTGTATCCTCTCTCTGGCAAGTCACATTGTTGGACGTTTTGAACTAATGAGCAGCCAGTTTAGTTGATATAAACAAGATGAAGGGAATTTCATCATTAGTTGAATATCACATGCCTCATTAAATTTCTTTACTTTGGGAGTATGATCATTTATGTATGTTGAGAAAATTTATAGGTGTTAAGATAACATTGAATCAGTCATCACAACAGCCCACAAGGTAAGTTCTATTATTATCCCCATTTTACAGATAAGGAAATTATAGCTGCTATGGATATGAATTCTAGGTTAAAAAACAAGAATTAAAAATATGTGAACATGCATGTATACACAGATATGCATGCTGCAACTGGAGTGCTATTTAGAGTTCTTTCTGTAAGGGCCAAAATAGTACAAAATAGTTGTAGTGTTCCCAAATTCCATGTTAGCACAAGCTGAAGTATCTGTTTTTATTAGTAACTATTTAGTGGGACGGGACATTTGCCAAAAGAATTCTATGTCATTCTGTGGAATTAAATATCTGTTCCTACCCTAATGATTCCGGTGCAATGTATCTTGGTTAAGTTTAGTTTTAGATTTTTAAAAATGCTTGTGTTGCCTATTGAGCAGCTGTTGACATTTTCTTTTAGACAGCATTTTTACTCAAAGTGAAAAGCAATTATGTTTTAGTGGTCAGATAAATGACTGCGTAAGACATTAACAATTTCGTGAAGTCTATTTATAAAAAGTTGCTTTTGATATTCCTTTGAACAAAAATTTAAGGGAAATTTAATGCAAAGGTGACTTCTATGAATATTTTTGTATTGCTAAATTTTAAAAATCCAAGGTGGCATTCTGTAGCTTTTAACTGAATTAAAATCTGACTCAGAATTAAACATACTTTTCATTCTTATTTTGCTATTATACAATGACAGAATGAATTTATGCAAACTTATGATCTGTCATCTCATGTTCTCAGCTTCTTGACTTATGATAAAGGTTTGCTTTGGGAAGAATGAAAAATTCAGAAAATGAATAAAATATGCACATGTGCATGTTGATATTTTCCCCTATGGGGCTAATGGAATGTGTTTAATGTGAAATCTTTCTGATCAGTTTCTTTGGAGATTAAGCTGAATTATGAAATAACAGACTAATACTAAAAGATATCAATAGAAACTAATTCTTCCCTTGTCTATTTTGTTGAGAATGGACAAAAGTCAGTGTAACTGGCTCAAGTATGGCAGGATAGGATTAGAAAGTAAATTGCTGATTTCTACTCTCTTTCCCCACCAGTTTTAGGACTGTGTGTGGGGGTGGGGGGAGGACAGAGAACAAGCACTGGGGTGATTTGAAAGTCACAGGAGAAATAAGTGATTTGAAAAAAATCTCTGTGACAAACAACTCCTAGTTGAAATTTGAAAAAAGTCCATAAGAAGTAAATAAACTTAGTACTGTGGTGCTTGCTTAAATGAATGTACTTCTTCCTGTGTGTGTGTGTTTTAAACAATAATTCTTTTGAACTGCTTTTTGGCAATACGTGCTCCTCTGAGTTGATGTAAATTACTTGGTTAAATTTGATATGAAAAAACTGGAAGGAATATTTCTTTGACTGGGACCCAAGAGACCTAGGTTGAAGTCTTGACTCTATCAGTAGCAGCATTGTGAGACCTCAGCTTCTTCATGAAGTGTGGAGGGTGACCCAGGTGGTCCCTGAAGTTCCTTATGATTCTAAAGCAGGCTACTGTGAAACCTAAACCACTTGACTGTAATTCATACTTTTTTCTAAACATTCCTGTCTTATTTAAATTTGTAACTTTATAATAAAATTTGTAATAATTTTAGGAAAGAAAGTTTATAGATATTGGTCATTAAATTTCAATTGCTGCTGAAAAGAATTCCTAGATGTTTTGGAGAGATCTTGAAATATCCTATAGAAATTATAGGCTAGAGCATAACAGGGTTACATTATAATATTGATATTCAACCAAAGGTTAGCATGGAATTATTATATTAAATGGAAATAATGTCCCTGAAATGTAACTATTACTAGGCAATGTTTATTTTAATTTGAAGTGAACCAGAACCATGTCTACCTTTGTTTACTGCAGGCTTGGGTACATAAAGAGAATTAAAATTTATGATGACATTTTAAATTAGTTTTTTGTCCAATCTCAACTTTTCCTTTTATCCATGTTTATAAATCATGAGGATTCCAAGTATATGAATAACACTTCCTCCCAATAACTGATATGGAAAGGCATTGTATTTTGGAAATTTTTTTGTATTAAAATGTGTTTATAGGCTATTTTTGCTTAGCCTAACACTTCATTGTATGAGTTCAGATGGCATGCCTCAAAATCCTGTTTTCAGGCACATTAAAGTAGTACGCATCTAATAATAGCTAAGATGCCTGCTGGGTTCTCAGTGTTTTACACATATTAACACATTTTATTCATTCAGCAGTCCTGAGGTAGCAATTATTATTCACGTCCAAGATCGGACTCTTAACCATAGGGTCTCCTCAAGGCATAACGTAGGCAAGGCTGGGGTGAGGGGAAGACCTCCAGAGGTGTGGAAGATGGAGGAAAAGGCTTCACACTGCCAAGTGGTAAACACAGTCCCATGTCCTCCGGAGGCCTGAGGTGGAGGACCACTTGAGTCCAGGAGCTGAGATCAGCTGTGCAAAATAGGGAGACCATTTCCCTTAAAACAAACCAACAAAGATAAAAGCTGACTGTAGCGTTTTGAGAGTGAAAAGTAATAGGATATATTTGTCAATTTTAAATGTTAAACTCAGATTATGTTCAAGTCAATACTTTTGGTTTTAATTTTGAGTTGTTGCTGTATAGCACGTAGTGGGCTAGGTGCTTTCACGTGTTGTTTTACTTCCTGTGTAGGATTTCTCAACACTGTGACTTTTGGTTTTATTGTCCTGATTTCAAAATGAAAAGAAAAAAAAAAAAACAACAAAAAAACAAGACCATATTCTTGTGAGTACAGGAATGATTTGATCCTTACATTAAGGGGGAAAAATCCTACCTATCTTGCCAGTCTTATCTGGAATTCTGATGTCCAAATCCAATAATGTGTTGGGACAACTGCCAATAATTATATTTGAATATAGCACTTCTTCAGTGGGATGCTTAGATCTTCTGTCTTTGCAGGAAAGTAGAGGAGAGCTGCCTGGTTTATACGCTGACACACTGTTATCTACTGCTGAATTGTGCTCTCGCTTCTATTAGCTAAGAACTGGGAGTCACACACCTCTCTGTTAGAAAGATTATCCTAAAATTGAATCCATAGGAAATATTTAGGACTTAGAACCAGCCCCATATGCCCTTACTGTAGACCCAGGTACCACAGATTTGTTAAGTTTTCTTAACGAGGCAAATAAATCTTGTCACTTTAATTTTAAACTCCCTTCCTGCTGTCAGTTTATTGATCCTTAAATCATGTTACACAACTTCTATTTGCAAACCAAGTTGCAGCAGTGTTTCAGTTCTGAACTCATGGCCAGTTATTAGAATCATGCAATCTCCTTTCATTTTCTTTTTCTTAATATAATCCCAAAAGGAATTTTTGCAAAGGAAACATTTTCTTTGACTTAGAAACTTTTTTTTAAACTTTCAAATCTGGGTTGGATAGTTCTAGCTTTAGTAGAATTGAGATTGGGAATACTTTGGGAAAAGCCTACCACATACAATTTCCTCCCTCTTTGTAAATTTAATTGCCTTTCTGATGGAGTGGGAATAATTTTAGGGTAGAATTTTTTTATTGTATTTTGTCTTTGGAGAAGCCATAGAATATGGGCCACGCATTGCTCCAACACCTTTCAAGAAAAACCTGTTTATTGCCAGCCTGGTGAATGTGGTTGTTGCTAGTTGCAGTTAGAAAGATGCTACTTAGTCATGAGGTTAAGATTTGGGAGTAAAAGAAATGGGAAAGATGCCCTTAACCTAACCTCTGCCTAGGTTTGAATTTTACTGTCTAAATTAATTTTCCATGTGATTTTTCTCTCTAGATACAAGGAAAATAATCTTGAAGATCTATTACCACACCATTTTCAGCAATGTATTATACTTGGGTTTTTGGTCTTATCACAGATAAGATCATGTGAATAACGTGTTTTTCTTTAAGTCAGAGAGCATAGAGTATGAGCATTCATTTTTAATTTTTGTGGCAAATAACTTTATTTCGTGTTTAATTGTTTAAAGGTGCCTTTCAGAAATTAAAAGTATATTTTTTGCCATGATAAATTTTCAACTATATGTATATATATTGAAATCCAAATTTAGTGTACATTTTCATCAAATTTTTTTTCTCATCACATTGAAACAGAATGAGTTACATTTTCAAGTTCTCAAAAAATACTTGTGTATAAAATAATGAAATGTAGGTCTTATTTTATTAAATCAGTTTCTACATGTGCTACATGAATAATTACTGAGAAAAGCTGTTTTGTGAGGCCAAAAATGTAGTATGGACGGTAGATCCAAACAAACAGGTTTGACCCTGAACTCGAGTTTGCAGCATGGTCTTGAGTAAATCCCTTAAATTTGGAAGACAGCCCCTCATCAAGATAATAGTACCTAACAGTGAAGGGTTATTGTGAGGGGCCTTAAGTATATGAACATATTAGGCAGCTTAAAATTTTTTAAAATTTAAAATATGGCTCCCAAATATTAAATAAAATGATAAATTATAAGTATAACTTGGGTTTCTTTAAAAGATTTTGAACAATTCTTGCTGCATATGCTGTATTTCTCAAAGTACTCGTTTTCAATCAGTTATAGATGCAACCCAGCACAGGTAAATTGTTCAGCAGAATTATCAATTTTCTTGAAGGGAAGTTTTATAATTGTATATATGTACTTAGCATTGGCAGCCTGTATTTCTCAGTATCTTGAAAGTTTGCCTATAGCTGTTTTATTAAGAACTTTAGAACTTGTATTACTTTTACATAAAAGAAGACAATATTTTAATGGAAATTTGTGACTTTTTGGTAGAAGTGGAAAATAGTACCATAGATTTGAATTGGGTATAGTTTTATTTTTATCCTCAAAGTAGGTTTTTTTTTTGTTTATATCTTAACTAGTTTTTGGCATACATTTATTGAATACCTGCTATATTTTTGACTAGGCATAGGACTCATAAAAATATTTTATGATGTATTCTGACCTGTGCTAACCTTAGATGATACTAAACATGAATTTTTCCTCTTACACATGATGAATAATATCAGCTAGCCTATTAATGATATTTTAATCTATGATTAAACTTTAAGGCAAACAGGCTCAACTTTAGGTATAAAAAACAATATGTAAATGTAACCATTAGTAAAATGCACAGAAATTTCCAAAAATATTTGGGCATTTTCAACTATACACTTGTGTAAGCTACTTGTATACTTATGCCCAACATGTGCTGATTTACATGCTATTACACAGTGGTACTATGGAAGGCAAACTTAAACCCATGAATACAGAATTCAAGTCCATTCACACGTCAAGGAACAGCTCTACCAGCTGTGTGTAGGCCCTGTCTCATGTTTTCAGACGTGAATATTAAAGTTTAGAGCCCTAAGCTGAGCAGTCCATTTCCCTATTGTAGGATATTTAGGTTGGACAGTTTCTATTTGCCAAATATTTATCAAATATATCCCAGTCATTTTTTATAGGCCAAAATTGTTATCCTTAATCCCTATATATACATAAAATGTATAATACATTTTAAAACCATAGTTATGTTTAAAATATTTGTAATCTTTTTAATAATAGTTCTTCCAAGTATTCTTGAGGATTGCATCTAGTCAGTAGGTTCATGGTGCTAGTCAGTAAAATAGCTCTTGTCATTTTATTGTCTGTGAGACCCCAAAGGACAAACACCTCAATATAAGAACAATACTACTACAAAAAATATCCTAATTATAGTATTGGACGTTGGATCTGGTTTCCAATTGTGTCTCTGCCACTTCCTAGATATGTGACCCAGGGCAAGCTACTCCACCCTCCTGATCTTTCATTTTCTCATTTATTTTGTCTATTTTTTTGTTTTTAAACAAAAAACAAATAAAATATGTTTATTAACATATTTTAATGTTTATTAACATAAAAATGTTTATTAAAATATTAAAAAATATGTCTGATATTTGGCTTGCAGAAGATTCTGTTAAATGAAAACAAATCATCCAGTAGAAATATTAATTCAGTTCTATGAATAGCAGTTTCCTTAGTTTTAAAAATAAAATGACTTCTTAAATAATGGTGAATTGGGCTAGATAATGTTTGTTTTTTTGAACTCTGCTGAAAATACAGTGACCACTGGCGATTCCTACCTCCACCCCCACCTTTTTTATTTTTAATTGTTTTTAGTTGTAGATGGACACACTACTTTTCATTTTATTTATTTTTACGTGGCACTGAGGATGGAACCCAGACCTCACACGTGCCAGGCAAGTGCTCTACCACAGGAGCCACAACCCTTCCACCCCAACTTTTCATAAGTTCCTTCCATAGGGTCTTTTAAATTTTTTATCATGGAAAAATTTAAACATGTTCAATAGTAGGCAGAGTAGTATAGTGAACGCTCCTGTACTTGTCACCTGACTTCCCCAGGTGTCAGCTCCTGGACAGCTTTCATCAGGAGCCTTGACATTCTCTCCCCCTTTCACATTATCTTGAAGCACTTCCCAGATATGGTATCATTTCATCTGGAAATGGTTCAGGTATCTCTAAGAGATAAGGACTCTTTAAAAAACAAAACAAAACAAAAGATATCTTTTAAGTTCTTTTTTTTTGAAAGAGTGAGCAACTGAGGCAAGGCCCGCATTTTGGGAACCTTCAGCCTGGTCTTAATCTCTACAGACAACACTAATAGCTTCGTCTCCTTCTCAGCCACAAAAACAAATAAATAAAGAGAAAAGACAAGGTCCAGCCAAAATACCAAACATCCGCTAGTGACCTGAAGTTTGGGAGTCCTCTTTTCGTCCTAGCCTTCCTCTGGCTGTGGGTTTCTGTGCACTCGTGGGCTGGAGCTCTGGAAAGAGAGTACGGAGAGAGAGAACAGGACAGGGCTGAGTTTTCTGGGGTTTTTGTTTTTTAAGAGGAATGTAGAGTATCAGGCATGGGGCACCTGCCTGTAGCCTCAGCTGCTCTGGAGTCTGAGGGGAGATTGAAAGTTCAGGGCCAGCCTCAGGAACTTATTGTGAACCCAGTCCCAAGATAAAAATTAAAAGGATGGGGGTGTAGCTCAGGGGTAGAGTGCCTCTGGGTTCCATTCCCAGCAACTAACACATGTGCATGCACCCTCAAAAGGAATGTGGAGGTTTGGGGTCTTCTGCAGGCCTTTGGCTCCACCAAACCTTTTCATTTCATCCTCTTTGAATGCGCAAATGTTTGATGCTTTTGATGGACTGAGAAGACTTTCCCAGGCTAGGGGTATCCTTCTCACGAGAAGCACAGTATGGGACCTGTCTTGTGCTTGAGGGTGGAGGACTGCCTTTTGCCCAGGAAGCTCTGGAGACCTGAGGATGTGGACGTGAGGCTTGTGAGCACCCAAATGGCAGAGATTAGGCAGACGCTGCCTGGGGATTGTTCTCAAGACTCACAAAGGGAAGAGAGGTCAGCGTTCCAGGACACAGCGTCAGTTTAGGAATAAGGATGGTGCATTTGTGGGGCGCATTCCCCTGCTGACTCAAGGCACTTACCAGGCCTAGCAGACATGAAGAAGAGGAACCCTGACAGACCATCAGAGTCTTCATGGGTCTTTACCCTCTGTGCTGAGTTTTAGTACTATTTTCTTAAACCAATGGCCATTTGTCTTGAATGGCTTATTAGGTAAGAGAAACCTATGATATTTGTAGGTGCAGAGATTTGGGTGTATGATTCTCTCTCTGAAAACAGGCTACGGGAAATAACAGAACAGCTGTTGTGAATTGTTCTGCTCTAGTCAGTACCTAATTTAACCTGTGAGTTTCCTTGTTGCACAGAGAGAAGGGGCAGAGGGAATGTTCACTCTGTTGACTGCCAGGCCTTGGCACCTACTGTCATATATCTTTTCTTATTTACTCCTCACCGCAGTTTTATAAGGGAAGCATTATCATTTCATTTTGAGCAAGAAGTCAAGGCTCAGTGCTGCCGCTGTGTCAGCATTACTTGCCTCGTGAGTGACGATTTGAACGCAGATCTTATGATAGATTTCAGTGATTTCTTTCTGCCAGGCAAGGTAAGAATGAGGAAGAATGGGTCTAATGATCCAAGAGCTGACTAATGGAGCCTAGAATGCCAGTTCGATTTATTTTAATACAAATAAGTGGTGATAATAAGTGTTTACTACAGTAAGGATTTCTGATGCTTTCAAAATCCCTGTAGTTAGTTTTGTGAAGGAGGAATTAAAAAGTGTTCTCAAAGGCTTTCTGGAAGGATCTTCTGATTCACTGGTTCAGGTGGGAACCAGATGCAGCTGTTGATCCAGTCAGAGTAAAACACTGACGACATTTCATCCCTTCGTATGTAGTTTGTAATTCTGTTAGGGAACATTTGGTAACCTAAGATCTCTTTGCCTCTGTTGAAGAGGTCATGATGAGAAAGTACTGACCGAAAAGGGAACTTGCTAAGAAATATGAGATGCTACTGAACCTAGTTCCTCCTGTGTCAGATAACTATCTCTTTGACTTCAGCCTTTGACCCTTGTCTGCATTCAGACCATGTACATAGAATGAAGGATTCCATACCTTGCAGATGTCAATAGTGAAAATTCTAGTTCATGATAAAATTCATTTAAATGGACCACTTCTTTGAACTTCTGCTCTGAAGTCAGACTCTGCCACTCAGTGTGTGCCTGGGAGGGCAATTAGTTAAACTCTCACAGCTTCATTTGCCTAAGATGAGGCTAATAACAGTAGTGACTTCACATGATGGTGAGAAGGTAATGATGCAAGTGGTGGATAATTCACACAAGATGTGCAACAGAGAGGCAGGAGGAACATGTTAGCCACTCTCTCTATTGGTGGTGGTGAAGGTACCGCAGCTCTACATGTGCTCCATAACTGTGGCTGTGAGCGTGAGGGAAGCTCATGGTCCCCCTCACAGTCCAGTGGGGAAATAGTCCTGAGTTTCTCAACATCCTGTGGAATGTCTGAGTGCAGAGGGGATGGGTACTGGGGAGAGTGACCTGCTGCCTGCACAGGGGTGTGAGGTTCATTTGGAAGTGGGATCCTCAAAGTTGAATGTACCATCAACTCTTGATGAGCTCTGGACTTAAATATTATTTGATCCAAAAAGAATATTTACATTTTGAAAAATCTTGGATTTAACTCCCATGTTACCTCTGATTAATTATGGGCCCTACTGGCATCTCAAGCTTCCTATTTATTTTGGCAACTGATACATTGGCATAGACTTTCTTTTTAAACCAAAATATTTTTCTTTCCCTTCTTCACCAGGGAATGTTTAAGCCAGAAAGAGAAGCTTCCATAGTCTGATACAGATTCATAGCAGTCTGAATAGCAGTCACAGGAGCAGATATTTTTACAGAAAGAGAATGAGTAAAGAGGATAGCTGATTTGGCTTTGGCTTTTAATAATTTGGTTACATTCAACTAATTACATTTTGTTTTATACCTGGTCCAGTCATGCCAAGACCTAATAATTCAAGTTTATATAAACAACCGAGTGGCTGTGGGGACGTGGGGACAGTGGTGGGTAGCATGGGGTATATTTAGATGAGAAAATTTAGGCTGAGGACAGTTACTACCTCAGAGCATGAAACTTAGCTGTCAACATCCCAACATCCAGCCCAAAAATGGAACTTGAAGGGTCACATACCGCTCATTCTCCAACGGAAGTAAGCTTACATTTACGTAACAGTGAAACCTTTGAGAAAAATTTGCCTTGTGGGTTTCTGACCATGGTTTATTGACAGGCCTAATGACTTTTTCCCTTGATAACGTCCATAAATGTTTAGCAAATGGTAGATCCTAACGTCTCCTTGTTAAAATCTGAGATCATACAGTTAGGCCACAGTTCTATCAAGGCAAGCCCGGGGCACGGGGTTATCCTAGGCAGTTTTCTGGTAATATGACTTGATTTAAAAAAAAAAAATCTCAATAGATCAGTAATGAGCCTATCCTTTGCATAGGATGTTTGACCAACAGTTTGAGAGAGAGGAGACACATCATTAGTAAGCCAGAAGCCAGATATTCTGTTGTTGGGTGAAAATGGAACCATATGCCTAAGGTACCAGGTATATAGATGCCAGAGATCATATTTTAGAGTGAAAATGTAAGTGCCAGATTTGTATTTTGTTTGTTCTTAATGGTGAACCACTTACCTTTCCAGGCTTTTCCTCAAAGAGCAACTCCCTGTTTGTTGAAATTGCACTTGTTTGTAATCTTTTCCCAAGGTATGCATCTTAGAGCTTGGAAAAGAGAGCTTTGTTTTAGGTGTTGAAAGCAAAGCCCTTCTCTTCCTATGAAAACCTTAAAATGGTTCTTGTGGACTGTACACATCTGTCAATCAGGGTATAACTACAAATCTAATGCAGCTAAGCTGTTGAATGGAATTGTTTAACTCAGTGGTTCTCAAAGTGTGTTCCCCTGGCATCACTTGGAAACTTGTAAGAAATGTGGATTCTTGGACTCTACCCAAGACCTATGAGAAACTCTGGAGGCTGACTCAGTAATCCTTTGTTTTAACAAGACCTCCAGGTGATTCTGATGTTTTCTCAAGTATAAAAAACATTGGCTTAGATCATCATCTGAATGTTAAAAGCAATTGCCATGGCTGGGCATGGTGGCGCACGCCTGGAATCTCAGCTACCTGGGAGGCTGAGCTGGGAGGTTCTCAGGTTTGAGGCCAGCCTGAGCAATTTAGTGAGACCTGGTCTCAAAATAAAATAAATTGCTGCAGATGATTATTTTGGCTTTTGGCATAATTACAGTTCAGTTGTTCTCCCTGATAGTGATAGACCAACAGGCTCATGTGCTTCTGCGGCTTCTTCTGGAATGTTATGAGAAGCCCTGTGGTCAGCTGTGTGCTGACATAGGCCTTCCTATTTTGCCGTGGCAGGCAGCAATTTTCAGGTGCATGTTAAAGGTGGGGTCTTGCCCTTTGAAATGCTCACTTTGTTTTGTAAGAAGGTCATTTTTATTAACTTTGATTTTCATAGAGGTCTTGTATAGTTTTTCCTTTAGAAATAGTCCTGTGAAGTAGAGATGACAGAAACTGAACCAGCCAGTTACTGACGTGCAGCTCAGCATATTAAATTTAAGAATTAAGATTACAAAACAAAGTGAGGGCTAAGCATTGTAATAAAGTGTGCTTTGCTGAGCCTTGAAGATAATTGGTGCTCTTATATTTTTGTTCATGATTATTAAGCTCACATATTCTAGGATCAGAAGGCCTGGGTTCAAGTTCTGCCTCCTCTGCTTACATGACATTGAGAAACTTGTTTAGTCACTGTAAGCTTCAGTTTCTTCATCTGTGAAATGGGATAATAACTGAACATCCCTGATTGTCTCTTCTTACGGTTTTCAGAACTCTGATATCCTCCTCTGTCATCCTTCTATGGTTTGTTCATTCTTTCCTTGATTACGTAATTCTTGATTGCCTCCTGTTTGCCGAGCACTGGCCAGCACGTTCTGCCCTCCGAGGGAGCCCTCAAAGCAGAGGGCCTCTTTATTCAAAATGTCTGAAGTATCCAGTCCTTTGCCATGACCTTTCCCTTGCCTAAGGACACATCAGCTGTTTTGGTGCGACCCTGGGCGGGAGTCCCGCCTGCTGCTGAGCTCTGCAGTAACCTGTCTATGCAGTAAACCGTGTTTTCCTATCCCAGGGTTTATTATTAAAATGGGAATAATATAGTCTAACTTAGGAGATTTGGGGGATTAATTAAGACAGTATTAATAAGGTACTGAGAATAGGCACCTAATAGATGCTGAATGAAGGTAAGTTCCCCTAATTTACCTCTTACCCCTTTCAGCTGCCAAAAGAAATTGACAAGAGTTGAAACAAAGTTGTCAGTGGTTTTTGTTTTGTAAGACATTTTTAAATCTTTTTTTTTTTTTGGTACTGAGGATTGAAGCCCAGGTGCTTAACCATTGAGCCACATTCCCAGCCCCTTTTTATATTTTGTTTAGAGACTGGGGCTCACTGAATTGCTAGTGCCTTACTGAGTTGCTGAGACTGGCTTTGAACTCATGATCCTTCTGCTGCAGCCTCTTGAGCTGCTGGCATTATAGGTGTGCACCATCACACCTGGCTAATTCTTAAATCTTTTATCTGAAATCAGGACACTTTACTCCCTTTTCTCCCAGCAAATTATTTCAGTAATTTTTTTGAAAGAAACTTGTTACTTGTAGTATGTATAGCATAATGAAACTGAATTGACTGTTAAGGGGCCGGGGGGCCTGGGAACATACCTCAGTGGTTAGAGCATGTGCTGAACAGGTGCGAGTTCTGGGTTTAATCCCCAGAGCCAAGAAAAGACTCTCGAGGCTTATTTTCTTACTAACCTACCCTTGACCCTTGCCTTTTTGTGGACAAAATGTGGTGAACTTTAATTCATCATTTTAATCCACATTTTTGGTTCCTGCCATAATTTTCATTACAATTTATAAAATGTACATTTTGGAAGAGCACATACATCTTAGAATTGGGAAACTAAAATACAAAAATGGGCAGGGGTGTGACTCAGTGGTAGAGCACTTGTGCAGCATGCACGGAGCCCTGGGTTCCATCCCAGTGCTGCAAAATGTAGCACAAAACCAAAACCAAAACCCCAAAATACTTTGGAGCTAGGAAAGAGAAATTAGAGATCTCATCAAAACATTTCCTCTTATGGACCAGGAAAGAGTTCTGGAGGATGAACGTACCCCAGCAGAGTTGAGGCTTCCTAGTGTCTAATGCTCATTACATTGATCTATGCTGATTTTCTTATTTTGGTCATCAGCTCAAGTTCAGTCAAGAAAAGCTGTCACTTAACAAATTTTTTATTTTACAGTTAGTTTACTTTCTGAGAAATGGACCCTAGAAAATAGATCAGTAATTATTTTTGGTTCAATCAGCAATCAGAAAAGGCAAAATTGAAGGATGAAATTAGGAACTCAGTCCTCTTACTCCCTTGATTTAACTCTTGCTGGGTGGAAAAGCTGACATTGCATTGTTTCACTGTGCTAATATGTTGGGTTTCTGTGTTTCTGTTCCTCTACCTCCTTCCTAATGGCACAGACCCTTCCAGTTTAGGTTTTTAAACTCATTGTATGTTAAAAATCGAAGAAAATCAGTGGAGTGAGTTAAGAAAGATAAACTTTGGACCCTTTCTGAGAGCAAAATATTTACTTGACAAAATGTGTGGCTTTTAAACTTTAAATTACCAAAGCATCATATGAAATAAAATTTCGCCAGGTGTGGTGGCATATGCCTGTTATAATCCTGGCTCCTTGGGAGGCTGAGGCAGGAGGATACCAAGTTGCATCCCAAGTTGGTACTTCACCAACTTAGCGAGACCCTGTCTCAAAATCAGCATTTTAGAAAGGGGACTTGGGATGTAGCTCAGTGTCAGTAGTAGAATGCTTGCCTAGCATGGGAGGCTCTGGGTTTGATCCCTAGTACTGCCAAAAAAAAAAAAAAAAGAAGTAATGCATTAAAACACTATTCAAATGTAGTTTATAATAAGTATAATTCCTAATATGGTTGGGGTATGGAGAAGAATACATGTTAGACTAGGGTTGGCAGGAGTGTGGTGCTTGTTCCACTGGGCTTCATACTGTGCATTTAACATAATCACCAGCAATCTGTGGAGGCCCAGCTTCCTTCCAAGTTCACACAGAGCCTGAGAATCCTTCCTGATGCACCACAATTGATCAGAGTTTGTATAATGTTATTTACTTGTCACCCCACAATTAAATCATAAAATTTAAAGGAAAAGGGATAAAGGGGTTTTTTTCCCCAGTCCCGCAAAACGTTACTGAAATTTTAGCTTTTCATTTAGAATTTTAGCTTTAATGTACTTCACCAGTTAGAAGTTAGCAGTTACTAAGTTTAGCAAAAATTGATGTTCCAGGCAATGTACTTGAGGCAGGGGTGCTATGAAATGATTTGCTAAGTTCTGATACTCCAGGGCTTCTTGACTTAATCAAAAGAGCTCTTATGAAAGAAACCAAACAGAACCCTTCTGTGTTGTATTCTTTTTCAACTGCTTCTCTTTGGCGTTCTTCATCAGTGATTGTCAGAATGCAAGTTCCGGAAATTCACAAGGTTGCTTACTGCTTAACTTGCCTGAAAAAGAATAATAGGCCGGGTTCTTCCTCCTACTCCATTATTTATTTTGGCAAAAGAAAACATACAGCCCTATAGTGGGAAAGGGGAAATCTATAAACAATCCTTAAGATAAGGAAGTAGGAAGAAGAAATATTTAAACATTTAAAACTTATTTGAAGGATTTCATCCATTCCTGGATGGAAACATTTGTGCACTAATAGGATGTGCTTGAGACACGCTGGTACAGAAATTGGGACAGTGCTGCCTCACCTGTTTTGTATCATGGCACACTAGACAAAAGTGGTCTTCCAGGGAGCTCCTCACCTCAGGCCCTCCAGTCCCGGGGGCTGAGGGGATGACTGTCTCAGCACATAGGCGCCCATTGGAGGTGGACTCCCTGGGAACATTCGGTGCAGGATGCAGTTCCTGCCCTTGGGAACCTCACAGTCAGAGGACACAGTCAAGTGAACTGTAACTGAGAAGTCTGGCCTTCAGGATGGGCGTGTGGGAGATGGATTCTGTGGCTGGCCCAGTTATCTGGTTCTAGACAGCCAAGAGGAGGGCCAATCTGGCTACGGCCAGATGAGCTGGTGTAGCTTGTATGGGCTTCTTAAACACCTCACTGCCCAAAGAAAATGCAGTCCAGGTGTTGATTTAATTCAGTGCTTGATGTGACGAACACTCTTATGAATACTAACCTTCAGAAATTCTGATTCTGGCCATGTCTTCTTTCTTCACGGTGGACCTTGCTGAGGAGAAGTGGATGAGAAAAGACTCAGGAGGAAAGGTGGGAAGGAGGTCTTGGAGCAGAACAGTATGTTAAGACCCTGGCCTCTCCCAGGCTCTGCCCTGGCCACCATGGAGGAACCTATCTCATTCTCCTCTAATATTGTTTATATCTGAATAGAATTGTATTCAGACGCCTCACATCACAGGGATGAACAGTTTATATCCTAGAGCAGCTCATTCGGTGAACTTTGATTGCTGAGTGTCTGTCTGTGTGGTGGGGCAGGGTGAGGAGTGGCCCTAGTTCAGGGAAGCATGATAATCATACAGGGTGTGGTGTTAGAAAAGCATTAGGGAGAAATGTCAGCTTGATCAAAAATGCTCTCCTGTGAAGGACAGTTTCTATCAGTCAGACGTTCTAGAAGTTAGCTAGGAAAATAGAAAAGGGGAGGGGGTCCTAACAATTTAAGCAAACAAACAATAAAATTAGGAGATGAATTTTTTTTAAGAAGCTAAAGTTTTGAGTTAAAAAGTAATGGGCCAGGCGCGGTGGCACATGCCTGTAATCCCAGTGACTTGGGTGGCTGTGGCAGGAGGATTGCAAGTCTGAAGCCAGCCTCAGCAATTTAGGGAGACCTGATCTCAAAATAAAAAATAAAAAGGGCTAGTGAGGTAGCTCAGTGGTAAAGTACTCCTGGGGTCAATCTCCAGTATAAAAAAAAGTTATGTTGGGACTGTAGCTCAGTGGTAGAGTGTATGCTAGCATACCCAAGCCCCTGGGTTCGCTCCCTGGCACCAAAAATAAAAAAATGAAATAAATAAATAGTAACGTAAGAGAAAGCAGAACTGAAGAGAGTTATGGCACCTGCTTGTCTGACTTCTTTGGAAGCCCATAATTCTGTGTGTGTGTGTGTGGGGCGGGGTGGATCAGAAGCATGTATTGCTTCCTCTCAGAGTAATATGAAAATGTTTTCATCTCCTGCATTGAATTTACTAAGCTGGACTTTAGTTATCTGTAGCAGTCTTCACCCTGAGGATGCCAGAGCAGTGGGATGTTATGTATTTTAGAAGTCCCCTCCCATTTTTAAAATGTCCTTGGGTAAGCCAGGGTTTTAGAGGAACAGCTTACCCTACACTCTTTCTTCCAAGTTGAGATGGTAAATAAGATTGAGATAGTCTTTGGTTTTCTCAACTAAATGCTGACTCTGATCTGTGTCTTTTATCCTTTACTTATCAGGGTAAGGGCTGGGTTGTTTGGGGACCTCCTACTTTGTGCCTGGCAGGCAGGAAGGGATAGAACCTGCTTCAGCAGCTGCTCATTGTCTCCTCCTTGGAGGAAGCTTTGTGGCAGGAGAGCTATCCCTGTGTACCATCATTCCAGATTGAATTTTATGTTGGGGGAGGGGAGATTATACCATTTTTTCTTTTTTTTTTTATGTATTGTGTGTGTGTATAGTGAGTGTTGTCTATATTTTGAATGAGTTGTTAGTTTTAAAAAATCTTTAGAGAAGGTAAAGCATTAGAATTCAAGGACAGTTTTGGTAATATAGAGATAGATAAATCAATCATTTTTATTTTCTTTCATTGAGGGCATAATTTGTCTTTTCATGATTAACCAGTGATACTGTTTTGGAATACTTTACAATATAGTTGTCTAACAACCATTTAATGATGATGAGCAAACCTTGGTTTATGAGAAAATATTGTCTATTCTGAGAGCACACAGAGATGCCAGTTTAGGAGTCAGTCTTTAAGCAAGCTTAGGAAGCTTTGTCACACTGCTATTGTCTCAAGTGCTAGAAAAAGTAGATTTATTTTGTTTAATTAAATGTTCTTAGCTAAAATGGATATTAGTTTTGATGGTTTATGCTTTCTTAATAAAAGTGATACTTTGTTGAAATAAATTGTTAAAAACAAAATTATTCTCTACTGAGCTCTATGTACTTTTGTGGGTTTTGATGTTTTGAAAGTATAAATACTAACATTAAGTAATAATGTACCTGATATAGAGAGGGAGTACCTTTGCTATTTTTTGATCTCTGTCCCATGAAGTGCAACTTATTTTCCTATTTTACATGTAAATGCCATTAAAGTGGTTGTGGTTGTTTGGGTTTACAGGACCGCCCCAGGACATTTGACATGCACTCCCTGGAGAGCTCACTCATTGACATAATGAGAGCTGAAAATGATTCCATTAAAGGTAAGCTGAGAAACGTACTCTTCTATTTTAGCAAATAGTCAGAACATATATTATGTGTTTAATATGATGAGCAATATATCCAATATTATGGAGTCCTATTTTGTATCAAGTAAGTGCTATCAATTTTACACATGAACTTTTTGTTAAAAAATCAAATATATTTGATGGGCATCTACAATAGACCCATATGATACCAAATTAAATCCAGCAAGAGGACTAATTGGTAGAAGTGGGCAGTTAACCCAAAGACATGAACTGTACTCTTAATTATTTTTTATGTGTCAGGCAAAAAAACTTCTTAGTACCCAAAATGTGTGTCTGCCCACTTAGGCTAGTGACTGTAAACCAGGAAGAGTCAAGTCTTCATAGATTTTTTTTTTCTGCCTCGTTGCACATTTTTTAAATTGGTCAACTGTTTCCACAATTAAAATAAGTTTTGTAATTTAAAAAAATTTTCTATATATTATGTTAAAAAAGTAGTACTATTCCTATTTGGCTTCTGGTCTCAATTTTGATACTGACTTGCTGTGCTATCTTGAAAAAGCGTTCAGCTTGGCCAGTCCTATTGCTTCATCTTTATGATATAGAACTTATAATCACCTGGGAGCTTCAGCAGTAAAATGCAGATGCCAGCCCCGCCCCACATGCAGGACAGGACATGGCAGATTCCGTTTAATGTCAGGTGCAGTGTGTCCCTTCACTGAGAATTACCAGACTAGATGTTCTGTGAAGGCCCTTCCTCTGGTTCTGTGAAAACCACTCCACAAAATAAAATAATACGTTTACTAAAAAGTGAAAACCAAGTTTTTTTGTATGTTTTTTTTGTAGAGCTACATCCCTCTAGCTCTTATACTATTTTATTTTGAGACAGGGTCTGGTGAGGTTGCCCAGACTGGCCTTGAACTTGCAATCCTCCTGTCTCAGCCTCCCATGTCACTGGGATTCCAGGTGTGCACCTCTGTACCCACCTACAGGTCCCCCCCCCCAAAGAAATTTGGAGTATGTTGTGTATTGGTCACCTGTTTGTTAGTTCTTTTGCTCATCCATTCAGTATTTAGGGGCCTGCTTTGTGTCAGATCTGGAGCTTTGCACTGAGGTCAGAGGTGGCAAAGGTGGCAAGTGGTGACCAGCCAGTTAGGTTTCCTTTGAATTTGGTTTATCATATTACTTCTGAAGTACTGGATAAACAGACCAGTAGGGTTTTGTTTGTTTGTTTGTTTGTTTTTTTAAATAATGCTTTGGGGATTCTAGACATAAAAAATAATGTGTACAAAATATTCATCCATCTCATGAGGAAACTTTGAAATAGGACTGTTTTGAGGGTCTTTAAGAATAATTTGAAGGCCCTTACTGAATTCCTCATGGGATTCTGGCAAGTGATTCTAGTCCAGATACATGCTCTGTCTCTCAAGAAAGAGGCCCTCTCAGGCTGGGTTTTATTCTTGCTCCTTTTCAGCACTCTGACTTTGGGTAGTCCTTCATCCTCTCCACTCTTGGTTTTCTCATCATGAAAGGTGAAGAGTGTCTAAGGCCATTTCTAGCACCAGAAAAGCTGTGCACTTAAAAAGTAACTCCAGGAAAAATCTGGAGGGTTTGCAAGGTCTGGGGTTGTGTAAAGTCAGTGTCCTGGCTGTGCGGTAGTGGTGTGAGATGTTACCATTTGGTAACGCAACAGATAGAGGGTGCCTGAGAATCTCTCTCGTACTTTTTGCAACTTGGTGCAAATCTGTAATTATTTCAGAATTAAAAGTTAGGTACAAAACAAGTAGCTGAAGGACATTGATTTATTTATTTGGTACTGGGGATTGAACCCAGGGGTGCACTACCCCAACCTACATCCCTAGCCTTTTTATTTATTTTTTATTTTGAGACAGGGTCTCTGTAAGTTGCCAAGGCTGGTCTCACACTTAACGATCCTTCTGCCTCAGCCTCTGAGTTGCTGGGATTACAGGCAAGCTAGTGCTAGGCTCTTTGATTCCTGATGTATTTAATTTTCTCCGCCATTTTTTTGAGAACCTCCTACATAGTCGATACTAGGAATGATAGGTAGCCAAATCATTTTTCATGGTAAATGCCTACGGTTTTTATCTGAGAAAACAGATTACAAACAACAGTAGATATAATTTATTATGTGACTTTTCTAAGAAGCAAATGTCTAACTAGAACTGAAGTGGATATGAAGAATTTGCATACATTATTTTAGGATTAACTGCAGGATTTCCTTGGTTTATCAGTTTTAGCCAGGATATCTCATGTTTATGTCCATCTTCTAGTTTGCTAAGTGGATTATTATTTAAACTTCATTTTTATTTTGTATTCCTTTTTTGAACATATTCTCATCAACTTTCACCTAAATTCTCTTTAGCTGAATCTGTAGGAATAATTAAAAGTTAAATGACAGAAAAAAATTCTGTGTGATTGATCTAGTCTGGGAGCCTTAGGATTTTGTGAAATTGTAATTTATAAGAAGCAGCATGGCAGGGTGGGAAAATCATGGGTTTTGGCATCAGGTCTGGATTTAAAATCACCACTCTGCCACTACATTCTGTGGTGTTCATGAGATTTAAATGATATGGTATATCTGTAAAATCCAGCATGTGCCTAGTTATAAGAGACACTCAAAGAATGCTATGGCATATTACTAAATATCTCTTAAGTCTTTTTTCATGTTCATCAAATGAGAAAACCAGCTTCAATTTAACTTTAGATATTAAATGGAATGTGTGTTTTTTCTTTCAAAGAGCAATAAAGAATTCAGATAAGGGCAGGTCCTACAATGCCAGTTTATAATTATGCTTGACTTTTTTCTTTTAAACCAAGATCATAAACTTGATATCATTGTAGTCTGTTATTACCAAAATGTAGTTTTGCTTATGGGAATAGTTTATTTCTTATCAAACTCTGTTCCAAGTTATATAGTTTAAGGAATACCATGATTTTAAAAGTGATTCTCTTGTGAGATTTGGTTTAAAGGTAATAACAAAATTTGAATACCTTAAGAAAGTCAGTGTCTTCTTAGAAAAGGTATGTAAAATTTGCCAATCAATTTTGAAAGTAAATAAAGATCCTTTCCTGATGCTCTGCTTCCTTAGGAACAGAAATAGAAATTGGCATTAATTCTGTGAGACTAGTAGAGAACAATATATCTCTTGGGAAAAAAATGTAGAAATTGAATTAAAAGGATTAATTGGAAAAAAATTTTAAAATATGAAGGCAGATTTTATATTTGAGTTCATTTTATGTTCATAATTTCATAAAACATATTATGAATCACCCCATTTATTTTGATCTTTCATGGGCAGTGCTCATAGATATGTGGTTTGTGTTTGTATTTAAGTAATAAAACCTAAAACTGATACAAAACTAAAAGTTGAATCCATTGATGTAGCTTCATTAATTTACATGAACAAAAAGCCAGAAAATTGAATTTATGTTTTCCATTTGGGGAAAAAAAAAATCTCTCTTGGTGTTGTGGCGTTTAAATTTTTTATTTTTGCCTTCAACAAACAAGATACTTAATATGCCTAGAGAACTTTAAATATAGTTTTTGATTTTGGTTATGACTGTGTTGTTGATTCCAGCTGGCTTCCTAGAAACCTTTTATCTTCTTTTTCCAACAAATGTTCAGGAGGACTTTGTCTTCATTTCATAATTTATATCAGTTTCTTTAAAAAAATAACTTATTCTTCAACTATTTTTCTAAGAATTTTTAAGCAACTGTCATCTTCTCCACATACGGGGACTCGGCTCCTTGGGGAGGGACAGGATTGGCTCTCTACCTTATCGCTGTGTTCTTTCTCTGGTCAGCTGGCAGGTCTCTGTGTTATTTTTATCCTGGAAATTGTGCCTTGCCTTCTCCATAACCAGTGCCAGTGACAGTCCACAGAAGCTTGTCCCCAGAGACCAATGTCATTTTCTTTGCTGCACACGCAGTCTCTTAAGCCAAGAGCCTGAGCTACAGACTGATTCTGAATTTTGATCACCCCCAGGCAGCTTGCGAATTGCTGCAGTATTATTGAACTTATCAAGAATTTTCTTTCCCTGGACAGAAAAATCTTTTACTATCATAGACGCCCAGATGCTTATTTGGGGCCTATTTTATCCTACTGTATTTGTGGTTTTTTTCCCTTGCCTGTGAAATTGGTACTTATTATTTAGAAATAGAGCAGCAAATAGATTAAAAGCACATGCGAGTACATCTGTCTTCAGCCTTCTGAAACATAGGTTGGACACAGTGAAATAAAGACTCATAAAGCAGCATTACGTTCAGCGGGTTCTGTAGACAGACCCCACCCCCACGTGTGAAGGGAATAAAGGAATATAGGAATACACCAAGAGGCAGTAGTTATGGAGTGGAGGCAGAAGGAGACACATGGGATAGAGACAAAAAATAGTACTTGAAAATTATCAGATGTCAACAGTTTACAATTTCATAGGAGTGGCTGAGTGTTTAAAATCTGATCTATGAAAACAATTCAATACCCAGTTTGCTTCATTCACCAAAAAGTCAGTTGAGACAGTAGGAACAAAGGCAATTGTCAAACATTATGGTTGTTCTTCAGATAGTAACTAAATTATGAGTCAGAATATCATCCTAATTTTCCTTCGAATATGGTAAAAATAGAGTCTTTTCTCATCATGTTGTTTGAAAATGTATCTTGCTTTCAATTTTTGGAAGAGAGGGACTGGGCATACCCACCATAATTCCTATGAGTTTCAAGCATTTCAGATATTTAGTTTGAATGCAAGTAATAAGGATTGCATTCAGCAATGCAGGGCGTTTAGAGACCCGTCTTTTAGAGATGCCCATGTGCTCAGGAAACCAGGGCGTATGTAGAGTAAGTAGTGGGTGCCTGTTACACGGTTAAACCCACCACTGCCTCACTTGCTTCATGCATTCATTTAATAAAAATTTATCTTAAGAGTTGTCAATCTACTCCAAAATGCTTTGCATTTAATTCCTGATTGCCGAAGATGTTGTGTCCTTTATTTTAGCACAATCGTGATGTTTTCTCTTTCTTTGCACATTATATTTAGGGGCCCTCTCCCACTACTTTTCATTGCTGTAAAATTTGTTTGAAACACATGCTTAAATGAGTGGGCAAGTGATGATTCCATCTGTGCCTCTTTCTTTGTTGCTAAGCAAAAGAATTTATAATCTTCTTCTAGAAGAAAGTCATGAAACTCAGTTGCTAGTACAAAAGCTTGTTTCATTAATTTCATATAAGATTTTTTGTGTCACTGTAAAAGAGCGACTGTTGGGATGCTTATTTAAATTCTATATCTTTATTGTGGGGAGAGAATGAATTTAGTGCTACTGTTTAAGAAAAGATAAATAATAGTTGAGAAATCTTAACTTTTTTTGTATACTCAATTCTCTTAATATTTCCTTTATTCCAGATTGCCACCACTCTGTTCTCTGTGTTGGAGAACAGACATTATATACTGATAAACAGATGTTTTAGAACAGATTTCATATGGATATGAACTTTATGTAGGCTGAGAACTCTAGAACCTGAGTATAGGATTGAATTTTTTCATTTATTTAAATCATATTTTATAAACTTGAAATAATTTGGACATAAATAAGTATTTTAAAGATTAGAAGAACTCCTACTGAAATAGGAGTTGGTTTAATATTAGAAGGATATATTTCAAGTAGGAATGGTGTGGGGGGGCAGTGGGCAGTGTCTTTCTTAAAGTGTTTAACCTTTCTCTATTTAAGTCAATTTTTCCTGTGGCAATTTGAGAACAGATAATTCTGTACCCCAGCCACCCCCAACCTTTTTAGATGGCCATTTTCCTTTAAGAGACATCTAGTGGGGCATGATGCAAAATACCATATAGAAGAAGTGGACAGTGAAAACTAGCTGATCTTCCTTGGATTCATAATCACATTTCTTCTTCCAAATAAATTGTTATTACATGGTATCAAATGGCTTCTGGCAAATCCAGGGACCTTTACATATAAGAGTGTTCAGGATCCAGGCTCAGCCCTCCAGCTGCCCTGCATGCCTGGCCAGAGCCTTCCTGAACTGCTAGGTCCTTCTTGTTCTGTTTGGGTGATACCAAGTAATTCAGAGCAGCAGAGCAGGGGAGTGGCTGAGGTCTTCCGAGAGTGGAAAACTGCCTTCCTTCCAGAAGCCTCCTGGGTAATGGGGAGAGGTACATAGCCAAGTGTACAATTTAAACTGGGCTACAGTTAACGTGGCGTGTGTCTATTTAGACGTGAAGTGCGTTTCTTCTCTTTCTGAACCTCCCTTTCCTGACCAGGGTCATGGAACATCCTATACAGTCTCCTTTGCCTTTAGTTGTGCAGTAGGATGGGACCTGGGCTTCCCTGTTGAGGTAACTTCGGTCGGTCGTGAGGAAGAAGAGGGCACAGCTGTGTGGCATGATTTGCTTTGTGTTGCTGCCGGTGCAGGGCCTGTTCTTAACTTGAACAGCTGCCTGCTTTCCCTTTGATTTTTGATCAGGATTTATTGGATTCCTCAGGGCCGTGTGTGGGCAGAGTTTACGGAGGTGTGGACTTTGAACAGTGTGCTGTACTTTTGCAGATTTGGGGTTGCTGTTGTTTTTATCTTTTTTTTTTTTTTTTTCTTTTAAGGGGAGGATGGAAAGGGGAAATGCCTGGGAGAGAAAAAAAATGTGATGTGTGAATGGTGATTTGCTCATAGAATTGGACTGGGATCGTCCTCGCTGTGCCTCTGAACTGAAACCAGCTCAGTCGTACTGAGCACATCTGTGCACTGGCCAGATCCTCATGGGCCCTAGTCCTTGCGTAACATGCCCTGAAAGTTGAACGTGCTGATCTCCTGCCATCTGCCCTCCGCACATTTGTGATCAGATATTTGACTCTTGTTTTTGTTTGTTCTGAAAAATCATACAGGCAATTGTCATATTCATGATGTGAATCCACAGTTGCTTAGACAGTCCTTCTTTTTCATCTTGAATATTGAGCCCTTTGAGTTGCTGAGGCCACTGTGATTCTTACCTGTGTGAGGAGGTGAGGTGGAGAGGAGCTGGGGGAAATAGTGGGTGATGATTGAATTTGGTCAGTACATATTCAGGGCAAGGAGTGGTAAAGTAATATAATAGATGTGGTAATTAAACCCTTTAGTGATAACAAATCAGAAAGCAAGCACTACGTTCCTTTAATGTCTCACATTGTTGCATTAAGTATTTTGTATGTATGGGTGGATTTCACCAGATAGACAAAAATAGTAATATTCTCCATTTAGAAGTGAAATCTGAGTAAAATTCAAGTACTAAGGCTTTCAGACTTTCAGCAGTTTGTCTCTGATAAGCATCAGTGACCTCCCTATTATCTAAAAGAGGAAGGGTACATGTTTCCAGAAATCCATGTTGCTTGTGCTGCACACCTGATTAATTTTGTGTGCAGTGTACCTTTTGATAGTGTCACTTATTTTTCTTTCTAATGTATTCCTATTAAATTTCTATAAAACTATGTAGAGAGGTGATTCTTGCTTTCTCACTTGCTGATAGCAACTGAAACAGCCCCATATACTGATATCTGCTTCATAAGCCCTTTGTCATTGGTGAAGGTCTTGAGGCCTTCCTTGATCCTGTTATGTAATACTGGACCATGTCATCGGGTGACTTTGGGGGAGGGAAGCTGTCATAAAAATATCCAAGATTCTCATCACATGCAGTTTAGCAACAGGAAGAAAGGAAGAGTTCACATTTGTGCTATAAAAATTATTGCTTCCTGATGATATGCATGGAATTTTTACCTGAATGCTATATGCAGTTGATTAATTCATCAACTATATGTGCCTGGCTTGTGAATTTCCTTTTTTCCTCATGTTGCCTCTGCCCTCACAATAACAGTTTAAAAGAGTAAGAAGAAAAAAACAAACAAGCCAAAACCCCAGAATAAACCTACATTGAATTTGTTGCTGCTAGCAGTAGAGTTTGTATAAATCAGACTTTTTAACTAATTTTAAACTAGTTACTACTCTTTGAAAAAGCTGTTGCAGTGGCCAGCATCTGCTGCCTCTGGGCTTCATTGTTTTGTTTAATTGGCTGGTTCTGAATTCATTCCCACACCAGTGCACTCAGATCTAAAAGCAAGGCTTTGTTTTATCCCTGGTATTACCTGGTAACCAGTCAATTAAGAACATTAGTGAGACTCTGAAGAAAAGGCAGTTCCATAATCTCTTTGGAATCCAGTTGGGCAGATGCCAGTTGCTATACATTGGGAAAGAGAAGGCGGAGTTAGCCAATTAGAGGGCCCTTTTTAGTGCTTGGGAAACCAACAGTGCAGCACAAGTCTTAGTTTGAAGACCAGCCTTGATTAATTGAAGTATAAAGAACTTAAATCCAACTTCTACTGGCTATAATATTCCAAATAATAACTATCTACCGTGGTTGCCTAAATAGAGATATTGAAATCAACTACTAGATCTCTTTATTGTAATGATCAGAAATTATTAACATATAATACACTTCTCAAAGTATTAAGAAATTAAAAGAGAAAAATTTAGGATTGTGTTCAAACCTGGCAGTGCCATTACCAGCTGTGTGGCCTGAGGTTGGTCATTTCTCTTTCCTTACCTGTAAACAAAGGGGTTGATCTCAATGATCTTTAAATTACCACAGGCAGTTCTATATAGTCTTACATTACAAAATTCAAAGTTTTCACAGTTCAGTGACAGAGTTGCACGTGGATATCTTGTGAGTCTGAGCATGGCAGTATTTGATATTGAATAGCTTGTGTAAGGGAAAGAAGCAGAAACCAGTCGAATTGAATCTGTTGAATAAAGGCTTTGCTTCTAGACTACATGTTTTTCTTTTTTTTGAGATAGGCCTAAAAACTGTTTAGGAAATATTTTTTTTAATACTTGGCCTCTGGAAATGTTTCTGTTCTCTATTTGTGGACCATGAGTCTCTTCAGTCATAGAATTTATTTGATGGAGTCTGTGAACCCATTAGTGACCAAGCATTCCAGTTAGATAATTGGTATGTCACTGAAGTATGTGTGATTATCTTCTGAGAGCACGAGGATCCTGATGTAATGCAGTCAAAATGCATTTAAATGTGTTGCTGAATTCATATTGTTCCAAGGTTATTTTCTTGAAGTTTTAGTTGTTTTACTTGTGTTTATTCACTGTGTTTGGGATTGTTATCATGGAGGGAGCCTTTATGAAATAATCTTGTTCAAAGTAGGTCTTCATAGTTATAAGGGTTACAAAATACCATTCTAGAGAACTTCTCTACTCATCGCACTTTATCCTCCTGCCATTAGAATACTCCCCATCAAAAGAACATAGCATAAAAAAGGAATTAACAGAGGAAATGGTGAGGAGGGCACTCACCATCCTACATGCTCATCTTCACCAGAGAACAGGTTAGAGCACCCTCTGACATCTGAGCCATCTTCTTGCCCTTCAAGGCAGGGCTATGCGTGTGGGGACATCCTGGCATTGTGTTACAGGGCTGTTCCTAGGAAGGGAGACAGGGAAAAGGGAGACAGGCTCTTTAAGCCATTTTGACTTGGAAATATCTTACGTTATAGCCTCTGCTTATAATCCACCTCCACAAACATTTGCGCATCTTCTGTGTACCAGGCAGGTTGGACACTAGATGCATTTTCCATTTTGAGGTAGACCTTGACATCCTGTATGAACAACAGGTGTTAACAATCAGTCCCAAGTTTCAGGGCACTTTAGATACCATTTTGCTGACTTTTGCTGAGTGTCCCTTCTTTGAATGATCCCTAATCTGAATCTGTACAGTAATTTTTTATTTAAATGTTATGATCTCTGTTTTATAGTTGAAAACCATCACAGCTTAGAGAGATGCAACAGCTTCTATAAAGTCCCTCCCCTTTCTGGTACCTAGAGGTTGGGATAGGCACACAGGGCCTCTTGCCCCTGGTTCAAGTGGCTCAGGCATAGATTATGTAGCCTTAAAGGGGGAAACAGACATTAGAAAACTAAACACTTTTGACTGTATGCTTTGACAGGGAAGACGTTAATATTTCCCAATTTCAATTTAGGAGTCTAGGGACTGAATTTTAAAATATGTATTTTTTCATGATGATCTTCTGTAAAAGACTTGGATCTCAGATTTGATGGCTTCATATATTGAAGAGAGGAGGTCGAGATAGAATCACTGAGGGGACTTTTCCAAGCTGGCTTATTCTCTGCCCTGATTCTGATTCACTGGGTCTGTCATAGGATTTAAGCACGTGTCCTCCCGGAGTGATTCAGATGCACTGTTCTCCTCCCTCACCCCCACACCCCCACTCCACTTTGGGAATATCTATAAAGTCCAAGGCTGGCTAAGGCCATTCATACAACAAATACACATCAAGTATCTGCTGGGCTCTAGGCAGTGTGTTAGACTCGTAACATCAAGCAGGCACTAAAAACATTCCTGGCCTCATGCAGCTTATTCTCCAAATTATCAGCAGAGATATTTAAATAGCTTGTTTGTTATTTAATTTTGAAGGCTAATGAAGAAGACTCAGACCCTTGAGTGTATATAAGAGAAAATAGGGACTGGGTCTTCTGAGAAAGAGAAAAAACTAGAATACTTGGATTAGGTATGAAATTCAAGTACAATCTTCATTAAGTTTCAACAAGCCATTAGAATTTATATGAAATAAGTGATTAAAGTTGATGACAGGTCTGTATGCAGAGCCAGCTAATGACTTGGTCGATTATTCTGGGGGATTTGGATTTTACTGACCAGTCTTAAGGGCAGCTGTTTGCCAATACAGGGGTAGTGGTCTATGTTATAAAATAATGAAACATCCAGTTAGATTTCTTTTAGTTTATTTTCTCTTACCTTCAAAGGTCAAAGGTCTCAATCACAGCCTCCTAGTGAGGGGTCCCAAGGGATATCATAAGTTTGTTTGTTTTTTTGTTTTTTTTTTGATGTCCATGTCAGAATGGAGAGCCATTTTTGGAAGATCTTTTTTTACCTTGGAGGCAATTCTACAATTCTTTATTCAGTGGATCTTTTAAATTGTGCTTCTCAAAACACGTGTCTTTTTTTTTTTCGGTACTGGGGATTGAACTCAGGGGCACTCCACCACTGAGCCACATCCCCAGCCCTATTTTCTATTTTATTTAGAGACAGGGTCTCACTGAGTTGCTTAGGGCCTCACTAAGTTGCTGAGGCTGGCTTTGAACTCTGGATCGTCCTGCCTCAGCCTCCCAGGTGCTGGGATTACAGGCGTGTGCCCGGCACACATATGTCTTTTTAATCAGTCTTTTTGTTACTTAAGAATTTTAGTGTATGCCTTGACTTTTTCTTTTTTTCTGGATTACTTAACAAATTTTGTACTATCCATAGGTCAGTTTTCTACTTTTCTTTTCACTGTTATCAACTTTTTTTTTTCCTTAAAGTTTGCTTTGGCTGGTATAGTTTGGACCAAAACCATGCCTAGTTCTGTAGAGCTTTAAAAATTGCCATTAATCACTGGTATCATAACATCCTCTTAAGGCAAGTTATCTTGCAGCTCTGTCCTCTCAATGTGGCAGCCGAGTCAGAAGGCTTCTGGCAAGGATAAAAATAGCCTCCTGCTTGCTTCTCTGCCGTTGGCTTTGCTGGCAGTAGGAAATCTTTTGAATTCCTTAATTGGGTCAGTTCCTTGCTGGCTTCTCTAGACATTCCCTTCTGCCTGGAATTCTTAGATGCTTTTAGATCTTACAGCCCTGCACCTGTCATGAGTTGTCGTCCATCTTTCCTTTACAGGAGACCTTCCTTAATCTACAGAAATTTATTCCATTGACTTCTAATTGTAGGTCAATATTTTTGCCACTGTTACAGTCTGTTTTTCACTACCTTATCCCAATTTCAAAATTAAATTTTAGTTTTTAGTACAAAACGGAGATCCTCCTTGGTTTTAAATTAATAGAAAAAATTTTAAGTTGAATTTTCAAAGTTCTCCTTTCCTCAAATTTCTTCTGGCTACTTGCTAGTTTGGCTGTGAAAGAAGTAAGGAGTTAGGTTTTTCTTCTTCCTTTTTTATTTCCCAGAGAAGAATTGTATCCCTGTTTGTAACCAAGGACACTAGCAAACTTTTCATTTCTCTGGAACTGAAAAATCCCCCAGATTGTTCCTCCCTTCACCAAGGTTCCAGTTTGGGACTGACTAGCCAAGAGGAACCCTCCCTCTCCTTTCTCTCTCAAGTGGAAAATTATTGGTTTTCTCTGGCTTATAGTTAGGGAGGGGAAAGGAATTAATATTCTTTAGGCACCTACTGCATCCTGTAGACTTTTCTTGCTGTTCTGCAAAAAATTATCTCAGGATTATCTCACAATAGCTTTGTGAAGTAGACAGAAATATGGATCTCTGCTTTCCTGAGATTCAGTAAAGCTAAGTACTTTACATAGGTCAGAAGATGAAATGGATTTGATTTGACCCTTTCCACTCTATCTTTCAAGGCGGAGACCACCAGTTGCTGACTTTGTTTCATTCACTCATATATTTATTAATTCATTTGACAACTGTTTATTGAGCACTTTTCTCTGTTCCAGGCTCAGGATGTAAGACCCAAAATCCATCCTCAAAGATTTTGTTGCCCTAGAGCAATAGGTAGTTTAAAATGGGTAAATAAGGTACAGTGCAGTAAGTGTCAAGGATACTATATGGAGCACTTGGGGTTATCTGAGCCAGAGCATGGGTGACTTGGGGCAGGGGAGACTTCCCATAGGTTGTTAACAGAAGAGGGGAACAGTCTGGACAAGAGGGTGGAGGCTTGGGAGGAAAGACATTGGAGGCAGGCAGAGGAGGTCCCTGAAGAGAGGAAGTAAGCTAGAAGTAGAAGTTATGAGCCAGGAGTTCTGAATGGCTGGAGTGCCTGACAGGAGAAGGGAAATGGCAGCCTACAGAGGCAGGAAAGGGCATGAATTCAAGGATTTTTATAAGCTCTGGCTTTGAAACTGAAAGCCAGATTCATCTCAGAGAGGGCTTTTGTTTAGCCTAAACTCTGTGTGTGTGCGTTTAATGAATTTTAAATGGCCCTTTGGAAGGAACAAGACCATCCAGTTGGTATCAGTCCCAACCAGTTCTTCCTTTGTAATTTTGCACAGAAATGTCTTTATGGGAAGTTGGTTGTAGCACAGATAGATCAGGGGATACAATAAGCTTACGATTTTGATTTGGAAAATTATTTTTACATTGATAGAGTAAATAGCTAAAAATTATCTTCATAGCATAAAGTTACAGAACATATTGAGTAAGTTTTGTTAGTTCATATTAATATTGGTCCTGCATTTCTGTAAAGCTGGTATTTCATCCAGTGAACTTGTTACACACCTCGAACCTTGCTGTGTATTGTCCAGATCCCCACAGCGCCATCTTGCTGTGAGTCTCAGGCAGTGTGGGTAAAACAGCAGATGTGGAAGAGGTAGGTGGAGTGTGTCCTTTAAAAAAACAAGTGTGTCTGGGTGTTACAGTGAACGCGTGTAATCCCAGCAACTTGGGAGCTTGAGGCAGTAGGATTGCCAAGTTTGAGGTCAGCCTCAGCAAATTGGTAAAGCCCTAAGCAACTTAGCGAGACCCTGACTCACAATAAAAATAAGGGGCCGGGGTTGTGACTCAGTGGTAGAGCTCTTGCCTAGCATGCGTGAGGCCCTGAGTTCCATTCTCAGCACCACATAAAAATAAATTCATAAAATAGAGATGTTGTGTCTGTCTACAACTAAAAATATAAATAAATAAATAAATAAATAAATAAATAAATAAAATGGGCTGGTGTAGTGCCTCTGGGTTCAATCCCAGTAGCCCCCCTCAAAACAAAACAAAACAAAACAAAACCAACATTGGTGGCAGCATAACTTTGATTTACTTGGATGTGAACTAAATAAAATTAGCAGGAGCAGAGGCAGGAACAGCACCTCTCGTTAAACAAGAGCTACAGAAGTTTGTGTGTGGATATATATGTGTTTGATTAGAAATTTTTAATGGTGTTCACTGAAAACTCCTCCCCTCCTTTTTCTTTGAACTAAACTTATGGCTTGAGCTAATCCAAAAAAATAACTAGAATTCCATGCCCCCGTCACTCCATTAGACTACATGGTGTGTTTTGGACTGCCTTGCAGTTATTCCTTATTATCATTCTTTAGTCTGTGCCATGTCACCAACAATGCTGGCATGCCTGACAAAGAGGAGGTTGTCACATGAAACCTGGTGGCACTGAGGAACACTTGGTGTTTTTCAACTTGTGTTTGTATTTATTGTATCTTTTCCTCCTGAATCGTTAGTAGCAATAATATGTGTTCCTCTTTAGGAAATATATTTTATCTAATTAGAAAGTAATCCCTACATACATTGCTTACATAATCAGTAATTGCTTCTAGTTTTTCCTTCTTTCGTCTCTTTGAGGTTGCTTGAAGCCTTAAAAGAATATGATAGTACATACTGTTCCTTGTGAGCACCCCTAACCCCACCTGTCTCTGTCAGTCTGTGTGGTAAATATTGGTTCTCTCCAACTCTCAGATGCCTAGCATAGAATTATCTAGTTGGTGTATGGATCTTTGCTAGGTTGTAGAATTTGTTGATGTTGTTCCCCAGAGTCACACTATCAGTTGCCTGTGTTGGGCTGGGTTGAGTCATGTCACCAAATATAGCCTTCGCCTTCTGCATGATGTATGCAAGGCATCTGGCTCCAAGTGCCACAGCTGGCCTCTAGAGACGACTACTTTTCTGTCAGAAAAGCCCTTAAGGATTGCTGGTTGGGCAGTATTTTTTATATTTATAACACAACACTAAGAGCCTTTGAAGGTTGAGTTGTACTCACCAAATAAGAGTCATTTGCCTGAAATCCTGATGCCCTCTTTCTCTCTTCAAAATTAAATTACAAATGTACTAAAACCTGGGTTCTGTTTGAAGTAGCTGAGTTATCCCAGACCAACCAAACTAAACCACAGGCGCTGGGTTCCATTCACATTCAGGTATCTCTGTTATTTTTATTTTCTTTGTGAGATTCTGGAGATTTGGGTTCAGTGGAATTAGCTAATATGAATTTGCCTGGTGCCTGAGCAGAAGACTCAGGATGGCTGAGTTGGAAGAGCTGTAGTTCCTAAGGGGCGCGGGGAGGCATTGGTTATTATGTAAAAGAGATGAGAGACAGCCAGGAACCGAAATGACCAAATGACTACTCAGGACCTGTGACTGGTGCTGCATTGCTAGAAGGAAAATTTGGGGAGTTAATTTAAAAAGAGGCTTGCTTTTGGGAAAGGTCTCCTAGAAGAAGGTGGACCTGAAGAAAAAATAGAAAAATCTTCAGAAAACTTACATCTACTCAGAACCCTGCACATGGATGTTTATGGCAGCTTTGTTCATAATGCCAAAACTTGGAAGCAATGAGAAATCCTTCAGCGGGTGAATGGATAAATTAGCTGTGGTCCATACAGACAGTGGAACACTAAAAGGAAATGAGCTATCAAGCCCCCCAACGACACAGAGGAAACCTAAGTGCTTGATGCTCAGTGAAAGAAGCCAATCTGAAAAGACTTCATTCTGTGATTTTGATTCTGTGCCGTCTGGAAGGGCAGAAGTATAGATTCAGCAAAAAGATCAAGGGAAGAAAGACCTAGGGCAGTGAAGCCGCTCTGTGTGATGCACTGATGCTGGACACGGGGCAGAGCACACTTACGCCTGCAGAGCTCACAGTGCCAAGAAGGAGCCTCATGTGAACTGTGACCTCGGGAACGCAAAATGTTGGTTCGTGTTGTGACAAATGTGCCACTCTTGTGAGTTGTTGATAATTGGGAGGCTCTGCCCGTGTGGAGGCAGGGGTGTATGGAGAATCTCTGTACCTTTGTTTTAGTTTTGCTGTGAAACCAAACCTACTCTAAAAAATAAAGTCTTTAGCTAACTAGCTAGATTAAAAAACTACACCACACCCAAGCCTCCCTTCACTGGGTACATGGAATGAGGACCACTGAATAATGTCAGTACAGATTGGCACCTGAGAACAGAGAGGATGTTAGAACAGAAGTGAAACAGGTGTGCAAGGAGGTGAATGGCTCGTGGAAGATTCTAGATTCCCATGGCACTTAACCATGGCAGCTTTGGGAAGATTCCCAGGAGGGAAGGATATGCATTATTCATAATTATGAATGACTCTCTAGATATTTTAGTTGTAGAAATAATTTCTAGAAGAGTAGGGCAGACAGGTTGGGGAAGCATTATGAAAGTTACCAAAAAAGTCTTCTAAATGTCACTGCTTGAATCTTAAAATTGAAGTAGGAAGAATAACTGTTTAAGAAAATGTCTTGAGTGTATTTGCTACTCAGAGACCAAAACTGAATTTAGTCTGACAAGAATCCGATTACAAGATCAGGTCAAAAAATCAAAAACTAAGTTTCTCTTTCAGAGTTCAGCTATGAGTTCTGTCAGTGATTTTTCAGTTTTTCTTTTTGTTGTTGTTTGTTTTTTTGTTTTTTTTTTTTTTGGGGGGGGGGGTCTTAGGCGAGGGGTGGAATTACTCTATTCAGAAGGGCTAAGGAGCAGTAAAGGTGTCCAAAGTCACCTATTCTTGGAGTGAGGGTCTGTCTCTTCAGGAACTGTGCAGTGAGGCACACTCTCAATGAGTTAAGGTCATCTAAGTAAAAGATTCCCAAAAGCTGAGTTACTGATGAGCAGAACTTCCTTTGTTGAACAGGCCAGCCAGTTTGGTGATTTGTCTTTTGGATTCTCATTGTCACTGTTTTTCTCCTTCCTTAGTATCACGTAAGAGACATTTTGGTTCATATAGAACAGCCATGGCTTCAATTGTACTGTAAGCATTAAAAAAAATGAGAATATCTCCTTAGAATAATAAATCATTTCCTCTTAACCCTCAATTTCAATTAACATAATTAAATATTTTTGTTTCTGTGTTGACTACATTATCTTTTAAACATGCTTTGTATACACAAGGTGCTGTGTGCTAGCTCCTGCTCGTGCACTCACTGGGCTATTCTGCAGCTCCTCTAGTCATCCGTGCATTCCATTCCAGAAGGTTGGCTGCTACTTTGAGTTACATGATTCAGAAACTGGACCCCGCCCCCTGAAGTTTTAAAGTCATGTTCCTGTGCTTAGCATCTTAAGTGTATATTTAAAAAAAAAATGTGACGAGTAACAGGATCCAGGCTATTAAAACAATTTAAATGGAGGGCTGGGGATATAGCTCAGTTGGTAGAGTGCTTGCCGTGTCAAGCACAAAGCCCTGGGTTCAAATCCCCTCCCCAAAAAAAAGCAAAACAATTGAAATGGAGTTCACTAGATTTGGATACTTGACTGTATGTCAACATTAATGAATGAAGCCAATTTGTAGGAACAAATTGAAGTATAGAAATTAATTTTAACCTTCTTCCCTCTTATCTCCCTATCTACTCTCACTCCCAAATAGGAATAAACTGAAATTTTATTTTTTCCACTGAAGTGGAAAGGTTAACAGTGTAACTTTAGAAAATCATTTTATTTGGTTTTAAACTGTAGGGAAATTACCAAGTTCTGATTTTTCATAATGGACTCCAGACTTTGGGTGTGGATTGATTAAAGCTGCTGACAGTAAAGAACAGTTTTCTCTTTTCATGGTGGGAGTTCATTTCCGTGGAGACAGTTTCAAAGTCACAGAGTTTTAAAATAGAGAAGGTCTAAAGTTCCTTTCTGAAGAGCTGTTAATATGTGACTATTGGATTGACAGGTCTGCACATCCGCTCTGGTTCTAAGTGTTCAGGAGAAGTCTCACTTTGGCCTCAGGGCTTGGGAGAACCTCTTTATCTGTTTTCCAGAGTCTTTGAGAGTTACAGTCTGGGAGGTCAGAGTTCAGAGTGCTGTTCCCTAAAGGAGTGTTTGTATTTCTGACTTGATTTTAAATTTGCATACAACTCCTGATTCATGGAGTGCTGGGCCATGGCAGAGAATGACCCACCAAGTTTTCCTCTCCATTCCTTAACTAAGCAAGACTCGTTACAAGCACCCTTCTTCTGAATGGCTGTGGAGGGGCATGTGGGCTGTGGACACTTAACAACATCACCATGATGATTTTATTATATATCTTATAGTGTACAGAGTATGCATTCATGAGAAGTTGTGGTCTAGATTCCTCAACTTACATGGAAAAGCTCTTCCAAAACAGAAATGTCATTCCTTCAAGGCAGAAAAGGCCCACTGCCTGTCCCCCATTTATTATGACCACCAATTTTGAAGACAGCTTAGCCAACATTTTTAGTATGTCCATAAATTCCTTTTTGAGGGGCACCTAAGTTAAACATTTTTGAACTACTGCAAAATTCAGAGGAATCTCAGGATTTTTAGTGAGAACCTACTGTTCTTGAGTATAATGTTAGGGACTTTTGTTATTTCCTACCCTCTATAAGTGAAATCAGATATTCTTCTTTACCTTCAGGATGTATCGCCCAAAGTCTGAATTTAGAGTGTCTGTATATGTAGGCATAAGCTGGCACTTTTGTTATGAGCCACATAGGAAAATATTACTAATTACATATTTGTAAAAAGTAACAAAAAACTGCACAAATGAAAAAAATATGAAGACTGCTATTATAAGTTGGAGTTAGGACATAATGGTATAAAGAAAATACTTTGGGTGGGGATTTGGAAGTTAGATTGACCTAATTGTTAAACGTGAGGGATATGTTATTTTGCCTCTTCCAAACTTTCTCTTTTTGAAATTTGGTGAACATGTTGATTCATTGTGTTCCTGAGCACCACAAAGTTTGGTGTTATAATATAGATTTTTAAATAATTTGCCTATTAAAAACAATCAGTTCAGCTCTGTTATTGAATAAGTTTAAACCATCAATGAAAAAAAATAAATTTAGTAACGGCCTTCTTTTACCTTCAGGTCGTCTAAACTATTCATACCCAGGATCCGATAGCTCTCTGCTTATTAATGGTAAGTGATAATTGATTTACCGTAGTGAAGTTCACAAAACAGAAGTCAGTACTAGGGGAGAAAACACAGTAGTTGTGCTTCAACTAATAGAGAAATGACAATAATTTGTTCTGTAATGACAGTTGCAAGTTGCTACTAATCAGCTATTTTAAGAATAATTCTTTCCCTCAAAATTGTGACGGAAACTTTTAAGAAAATTTGAGTGCTGATTCCCTGTCTTGAAATTGCTGACAGTAAGTTAGAATCCCATATGATAGATAAAGACCAGCTCACTGAACATTAGCTTCTGCAGAATGACCTTTGAAATGTCAACTTAAAAGCCATTTCTGTGTCTGTGGGAAACTGTGCCAGAAAAAAGAGGTTAATCAGAGATCTAAAACCAGAGAGAGGCAGCCCAAGACCCCAGTGCTTGATTGGGAAAGACAAGGTCATTCACTGCCAAAGGAGGTGGAAAGTGAAGTTCCTTGGCTTTTAGAGTGCCTCCCATAGATTCTCTCATTACCTGTTGTAAATTTTACTCCTCTGTTAATGAGTGCGTGTGTAGAAGCAAGCAGAGCTTTCCAGGGAAGGGCATCTCCTCACAGAAGTAAAGAACTTCAGAATGTCTGTCCTGGTTTAGCATAGCTGAATAGAACACAGTGGTCTTGCTTATTCTTTTCTTCCCATTTACTGTTGATTGTTGATAATGTCTCCCCCTTGGTCAAAGCTTATTCCCCAAACAACAACCACAAAACAAAACAACAACAAAAACCCAAAACAAACAAACAAAAAATCTTGTCTATGGTATGTGGTGAATGAGGAATTGAAAATTAGTTTTTTGACCACATCTTCTTTTGGTTAGTGTGTAAAGTCAGTGTGCTGCGGGATGTAGGCTTGTTGAGCCAGGAAATGTTGGAGCCAGGAGATTTGATTGGTGAGAGTGTGGTCTCACACTTTGGTTTCTTGATGCTATAGTGCTAGAAATAATATCATAGTCATAATTATAAGACCAAGCAATGCCATAGGATTCCAGCATAAATAATGATAGTAGTAATTTGTAATAATAATGCCATGATACAATATTCTAGCATAAGAAGTGTGTAGGCTCAAATCCAAACCCAGTAGTGAAAGTGTTATCAGGATAAAGAAGATGTCCCTGCCCTGTAGCAGGTTTAGCTTTTCCTGGGACCTAGTTCCTGCTCAGGTCCAGGTGCTGGGAAGTGCAGTGACCCACCATGTGGCTTACTGCTGTGTGTTCCCAGGCAGCAGGATCAAAACTTCTGTGTCCCAATCTCCTCATGAAGTTATTCAGTTGGATCAGTTGCCTCCAGGGTGTATCTTTGTTGAGGCAATAAAAACTCTCTAGTGGGTTTTTCTTTAAAGCAAAATTCACTTGACTGAAAAACAAACAAACAAAAAACCTTTGTGATTATGAGATTGCCTTTCCTTTTTTATCCATTAATAACCTTTCTTTTATGAATAGGTTATTTTTAATGACCCTTACTTGGGAAAGGAAACTACCCCTCTAATATTTATGTTTTGAAATTTTACTGGTCCATAAACTCTAGAATGGGATGGTTTTTACTGCTGCTTACATGGAGGTTTTGTTTATTATAAAGGTATGCTGGCTGAGGTTAGCATTGTCTCAAACCAAAAGACATTAAAATAAAGAAAGAACAGAGAGATGTCAATGAGGGGAAACTTGCTGGCTCCTAAGCCAGGTGTGGGAGTGCGAGGTCTTGCCCTGGTCTCTGGCCTTGATTTTAAGAGATGTGACCAAGTGTTAGATTTGAGTGACCAGCCAACTAGGATCAGATGCCAGGGTACTCATTTATAAGGAAGAAAAACACTTCCAGGTAGGCTGGATGCTGGTGTTGAGTGATGGACCCATTTTCTCCAGTAGCAAAGTCTAGATTATAGCAAAGATTGCTAACAATCATGACATTGAAGCCAAGCAGGGGAGGAAGGCACTGAGACCAATCCTTAGTCATCTTGATTGAGATGTGGGCCATGTCCGTTCCTCACTCATGTTTGTAAAACATCCTCTGGAGCAGATCACTTATAGAAGTTATCTGTAAAGGTAACTTCATTTCATTTCTGTGTCATTTCTTAATAGCTCCATTCTTGCTTTAGCTCAGGTTTCAGGGTGAGCTATATTGAAAATCTCATGTCATGAATTAATTGTGCTTAATGAAAACAAACTCAAGAATAATAGATACATGCCACCTCCTGAAGTTGTGGTGACCATTAAATGTATGTAAATCACTTCATGTGACACCTGCCACATAGTAGGTCAAACTAAAATAATTACAGCGATTTTGGTTACAAATGTTGGCACTAAAGATTTTGAAAAGGAAAAAATTACAAAACAAGGGATTAAGAGAAGTTTGCAAAAGTCGTCCACTATTAACATGCTTTCTGTGTCTACTGCTGAGATGGGTGACCTAAACTCGATTCACTTCCCAGTGTGTCCCTCCAGGTCTGTGGCCATGCAGCCTTTTCTTAGAACTAAAAATAAATGGCCTAATTCACGGAGTCACATTGAGTAGTAGAGAGGAAGTCTGAGGAGCTGTCTGTCCTTGTCTGCCTTAGCCAGTCTGTCAGCTGTCGGAGGTGATGGCTTCGCCTCTGCTCCTTCAGCTGTGACTTTCAAAGCTCTCTTTCCAAGTACCTGAGTCCAGAGCCATTTCTTATTTGGTTTGAATTTGCAAGTAGGTAAGAGCTGCTTTCAGCTTCTTTCTCACGTGAACATTTTAACACAAACATTTGAATTTCCACTGTGAGTTTTATTGTACAACTTGTTTGAAATTTTCAAGCAATCTCAAAGCTTCTGGGGAAGAAATGGGGTTTAAGTGCTAAATAAATAAAGAAAAGGCAGTGTTCCGCAAGTTTTTGCCAGTTTATATTGGAATAACCTTGAATTTGCCTGTACACAGATAAAAGGGGCTTACTCATCCATGGATCAGATTACTTATTATTTTGCCATGCCCAGTCATCAGCTTTCATGCTATCCATTGACCTTCATATGTCACTTACGACTTTCAAGAGTCATTGCCAGCACAATTCAACAAATAATGATCAAAACCTGCTAAGAATGTTGTAGTGTTCATTTTAGAAAAGTATTCAACTTATTGCTGCGTTATTAGCTACAGTTTTTTGTGGTGGTGGGGGACCTTGGGAGAAAATTCTTGGATTTGAAATGTCTTTTAAAAATCAAACTTTCTGTCTACTTTTTGGATGCTGTATTAGTATGCTAGAGCTACGATAAGAAGTACTGCAGATGGTGTGCCTTCAACAACAAATTTCTCCCCAGTTCTGGGGGCTAGATGTGTTCTCAGAGTGATTCTTCTGAACTGCTCTCCTTGGCTTTTAGACAGTTGTGTGTTCACATGGTCTTCCCTCTGTGCTTATCTGTGTCCCAGTCTCTTCTTAGAAGGACACCAGTTGTACTGGATTAGGGCTCATCCCAATGACCTCATTGAACTTTACCCCTTTAAAGACCCTGTCTCCAAGCACAGTTGCATCCTGAGGTCCTGGCGGCTAGGACTTCAACTCTGAATTTTGTGAGTGGGTTTGTTTTTGTGAGTTTGTTTTCATTAATGGACCTAATTCAGCCCATTAGCTGATGCCTTTGGTGGTACATTTCATGTCGTAAGAATGTAGTGAGCCTATCCATTTTCTCATGGCACAGCTTGGTTAAGCTCTGAGGTCAACATCAGAGTGAAAGATTAACTTTTCTTTTACTTAAGGAGAATAATATGCAATTGCCACCCCTTGTATAGAAGTGCTGTGCATTGCTCTCTTTCCCATCTCCTGTTCACTCCTTCAACTCTTAGGATTAGCTTCTTCAGAAATGAACCTTGTGGTCCCCAAAAGTTATAAAACAAGAGAAAAATGTTAGTTTTTAATAGATTTATGTCTTCTAAGGATGTATGGTAATTTAGAAGCATCAACCACATATTTGCTTGTTCCAGAAGAGATGAGTGAGATAGTTTTCAAAGGCTAGTATAGAACAACATCTCATTAACTATAGTTCTTTGGAATGAAAGGAGGGAAGATGTCTGCTTGAGGTGGGGGCAGAAATCTGTTAAAAAGGAGCATATCATTTACCCAGGAAAAATGTGGATGATGGGCACTGAAGAGGTACAATATGATCCTAGTTGCTACAATACAGGGCCTGTTGAAAGAGCCCTTCATGAAAAAGGTGATATGAAAAAGCATTGTAAACTCATGTCCTCTGCAGTTGTTAGTTAGAACAGCAATGAAAGCCCAGAGGAACTCTTGAAGATCAAACCAAGAATGGCATTTGAGTTGCTTCTGAGAAAGGGGAGATTACCATCACATAGGCATGTGATATCTTCCCCTGGTTTCTCATTTGTTCCTTTTTCTTTTTAAATTTTTATAAATAAACTGAGGATTAGTGATAGACAGAAACCAGAGTTGCCCTTCTCTTGGGTAGCTCTTTACAAATTAATAGTGCACATCTTTACCATAGCTTGTGCACGTTTTTTGAATGCTGTTGTACCAACAAGATTAAGCTCAGGTCAGTATGACATTGGGAATTGTAACTAGTAAGCATATGTTTGAATTAATTTGGGGACCATGAGCCTCTTAAATTAGGAGTTGATTCATAAGATTATTTGAATGACTCTTGGCCTCCTTTACATCCCTCACATCCTCCTTGAACCACACTCCTTCCTGTAGTGACGGGGTTAAGCTTTCTGGTTCCACCATCTTTATTCTTTTGTTCACAAAGTCACAACTTTTAGTTCTGAGCTTTTAATTTTAAGATTTACTGATTTGACTAATTCTCTCCCCACTCCACCTTTTTTTTTTTTTTTTTTTTTTGAGACAAGTTTTCTATGTGTTGCCCACTTCTGGGTTCAAGTGATCCTCCTGCGTCAGTCCTGAGTAGCTGGGACTGCAGCAGCTTCTCACCATGCCCGGTTCTCCCACATTTTTTCTAGTCCTGCAGAAGTCAGTTATGCGATAACATCTTTCCATCTGAGCCACCACCCGTTTTATTTTCCCCACAGTAGATTGCCATCTTCCTTCTCAGCAGGCGGGTGGTGAGAGGTGCAAGCACTGGGAAACCTGAGGTAGACCAGGAGCCCAGATAGGCTCCATTCTTCACCACCTGCCGATGCTTATTGATATTTTCTCTTTCCTGGCCTAAGCCCTATTCCTTCCAGAATTATGGCTCTTGTGTAGGAAAGGATGCTTTTCTTTAGTATAACATGTTTGTTTGCAATGCAAGTACAAACAAGAAGAAAAACAGAGGGGTCTATTAACAAATATAGCAATGTAGCATCCACAGTAATCATGAGTTCAGATAGAACAGAAATGGATAAAACAGAGGCAAAGGCCGGATTTCTTTTCCTATTCTCGTTTTTCTCTTTCTTTCAAGGTCTTGTGGTCTTTTAGAAAAAAGGTTAATACATATTTTCACATCTCTGTATATTTTTACCTTCAAGTTTGCACAACAAGGATCATCCAGTACACACGTAGACACTGCATGCAGACTAGATCTGAGAGAACTTTCCATGTCAGCACATGAACAAGTGCCACTTTTAAAATGGCTGAATACCAGGTATTTCCTTTTTATGAAGGTATCGTACTATGGACACTTCTCCATTGTTACAACAAATGAGAAAAAGATACTTTTGAAGAGATAAATAGCATTTCATTTTTACAACGAAATGTGTGTGTGTATATGTGGAGAGAGAAGGAAAGTCCTGACAGCTTTTCTGTACCTTCTTGGCAAGTCCAGCACCACAGATTACTGGAATATTTTACTAAGGGGAATTTCATGATGAACACAGGGCTAATAAGAAGAAAAGCATTTATAAGCAGTCCTATAAAGACATTTTAGAAAAAAAGGATTTACTAATAAATCTAACAACATGTATCCAGAAATTATAAAAATTTATCACCATAATGCTTAAAACCCATTTTAACATACTTGACTCCTACTAATTCTGAATGGAAATTTTTGAGGACTTTATATAGCAAAGCTAAGTAATAAAAAAAATGGCAGGTACACCATGCATTCATTTTAACTCTGATGGGGACTGGGAGATTTTTAGTCAGTGGGGTTTCACACTTGTATTTTTCAAATCTTTAGTCTACTCTTAAATAATTAAAGGAAAATTCTGAGCAAAGTTTATTTCAGCTAACTCAGAACTCTCCTAAAACAGCATTCTTTGAACATAATTAAAGCCATTTTATTCCTTACTACTTCCTCAGACACTTGTAACATCAGATAGCAAGCAGCACTTTATAGTCATGAGGTTAGACATCTTTCTGCCATTTTCCTCAGAAAAGTGATGGGAATCTGTGTTTCATGTATTTCATCAAAATGTTTGCTTCAAATATAATTTGAAATACACAAGAAGAGGATATTTAGTACATGTTTTATACATGGGGTAGAGTGGCACCATTTCGCATTCTGTCCTGGTCACATAGATGTGTTCACTTCATGGAAAATTCACTGAATTTATGGTTTGTTTACTTTTCCTTATGTCTTATGTCAATATTTACACCATATACTGAATAAACTATTACAATAAGTGGAAATAAAACTTTACACATTTTCATTTTGCATGTTCCAGAATGTCATTGTTCTTATTTTTTTCAGCTTTAACTTACTTTATTTATTTGATCAGGCAGTTTTGATAGTTTGCAAGGATGGTACACCTGTAGTTGACTTTTCCTCTCATGCAGGACAATGTCTGCATAGCTTTCAGATATTCAGCCTCAGAATCTAACCATGAATTCCTCCATATAAACCAGCTTAATTTTGTGTTACATTATCAAATTTTCAAAGTACACATTTGAAGATTTTGAGGATGTTTTATTTTAGCTATTGATCTCCAGATCTTCCTGTTCCTGAAACTACATTATTAAATGGAAGCTCTGAGCATTTTCACATTAGTTTTGTATCTTTTAAAAGCCTCCTCTTATCAAGTATCTGTTGTCTCAGAAATCTAAGCAACAAGAATCTTCTTTTTAAGATAGACAGAATCAAGATCTTCGAATCATTGTTTCCCCAAGTGCCTGTGTCTTCAAAATAGTTGTATAAATAGGAGGCTCTTAAGCAGGCATCTGCTTTTGTGATATTGTTTGTCTTGCTAACCTGTGTCTGGTGAGGTGGAAAATACCTGTTCCTCCTAAACTTAAAACCTGTGTAGGTTTTATTATCTGCTTAATCAAGTACTTTGGTGAAATCCAGTTTTATCTAGTAATGGTAGAAGTGTATTTTGATAGGAGATATAATTTCATTTTGGAAAATGCTCTGGTGATACTTCTAAGTTATACTTACTTAGAACTTATCTAGAAGGCTAGAAATTAAAGCCATAACCATTTTATATTGTGACTTCTTAAAGGCACTATACCTTCTAACTTAAAGACCTATCCCACCGTCCTATTAAATCTCCTCCCTAGCCAAGCCATCGGCCTCTGTTCTGGCCGCCTCTCCCTGAACTTTATAGCACCTACTCCTGTGACCTGCCAGGCCACAGACGCTGTTCCCTCTGATTTTCCCTGAAGGGCCATCTCAGATGCCAGCTCATCAGTGTTGCTTCTCTTCTTCTGTCCTGTAACGCCTACCATATAACTAGGATAGTCAGTCCCCTTTATCCATAGGGGATGTGTTCCAAGACCCCATAGATGACTGAAGCCAGAGACAGTACTGAACCCCACATATATTATGTTTAAAAAAATATTTGTACATATAGACATATGTACACACAAATATGTGATAAAATTTAATGAATAGATTGAGCGTAAGAGATTAACACCAATAACCAATAATAAAAATAGAACTGCTATTACATGTACTGTAGTGAAAGTTATGGGAATGTGATCTGTCTCTCTGAAAATGTATCTCAGAAGTGACGAAGCACAGGTAGTATATACAGCTTGAATTCTCTGGGTGAAGGGACAAATCACATCCCAGGCAGGATAGAGCGCAAAGGTGCATATTTCATCATGCTACTCAGGTGGTGTAACTTAAACTTAAGAATTGTTTTATTTCTGGAATTTCCCATTTAGTATTTTTGGATTGAGGTGGACAGCTGATAACTGAAGCTGTAGAACAGAAACCAGGGATGAGAGGACCACTGGGGAGCAACAGGCATGGTGCATCACCATTGTATTTGCTCTTTGGCCCTTCAGCATGTGAGGTGGCCAGTTCCTTGAGGTCAGGCCCATTGTGCCATTATCCATAGTGCTAGCAAGGCAGGGCATTCACAAAATGTTTGTTGTATAGAAATGAGACCTTTGACTGGCTGGGCTTTACATGCCAATTTGTTTCTCCAAAATTTCCTGATGTAAAGTGTATGCTCTCATTTCCTGGGTATTCAATAATTCCCTTTTCCTTTCCCCTTGGCTGCAGCCCACCTGGTGATATAAGGCCCAACCTTTTACTTTTCAGCATTTGGGTTTGGTAGAAGATTTCAATAGGGTCACAAAAATTTAAATTGTCTGAAGATTCATTTGTTATGACTTTTTTTATTAGGAATGAACTGAGAAATATTGTAAAAATATTGTTTATCCTGTAGTGGTGAAACATGAATTAAACACCAGCATAGCTACTCCATTGCTAGTGCGGCAGGAAAATCTGAGGAAATATGATTAAAATAGTAGTTGTTTTAAATCTTGTTACATGCTGTTTCTGTTTTATAATGGTTTGGATCTTGGGTGATGACTACAGTCAAAAGTTTCTCTTGAAAAATGTAAGATTCAATGAAGATTTATAATGTCTTTGAAGAACTTCTTAACATGAAGTTTAAGAATTCAATTGACCTCTCACCATTCAGTTTCTTATTTTGGAAACATTAACCAGGACATTAAGAATACAGCCAGATTTTGTTTCAAAAGCTGATAGATGAAATCTCAGTTGATTCTTTTGACAATGTTTGAAAGGTTGTTTTTTTGTTTTTTGTTTTTTTGTTCTGTTTTGTTCTGTTTTGTTTTGTTTTTTTTTCTTCTCATTTGACATGCAGCAAGGACATATGGGCGAAGGAGAGGTAACACTACTGTTTCTAACTTCTGAATGTGTTGGTTGTGTTTGGAGAGGACCCACGCTTGCTCAGTCTCTAGCCTTGAGGGGAAGGGGTGAGGGAAAGGAGGCTCAGCTGTGATCCTTCCATTGCCTGTGTGCAGTTGGCATTCTAGACATAGTATTTTGAAGGAGTTAATGAGCTCTAGTCAAATTACTAGAATGCTGGGATTTAGATTTGAATTCATCTGACTTTCCTATATTACATTAGATACTCAACTTAAATCTAAAGATTTTCCCCCTTTTTATTTTTGAAGGAATTTCTTAGGAGAAAAAAATTTAAGAAATTTTTTAAAGCAATATTATAGACTAGTCTCAAAATACCTCATTATCTTCGAGGTTCAAGTTTACTTAAGTAATTTGGATCAACTTATTTACTAAGTAAGCATAAAACATTTGGTCTAAAATAAACTGAGCTAAATAAATGACTTCCTATAAATTTCAAACACTGGGGGGAAAAGCTCTAGAAGTGTTAGGGAATTTTAAAGACTTGTTTCCTAGAAGTGCCTGAATAAACCTTATTTTTGCTGTCTGTAATAGTTTTGCCATTTTGTAACTAGGAAGACTGTTTAATAGCTAAGATATAAAAATCTAAGTGATTTTTGAAGATCATTCAGAAAATAACTTTTAATTTTATAATTATTTTTTGTCTTCATTTGACCTGGTATTTAAGATAAATGTGCAATAAAGATGCTGTTATTATTAGTGTTTAGTAATGAAAGTTAAAGACAAAGGTGGCCACAAAAGGGTGTTGGGATGTTCTGATAAAGGAAGAGCACTTGAGATAAGTTGTAGAGGACCCAGTAGCAAGTTCCTTTTGTAGGCCTAGATGTAAATTGGCAGCTAAACAGTGACAAAAAGCAGTGGTTGAGAGGTTTTGCAGTTATTTGTAGCTCTGTGTTTTGTTTATGGTGTAAAGTTCCTGTTTTGCTGTCAGGTAAATATGGGAAGATTGTTGCACACAGTGGCGTCTCTGCTCTTTGCTCCTTATATATTCTGGATAATATGATTTTCAAACAACAAATTTAGTGACTAGTTTTTACAAATAAACAGCATCCTTGGTAAGTTGATAATTACTCATCTAATAACAAATGTATCTTTAGCATGCCTACAGTTCTTATATTCTAGACAATGAACTTGGGTAACAGCAGTAAGTTGGTTTTGGTTGTATCCCCTTAGTGAAGGTAAATCAAAATGAGCGTTCACTTAAAAATCGACTTGTTCATTTTAAACCCATTCTTAGAGGAAATTATGCAGGCTGTGCTATTTGATCTGTTAACGAAATGTAAGTGCTTAGCATCTGACAGCCAGATTCCATACTTAGTGTCCATATCTATTTTGCCAGTGGCCCTGGGGCCCTGCCAAGGCAGTGCAGTCTGCTGCCAGCTGCTTTAGAAGAGTGCTCTCTCCTACTGTACTTCCATTTCACCCCGCGGAGGTTTCTGGGTCCCAGGGGGATACTCAAGCAGCCCTCTATTTAACCATGTGCTTTCTCTGACTCAGTTGGGACTTAAAGGTGATGGGCACTCAGGAGTATATTTAAGTGGTCCTATTATTCAGTGAGAAAAATACAAGCAGTTTTATCGGATCTGCTGCTTTCCTTGTTCTTGTGTGTAGTGACAAGCAGCATTTCCTGTTAGCTTTCTGTCCTGCTTTCTATTTCAGGTCAGTCTTCACTGTTCCCAATGGAAGATGGATTCCTGGATGATGGCCGCGGGGATCAACCTCTTCATAGTGGCCTGGGCTCCCCTCACTGCTTCACTCACCAGAATGGGGAACGAGTTGAGCGTTATTCTCGCAAGGTGTTCGTGGGTGGATTGCCTCCGGACATCGATGAAGGTATATTTAGAAAAAGTTGTTTACAGTAGGGTGCCTGGGTGGTGGCCATGGGAGGGAACTCATAGATAGTGTTACTGTTTTTATAGCTGCAATCTTATCTGACTCGGGAATTCAGGCTTGATTGCGCTGGTGTCTTGTCCCACCTTCCTATCAGAGCATAGTTCACAGCGGTAAGGGAGTCGGGCTGTGGGAACCAGCTGAAGGGACTGGACTCTGAAAAAGAGTGGAGGTCACTGGGAAAACCTCCAGTGATTCTATTGTTGTGAGCAGACATGGTGCTGCCTGTTTGTCCCCATGTCCTGTCTTGGTGGAACTCAGTTGTGTGTCTCCCTATTTCTTTCCCACCTTTTATAAGCGCTTCATAAATATACAGTTCATTGCTTCAAACTTTTAAATCTTAAATTAATCATGAACTTTGATAAATGTAGCCTCCAATTATAGCATAAGAAAGGGAATCTTAGAAGTTATTCATTCAGAAAATATTGACGTGCTTTCTAAATGCTGTGCACAGCCCTTAGTCTTGTTTAGAGTAGTAAACAAGATGGAATGTCCCTGCTCGCATGGAGTTGACATTCTAATCAGGCCCATTAAAAATATGTACACATACAAGAAAATATCAGAGTAAGTACTGAAAAGCAAACGTGGTGACCTGAGCTAGTGAAGCAGGGAGTCTTAGCCTAGGTGGTGAAGGAAAGCCTCTTTGAGGAGGTGACATTTGAACTGAGACTTTAGTAAGGAGCCAGCTATGCAGAGGTGTAGTGCGACCAGTTATCTAGGAATCCGCAGTTCATCTCTGGATCTCAGTGACCCTAAATAACAATCAAAGCAGACCATACAGCGATCATATATCTTGGTTGCTTTCTTCCTAGCTTCTTTGGTCTTGGTTTCCTGAATGGAAACGTTTTAGAGAATAGGGCCAATTTCTCTAAAAATCTGTTGGATCTAATAATAAGGTTTAATACCTTACATTTAGGCTGGAATTAAAATTTATCAAGCCACTTCATTTTCTACAAGATGATCAGTCTTTTGGAAGGTTGAGATAATCATGGTTCTGAAAAGCCAAAGATTGAAAATAAGCATAGGGTTTGGTTTGTTTTTTCCCTTCTGCACAATGAAATGTCTTGGGGAAAACTGGAAATTTCAGTTTAGTTTGAATCTATTTCCATCCTTCTGTTAGAGAGCATAGCTTGAAGAATATTGTGTTCTGTAGAATCATGTGCTAAAAATTTCAGGATTTATGAGGAAAATAGAGGCAGATCATTTAAAACCAAATGAATCTGTACCTGCAACATGAACACAAACAGAATTAGACCTTGGACATGACACAGACAATAGAGGCAAGAAGCTCAGCATGATGGGGCTGCCACAGAATCCTGAAAATGCCCCAAACCCCCAGGCAGTGTGGAGACAAGGCAGAGGGAACTGGGCCTGGACAGACACCTGAGGACATGCAATGGCCAAGGGCCCTTCAGAGTTGGAGATGCCCCTGATGGCAAGAGAGCCCTGGCTGCTGCGCTTGTTTTCCTTTGCTCGTAGTAGAGCGGGGTGGGCACCGACCTGCACCTCCCACCGCAGTAGGCCTTGGCCTTTCCTGATGATTGCAGTTGTCTTTTTCGTGTTCTGCTGACATCCGTCTCCTGTTTATCATTCTCATGTGAGTCACCTGTGCTGCAGACACAGGTGTAGCAGAACAGACTGTCCTGTTCACAGTCCGGGGAATGAAAACAGCTCCTCGAGGATGACTGTGAACATAGTCCCTCTCTGCCTTTTGTTCCCCTGTCGTTAGGTCTCCTCTCCACATGCTTAGCCTGCTCTTTCAGGCCTCATGGAAATTCATTTTCCTAGAATTTGCCTGTTAGTTATCCACATATATAATGGAGCACAAATAGTACCATTTAAATTAGTAGTAAAATAGGATCAAGCCTTCCCTTTCTCTCTCTCTCTCTTTTTTTTTTTTTTTTTGCTGTCTTTCCCTTCTTTCCTTCTCCCTTCCTCCCAGACTCGGGTTTCTTGCTATCGAAGGAGGTGGGAGGACAAGAGGAAGAGATTACAAAGCCAAGGGGTGTGTGTGCACATGTATGTGGAGAGGGCCCAGAAGCCGTGGCAGCAGCATGTGTGGTGTCTAAGGAATTAGGGCCAAACCATGCCAGAGCCCAAAGCTAGGAGGTGGAGGAGGCAGCAGGGGAGCTGTTACATCGAACAAGTAAATAAATACATTGCAGATGAGAGGAGCTCAGTTTCTCACCATGAGAAGGGAACTTATAAATATGGAAGGAAGGCTAGAAAAAACTGAGATATTAGAGTGGAACTGAAAATACTAATGTAAGTTCATTGTTTTTATAATATACAGATATGGAAATAGTCATAAACATGCATGTACATGTGTGTATTTTGTTTATTTTCTAGCTTTTTCCACAGAGAAGACTTGGAAATAATGAATACTCACTAGCAATGAACCCGTGGCACACACCCAAATTTTAGCTTTTAAATATCTTTTACCACTAAAAGGAACCAGGATTTTGTGAGGAAAAAAAAAAAAAACTGTCTCTAGAGCTGGAGCAGTGGAAGGACAGAGGAGCCCTGAGTATCTTCCAGTGCCACATATTATGGAAGTGCTTAAAAAATGAAAGGGAAGTGGCAGAGGACATGGGAGTTCCCATTGACAAAATCAGGGATAATATTTTTGGACAAAAAGAGCATCAAAATACATAAGGAAAGAATTGGATTATATGACCTATTAAAAAAGCAGGCCTAGGGGTGTAGCTCAGGGTGGAAGGCTTGAGGCCCTGGATTCAACCCCAGCACCTCAAAAATAAATAAAAAAGATCTATGCTGATATAATTAAACAAATAAATGGAGAAGTTTTACTATTTAATACTAACTATTAAAGGTAGAAGGAATGATGAAAATAGGTAATGACCATTTGGTAGCCATCCTAGGGGTAAGCCATGGGGAAGATTGGGGAAGCCAGTCTTCTGGATGCCATGGCTAATAAGGAAACAGGATATTGGTGACTACGCAATATTTCTTTGTAATATACTAATCAGATACAAAGGGGGTAATGATTCCTCTAGGTGGGGCACCAGGCAGAGACCACCTTGACCAGTGTTCAAGGTTAACGTGTCTAGTGGTAGGACAAGACAGCAGACTGTCATTACGGTGGTGTTTGTATTCAGATGTGTTGCATGAATCTGGTCAATAGGAAACAAACAGACCCCCCCCCAAAGAGGTCTTTGACTTATTACAAAATACCAAAGACTGAATAGCTAATAAACAACAGAAATTTCTCACAGTTCTGGAGGCTGAGAGGTTCAAGATCCAGGCAGTAGCTGGCTCAGTGTCTGTTAGGGTGGTTCCTCATAGGCAGCCATCTTCTCACTGTAAGCACACATGGCAAAAGGGGTAGTGAGTCTCTCCAGGGCCTCTCTTACAAGGGCATTGATCATATCCATGAGGGTGCTGCCCCCCAGGACCCAATCATCTACCTAAGGCCGTATATCCAAACTCCTCACAGTGGAGATGATGTTCCAATATATGAATTTGGGAAGGGGTGGGGAAGGGACACAAATATTCAGAGCATAGCAGCATCCCGTAGAATGAATGTGAAAAGCAGGGAAGAATGGGGAGCTGTTCCCAACTGAAAAGGACCAGCGCTACAGGGTGGTGACAGCTCAATGCAATGTGTGTTCTGGATAGGACTCGAATCAAAAGGGGAACCAGGGATATTGTTGGGATAGTTTGAAATGCAAATGGAGTCTGTGAATTGGGTGGTAGTGTTGTAGCCACCTTGATTTCCTGATTTTGAATACTCTGTATGTTGGTATATAAGGAGGTGAACTTGCTCTGGGCAGATACCAGCCACCGTGTTTGGGCGTTACAGTGTATCATGTCAGGAGAAGAGGGTGTGTGGGTGGATTGCTAGATTGGTTCACGCCTGTGCAGTTGGAGGGAAGAAGGGGAAGAGAGAAGGAAGAGGGTGAAGCTAATGTGTCAGACGTCGATAGTTGCTGAATCTAGCTGAAAGGAATTCTTTGTACTGTTCTTGGAGATGGTAGATTTGAAGTTTTTGTTAATAAAACTACTTTATAAGCCCGGCGTGGTGGCGCACGCCTGTAATCCAAGCGACTTGGGAGGCTGAGTCAGGAGGATTGAGAGTTCAAAGCCAGCGTCAGCAACTTAGCGAGGCCCTAAGCAACTCAGTGAGACCCTGTCTCTAAATAAAATACAAAATAGGGCTGGGGATGTGGCTCAGTGGCCGAGTGTCCCTGAGTTCAATCCCTGGTTCCAAAAAAAAAAAAACTACTTTATAAAAAGTGACCATAAAATATTTAAATCTACTTTTTTTTTTTGTTCACTAGATGAGATCACAGCTAGTTTTCGTCGTTTTGGCCCTTTGATTGTGGACTGGCCTCATAAGGCAGAGAGCAAATCTTATTTTCCTCCTAAAGGTAATTCCCAAGATTCAATATGCAAGTCCAGTTTACCCTCACACTGGTCAACAGTCAGCCTTTTCGAAAATGTTTACGAAACACTTCACTGCAACATTTTCTATTTTTCAGCTTTCATTTTTTTAAGTGTGTCTTTAAAATTTCTACCTAATTTACTTTTAATTCAAATTTAATTCTACTCTACAAGGTATTTCAAGATACTACAGAAATGAGCTATGTATTGATATTATCAGATTTTTGGTATGAATATTAAGTTTTAAATTTTTTCATATTTTTCTGTTACTTTTCTTTCCTTAGTATTAGTTTACACTTCCTATGTCTTGAAGAATCATAAATAAGATAGGAAAAAGCATAAGCCTTTTCTTCTTTTTTCCTCAGGCTATGCATTCCTGCTGTTTCAGGATGAAAGCTCTGTCCAGGCTCTCATTGACGCATGCATCGAAGAAGACGGAAAGCTCTACCTGTGTGTATCAAGCCCCACCATCAAGGATAAGCCCGTGAGTGCAGTCTGGCATGAAATAGCTGTTAGTTTCTGCCTCTGTCCATATGCTGTATTTGAAAAACATCTTGATGTGTCTGTTGAACTTAATTGACATGTTTGTAAGTAGAATCTAAATAAAAATGTTTTGTTATTGTTAGGTTCCTAACTTGACATTGTTTATCCATGCACATCATTTTGACATTGAATGTGTAGCTAGTTGAAATATTGGTTAGTCTTTAGTATTTAAAACCTTCACTTGAGAAAGCATTTTACAACAGTAAAGTAGCTAAATTTCTTCTGAGTAATAAGACTCAAATCACAAATATGTTCTGTGTCTTTCTATCCCTGTCCTCTCTTAGATCAAGATTTTACCCAATATTGTCCTTAACTTTTTGCCTATGATACTTTCCCAAAGTAGATTTGATTATGTATGTGCACATAAAGGTATAGTGTGTGCTATTTTCTCTTCCTGGAAGTTTTTCTTTGTTATAAAATGTCATCATAAGGCAGTGCAGTGATGAATCTGCCATATCAGCAGCTCCTTCCCAGCCAGCTGGCATTTAGTGAGCAGACGGTGCAGGAGGGCAGCACTGGGGCGCTCCTGTTGGTTGTCTGGGCCAGGAACATTCTTTTGGATTCGTATGACTGGGACTCTTTCTGCTTGATTTGTTTATGTTCCAGGTCAATTCTCATAGGGATTTAAATTGGGTACCTCTGGCTTAAGACATTGTTGCTGTGCATATTTGGAAATACCTTACCTTTGGTGTGGGCACTTGTAGCAATTAGTAAACAACAGATTTAATTAGGTACATGATTCTTGATTGATTGTGATTGACATACTGAAGTCTTTATCACGAGAGTTTATTACAAATATCAGTGATATTTTTATTTTGAAATGCTTTTTGAAATAACACAACAAATTTATTAATATCAGTAATTTCCATTTCCTGGATATAATATTGATTTGTGCATATAATCGTAGTTTATCTATCACTGTTAGCTGATCAGCATCAGATACCATGCTAAATTTTAATTATGTAGATATTGAGGGTTTGGACAGAGTAGAAGCTCTAATAAGCTGAAAAATAGCTAATTAACTTGCAAATAATTAAGGGCCTGCTAAGTGATTTGGCTTATAATAGACATTGAAATTGAACTTTCCACCTTGGTTTAGTTTACTCTAACAGATGAAATGAAGGATTGGGATACAGACTATTTTTAAGTCTTTTAGTTTTATAGCTTTATTGATTTGTCATGACAAAGATTTTGACTCTTAAGAAAACAATACTCTTGGATAATTTTAGACCTTTTGATAATGAGACACTTTTGTTTCTGTACTCCCTAGGTACAGATTCGGCCCTGGAATCTCAGTGACAGTGACTTTGTGATGGATGGTTCACAGCCACTTGATCCAAGAAAAACTATATTTGTTGGTGGTGTTCCTCGACCATTACGAGCTGGTATGATCAAACATCCAAAAACACTGTTTGCCCTTTAAAATAAGAAATGTAAAGATCTTGAGGGTGAACTCTTCTTGAGCATTCGAGCTCATTGTCTAAGAGTAAGAGTTCTAGAATCAAAGTGTGAGAATTTGAATTCACATGCTGTGCTTTGAGTGGCCTTGGATGAACAACATAATTTCTCTCAATTTCCCCATCTGTCAGAGAGTGGCAGGAGTATGACTTCATAGGGTTGTTCTGGATTGAGTGGGGTAACTGAGGTGAAGGACTCACATTCTCTCTCTCATTGTTGTCTGAAGAAAAAGCACTTTAAGAACAGTTTAGGTCCTGAGACCCTCAGTGCTTGCTTCCCACATCCTCAGCTGCTCAGCAGTTATTTACTGAGCTCAGCTGTTTGCCGAGAGCTGTTTACTGGCTCTCAGCAGTGTCTCATGTTTTTAGAGTAGTAATTACAGAAGAAATTATATCTCCACCATCTAGGAACTTGGGGTTTAATAGTATGAATGAGATTAAAAAACATAAGATGAACAGAAATGTGGTTTCAGAATTGTAACATTTCATGGAAAGGATGCTTTCATTATTTCAAGTTTTATCTGAGAAACGGAGGAATAGCTAGCCTGTAGGGAAAGGTAGCATGTTTGATGGAGAGAGGCTGCATAGCCCCTCTTACTTAGTGTTCAATTGGTTATTTACAGTAAGAAATACCTTGCTAACTGGTAAGCATAAGGCAGTAACATGGTACAGGGGAGGCAAAATTGGGTGCCACTTAACAATATATGACTTTGGATAAATGGTCATCCTTGTGCCTCAGTTTCCTTAGGAAATTCTTACCCGTTCCATACAGTTGTTGTGAAAATTAGAAAAGAACATATAAAGACCACAGAGCCCCTGCTCACAATTAAAAAATTAAGGATTTAACCCACTATACTGCTGGTCATAGTAATGAGTTTGATTTTACCAATCATTGTAATAAAGATCAGAGGACATATGAACTGCTTTTTAGGAAACTATTGATGAGCCAGATGAGTTTTCCTGACTCAGATGCCCGTTTGCTCCCCTCTCATTCAGTGGAGCTGGCTATGATAATGGATCGGCTGTATGGAGGCGTGTGCTATGCTGGGATTGACACAGACCCTGAGTTGAAATACCCAAAAGGAGCTGGGCGAGTCGCATTCTCTAATCAACAGAGCTACATAGCTGCAATCAGTGCCCGCTTTGTCCAGCTGCAGCACGGAGAGATAGATAAACGGGTAAGTCCTCGGCTGCATTTTGGAAAGTTCTGTGTCATCCAAAGGTTAGAATGTGGAATTCTATGTGACTCTAAGTTGACAGCTGACACACCTCTAGGGTCAGTCAGACGTGTGTTCTAAGAATTGCCTCTGAGTTTCTTCTCATAGTTTTTTAGGATAGCTGATCTAGGACACCGGACACCATAATAACTTTACTTGAGTTAATTTGATCTTTCCTGTCACCCCATCCTTTCATTCATTCAATAAAAATTTACTGAATCCTCTGTCCTATCTGTATCAGTTATGGAAACGTGAATGTATGTAATGTCTCCTGTTTTTTTTTCTTTAATCTTGGAGCATCATAAATACCTCTGTAAGTCTATTTCTCATTACTACAGTAACCTGTGATTGAATTAATTCACTTCTAGATCCATCTTGCTTAGAAATCTTTCATTGTAACAGATGAAGTAGAAGAAATCATCCTTTCATTTGTAGTCTGTCTTTCCACCTAAAATTAGGTAGTATTACTCAGCATTGTTTTCAGCACTTTTTAAATTCCTCTTTGTTGAATTTATCCCCTGAATCACAAGACTTGAAAAAAACCTCAAAGACAGTTCTTTCCTCTTTCTGGTGTCCTGTATCGAAGCTCTGTTTTCCATTATGTCTTATTTCTTTTTTCACAGATTTATTTCTCTTCTTTGTGTTTCATGCATTCCACAGATGTTTTTGTTCCTAGGAAAGAGTCCCTGTCCTCGTGAGCCTGTGTTCTGATAGAACCGTATTTTATGTCAGCCCTACTCAAAGTGTGGCCTGTGCGCCAAAGACGAGGCAAGAAATGGGTATCAGTTTGCGGAGAGATGGGGATTTACACCAGCATGTGTATCCGCTGCATTACTAAGTGAGCGCTGGCTTCCGCTGGCAGTTGTTCTTGGTAGGAAGGACCTTCTAGACGAGGGAAGGAGCGTGCCAGTTTCTGCTGGTGCGAACTCTTCATGTCATGGCAGACCCACATTTGCATTAGCACTGCCGTTGATACCCAGCTCAGAGGCTTGGAGCTTAGAGTCCTTATTGACTGGTCTTCCTGTGCCATTCTCACTCTGACTCTGGGGTGCAGAAGCTGGCAAGGCAGTGTGTCTACACACACAGTTTATGTTTCATGTCACGTGTATTCTTACGTCAGTGGCAGTAAAAATTTTGAAATAATAGCGGGCGTTCTCCAATACTGTGCTATGTTAAGCAGGAAGGTATATGTCATAAACACAGGTAAAGGGGACAAGACTAATTGCAGTGCATGTTAACATGCCCACTTGCTTTTCATTCACACTAAAGAACATCGACACCTGACTGCAGTGTAGGAGTCTAATGTGAGTGTCAGAGTTGTGTGCTCATCATTAGAAGTTCAGGCTCAGTTTGTGTCCCCTACAGTGAGATCCTTTGACATGTTCTTGCCACCCCGTAAATGTCGTGGAGTGTCCTAGAGGCCCGAGCCTGTGCTCGGTCTGCTCTTGGCATCTTCCACGTCACTCTTGTCCTTTCCTTCGTGGCTCACCTTTGTGAGGAGGATTCCTTGCAGAACGGGATGGCCCCAGGAGCACAGTAGCCTGGTGTGAGAGAGCATCAACCCAGGGCCTCTCCCACACTAGGAACACCCAGCTGCTTTCTAGCTAGGGAGCTGCGTCAGGTAGCTTCACTGCCTGAGAGGCTCCAGTAACAGGCTGGCCTTTTGAGCACTGAACAGCCCCGTTTTATAAATTCACCTCTGACTTTTAGACTCAAGTAAACCATTCTTCCTGACAGAATAAAACAAGGTTTCAGATTGTGAGTGCCATGGCCGGGTCCTGTTTCACCAGCATTCCAGGGTTGCGATTGTGACCCCCGATGTGGACGCTGTAAATAGAAACTGTGAGCCAGCTCGGGGACAACTCAGAAGCTTGTGATGCAGAAGTCAGGCCCCTTCCCACTGATGGCAGTCTTGGAGTGCTGTTTTGTGGAACCTGGAAGCTCTCTGTTGGTTTTGTTTAAGTTATGACTTCACATATGATAAAAATTCAGATCCACTAATTAAAACAAGGGTTTGTGTCTGAAAAATACCCCGAGTTTAATCTCATAGTGCTCTGTTTGAAACAGCTGGCTTCACTTTCTGATTCCTGGTGAAATCCTGTTTTCCCTTTGACGGTTTCATAAGATGAAACCATCAAGTGAAAGGTATAAAATCTCTCAGCCAAAGTCAAAAGATGGACAATCTTCCCTTCAGTAAAGGACTCACTGTCCCTCCCTTTTGGGCATGTTGGCACAGATTCCTCTGGACAGTGGAGGGAAACGCTCTGTGTGCCTGGTAGGAAGTGCCTTGGTCACTGAAAAATGTGAACTCCCTCTCTGTTGTTTCCTTGCAGGTGGAAGTTAAGCCATATGTCTTGGATGATCAGCTGTGTGATGAATGTCAGGGGGCCCGTTGCGGGGGCAAATTTGCCCCGTTTTTCTGTGCTAATGTTACCTGTCTGCAGTATTACTGTGAATATTGCTGGGCTGCTATTCATTCTCGTGCTGGCAGGGAATTCCACAAGCCCCTGGTGAAGGAAGGTGGCGACCGCCCTCGGCACATTTCATTCCGCTGGAACTAGAGGCTGCCTACCCTCAGCGCTCATTCCCAGGCCTCAGAATAAGTGCACTCTTCGTTCCTTCTGACCCCTCCTCAGCCTCTTCACGCTGGCATGTCCTTTTGTAGCAGTGTGTAACTTAACAATAGTATAAGGAAAAGAATGCCCTGTGTATGGGTGTTTTGTAGATCCTGTGTCACTGCAAACAACGTGTCCGAACTCCTTTTTGTATTGCCATCCTGTTGCGTGGAAGTTCTATCCTCTTATTTTGCTGGAGACCAAGAGGATCCCAACTTCCTGCAGCATTTTCTTAGAGGAGAGAGAGAGAAATATTAACAGAGAAATGAAACAATAGAGTATTTTGGGTTTTTAATTAAATTATTGTTAATAATATAACATATAAGAATACTTTTATTAAAATAACCATGCAACAATAACACTATCAGTCTGTTCTGACACAGTTCCCCCCAGGGAAGTGCTTTTGCCTTTTCCTTTCTTTTCTTCCATATTTTTTTGCCTCTCTGTTTTTTTCCATCCCCTTCTAATCCTTTTAACAGCAATGGAGGAAGTGAACAATCACTACCAGGAAAGAGCGTGTCCAAGCGCACAGACGCATGAGCAAGGTCGCGCAGCATCGTAATGAATTTTAAGGGTTTTGAGGCTGAGTAGAACTTCATTATGCCTCAGCGTTACTAGGACATCAGAAAAAATAGTCAAGTAGGCAGAGCTAAGTTTATTTTCTTTTAAATAATTTTAAAAATTCAGAATGTAAGAATTGGGCAAATTTACTACTGAGGGGAGTGCACTTATTTATTTAACTGACTTATCTGGTCACAGCCCCAGGAAACCTACCAAAGCTAGAATTCATGACAACTGGTGGGAAAACTAGCATTTCCTCTCCTGAAGAACAAATGTGCACATTTTATTTTTGATGTTATATATGAACATGAACTCTACATCCTAATTCACTAACACTCATCAGGTGTCAGCCTTTGCTCTCCATTTTGACATTAAAAACAACAGATCTAGAGATACCTCAAGGATTCCATTTTTAATTTTGTTACAGTACACTTGTAGCCAAAACCTGGAGACAAAAACAATATACAAATTGGCTGCTGATTGGCTTACTTTTAGATTTAAAGTTACTTTGGATATCCTGTAATTTAGTTGTAACATAGAAAAATGGAAAAAAGTTTTAAAAAAAAGTTAAGTAGTTGCAAAGTGTTTTGCACTGTTGAACTAAGTAACTGTGTAAATCTGTGCAAAGGTACGTATGTTTATCTTACTCTTCCTATAAAATAAAATAACCTTACAGTTTCAGAACTTAGCATGGGACATAGTCAGTGTTTGAAGTGCCAACTTCATCAAGTAATGCATGCTTTCTTATAAATAAAATTCTTGCTTCGAAAGGCGTTCTTCTGTGTTGAACAGTATGCTTCAGGAGTAAATTTAAAATAGTCTCTTGAATCCTAGTCATGGAAGTAACTTTTATTTCATTTGACATTCTTTTATTAAATGCCCTATCCACCATTCAAAGGATTATTGTCAGTGTGCAAAACATTAAACAACAACAACCTACCGGCAGTCTTGCTAGTTGTACTACCTAACAGTTACCATCTTGGATCCTTCAAAACCAAAGACTTGCCCAGCACTGCTGTGGAACCATCTGGCTGACGACCCCCACTGATTATCTTTAGGAAAAGCAGTTCTTTATTTTGAATACAGGCTTTAATGAACTATACCTGTTAAGTTCCAAAGGTCAAAATGGAGGCATTTGCTGTTTAAGAGTCCAACACAGAGAGGGAGCTGCTTTTCAGGAATTCCCTGCAAACAGTGAAGCAGTCATGCGAATGGAGGGTGCTCTCGTGTAGCTGGTCAGGGACTTTTTTTTTCTTTTCTCCTGAACCACATGATTCTGATCAGAATGTTCATTTGCCTCTTTCAATTCTTTTCCATGCTTGTAGGTGGCTTGGGGTGTGCTATCGTGCTGTTCCTACTCAGTAAACAGGTGTGATGAGTTAACAAGAAATAACACTGTTTGAAAACTAGCTTTGAATAATAATTTTTCCCTTTGTACATGACCTGCTGAATTTCGGTACAGTGTTTTTGTAGCTAACTTATTTTGTCATGCACATAATGTATATTTGTTATGCACTACTTTTGTATATCTTGTTTTTCCAACAGTGAACATTTTTAGGCACACTTTTCACTGACGGGATATCTCTTTATGCAATACCTCAATTTTTCATATTGCAAAGAGTAGCTTTTTGTACTTTTATTACTGAGAGATCTTCATATACTTCATTTTTTAATATAAATAATTTTAATAAATTTTATTTTCTTATATTCTGCTTTTTATACATTTCAGTGCTCTGCATACATTTTAAATTATGAATGTTGTGCACTGGCAATGCTATTTTAGAGTCTGCAGAGAAGAGAAAGCATGTTGCTTAAACATCCCTCCCCAGCACCAGCTCTTGGTGTACCTATAATTTAAGAAATAGTCTATGTAAAGTCACAAATTAATGAAAAAAAATTCGCATGAAAATGACAGATAACACTGTAGTTCCTAAAAAAAAGAAAAAAATTAAATGCATAAGCATAGGGTAGAAATTTAAAATAACAAAATTGTCTACAGCTTCTTACTAAGTTTTTAAAATTATTCATAAAACGCAGACATTTTTGGTGAATGTTTAGCCATTTTTAATCTTAATAAATTGATGTTAAGTGTTTGATTCAGAGATGTCTGCTCTTTTAAATTATATATAAGGAAAAAAAATAGCCTGCCACGGGACAGGTGTGTAATGTTAGTATGCATGACTAATGTAAGAAATTGTTATTCTACTAATATTTACTTGTGATTGTGTGACAAGCGTGTTTACAGATTATTTGGTTACACTTCAATTTACAGGGCATAAACAATGATTATCTATTACTCTGAATTTTATTGATTACATGTCCTTCAGATTACATGGGATTGTAGTTGGGAGTTACCATGTAACTCAAACATAATTAACATGTAATTAGTTTACAGATTTTAGGGTATCACTTCAATTTACCAAGCATGTAGTTCTAGCGCACTAGCATGGCACCAGCCATGTACTTACAATGTAGTTACAGAGTAATTACATGGTTATTTTTGCAATGTAAAATAAAGTGTTTCTGATTATTTTCTATGTAAAGGAACCCTCTCCCTCCCTCTTCCGGTCCCCACGCTTTGGTATAATATATATACTTCTCCATACACAGACCTCTGCAGAATGCAAAATAAAACTTGCAGTGAATGAATTTAGCATTTTATGAGAGTGCTGTTGGAAAGACTTGATAATTCACCCCTTTTGTTTTGAAGAGTTGAATCTTCTGTTAAAAGGTGATTTAAAACTTGAATGTGATGAATTGTGGCAAGTTAACTTCAAGTTATGTGCAATACTTATTTCAAACTTTTGAAAGATCTTTGCAGTGTAATTCTTTGTTTTTAATTGCAGACATTTAAAAATGTCATTTTCTACTGTTAAGAGTAATCCTCTTTCTTGCTGGTGTTTCTAAAGAAAAGAATCAGAAATCAATCTTTCTACTAATGTAAATTTGAGATTATTTTTAAAAATGGAATAAAAGAGGTTTTGGTCATTTGCTTTATTTTATTATCTTATTTTAAAGCTACTGTGATTGATAGCATTGTAAGAATTGGGACAATATTGTATTCAACTTTTATTTTTTATATTTTTAAAATTTAAAGTATAATTAGTTTTTATAATTTTCATCAGATTTTTGTTATATTTTTTGGAAGTGAAACTTTTAGCAAGTGGGTGTCTAGTTTTTACTAATCCCTAATTTTTTTCCCAGTGTATTGCTCATATTATCAGAAGGAAAAGTTATTTAAGTATGTCAGTTAATTGTACTACTTGGCTGAATTTCCATATAGTTTTTACTGTGTATGGGGAGGTTGTAGTATTTATTATAGCATTTTAAATAAGGGTAATTCATTTTTTATTAAAGTCATTTTCACGTTAAGTTCCTATTTTTGTATGTTCTACTCTTAAGTTATATAACACAGTTCCTTTTTTAAAAGAGTTCATTTGTTGAAGTGCTAGTGGAAAATTAATGTTATTAAATAGTTTGCAAATGACTATTTATACCAGTATGCATATAATTTTTAAATATTTGTAATGTGAGATGTTGAATGAATAAAACTTTTAACTCAGATTTCTTTTAATATTTCTTTTCAACATAAGTACATTACACTTCCATGGTTGGGATTATATAATTTAAAAAACATGAGGAATGTCCCTTTGGGCCAAGGCAGAGCAAACCAGTAAGGAGGAATGTTCAGTTGGGATGCGTCTGTGCTCACCTCCACCTGTGAGTGTCGGCGGCTGCGTGTCTTTGGACGTGCCCTTGATTCACAGGAGGCCCACCGAGTCCTTTTTTATTTGTAGCCTTCAGCATATTCGTGGGGCATCAGCCCAGGATCTGAGTGTTCAGCCACCTGCTTAAGGCCAAATGTCCAAAAAAAGGAAAAGAACAAATGTTGATTTAATGAAGTCCACATCCGGGAGTTCTAGTTTGGGGTATTTGTCAATGAAGATTTCTGGCCCCTCTGCCGCAGGATTTAGAAACCATCTCTCTTTTTTCCTTCTTTTGGTGCTGGAGACTGGAACCACGGGCCTCACCCATCCTCAGTGCAGGCTCTGCCTCTGAGCTCCACCCCCAGTTCAAAGGCAAGTCTCCTCTGACCTTGGACGGCTAGTGCTCTCTAGACCCCAGGGTGGGAGGATCTGCCTCTGGGAGCTTGATGTCTCAGCACCGGAATTTGATTGGTTCATGGGTCATGTGACTCCCGAGTACTGCAGTGTGTTAATATTTACATTTTTAGACTACAGACTTCCAAGTTAAGGATAGATGATAACAAGATGTGCTATCTGAGAATATCCTGTTTTGTCAGATGTAGTTCTTCTCTCTCCTCCCACTAGTACGCTCAAGACTAGCAGCAGTTCTGATTCTGAGACATGCACACTGTGAGATCATTTGCTTCTAAATTGTCTTTCCTAATGTGCAGCTTTCTTGGCCACGGGCAGGGGGTGGGGCCTGGGGGTCAGGGTGGGACCTGTGATTCTGACCTGCTGCAGGGGCTTTGGCTGGATAGCAGCCCCATTCTCTTACCTGGCAGTATCCCAAACTTACCTTCAGATTTCAGGTAAGGGCCCCCGAGGAAGCCCCCTGGATGTCAGAGAGGCGGGGAGGCTTTCGGTTCCCACCTCCATGACGATCTTAGGCCTTCTGGGATGGTTTCAGCATTTTAAGAGGAAAAAGAGAGGAAGAGAGACATGAGCATATTTAGTTTCTTTATTTTGGGAGATATTTATTTGAGGCACGTGACACATCAGCTGTGAGTGACGCCCACCGTCTTGACGCTGGGTGGAGCTGCAGCCTCCTGCTCTTTGCTGCTGTCCCAGCCCACTCTGTTCTTAGCAGCCCAGTCACTTCATAACCTCACTGGATGGTGGGCTTTTTTCAGGCTGAGTTCACAAAGATAATAAATGAAATTTTATTTATTTATTTTTTTTTAAGTTTGAGAAACATTTGAAGTCTGATTAAAGAATTCCCAGGGAAAGTGAATTCTGATTTTAAAGATTAAAGAGCAGTTACAGGTGTTGATGAGATGAGTTAAAACATTGAAAGGTATTTTCTTCCTGAAATGTGGGGTGACAGTCATACCCAGGAGGATGCTAACATTGCAGTCCTCAGGGACTGGGAGCACGGCTGTAGACTGAATCTCACAGGCTTCAGGACCGCTCTGTTTGGGAAGATTTGATTTTTTTTCTTCTTCTTTGTTTATTCTCCTTGCATCCAAAATCGAATGAACATTTCCTTGAAAAAAATTTTATTAAAAAGAATAAAAAATTTAAAAAGCCACATCATTAACTAAGGAAATGAGGTAGCCTGTCCTGAAAAACCAAAATAGGGTGCATTGGCTTCAGACTTAAAGCTCTACAGTGAAGAAATGTATTTGTTTTGTTGGAAGTGATCCCTCCCCAAATTTCTTAAAATACAAACTCTGTTCATAGGTAACACAGGATCCCAAGGAACATACTTTGAAACACACTGTTGTGACATTTTAGTATATTGACTGGTCTCAGAAAGCCTTGGAAAGCCCACGTTTTTCTTTGTACTGGGGATTGAACCAGCTCCACCTGAGCTACGTCCCCAGCCTTTTTTATTTTATTTTGAGATGGGATGTTGGCAAGCTGCCCAGGCTGGCCTCAGTGTGGTTCTGGGGCAGCCCCGGGTGGCGGGGTTAGAGGTGTGCGCCACTGTACCCACAGAATCCCACTCAGCTGCCTGTACACATGTTCCGTGAAGCTCTGCAGGCTTTCGGCCCCTGGTTAGTCATATCCAGAGCTGATTTCCGAATCCACATCGGCTTCACTGGGGTCCTAGGAACCTAACTCACTTCCAACCCCTGCCACATTTCTCATTCGTCTCTTTAGTTCCCACCCCAGAAATAAAACAAATAAAAAGAGAGAGAAGTGGCTCTGCGGAATCAACTGTCATCTTGCAGCGCCCTTTCGGTTACACATACCCTGGCTTGGCTCAGTCCTGTTTCTCAGAAGTGCCAAAGCACCGCTTCAGACAAGCACCCTGAACTTTACAGCTGTCATTCCATGGTAGGAGAACTTCTGGGAATTCATATCATTGCCTCCTTCAAAATGTTTCTTTGCACACCTCCCATGCACTGAGGATCCGAATCCCGGCTTTGAGTAAACTAAGAATTCCGAGCTCTCACCTAGCAGTGCTGATCTGGTGCCTTATTAGAGAACATTCTGTTCTGTCAAGCCTTGAGTTTTCTCAGGATATTTTAAGTTCTAATCTTTCCCTAGTCAAATTGGGTGTCACTGTTGGCTGCCTGAAAAAGTGCCTTATTGTGATTCAGCATGGTGACCAGAGTTGGAAAAGTACAGTTTGTCTCAAGGAAGTTAAAAATGAACAGCAGCGTCCAAATCCAGAATGTGAGCAAACCGCCGGTGCTTTGTATTGCATATAATCTGATTAAGTGTCATGAAAAACTGCCCGTGGGTGGGTGGGGGCGGGGGGGGGGTGTGAATCAGCACCGCGGAGTGATCCTTCTCCTTTTCTTTGGAGCTCTATTTCAGGAAGCAGAACTTCAATCCCACAAAAATGTCAATGTGATCAAGCAAATGTCACCATTTTAAAGAGATTATTTTCAACTCTTCTCCCACCCCCTGCAACAGCATAATAGACAAGAACCAGACAGATCTGGTAATGACTCCAAGCACTGCTAAAGCCAATAGGGCCGGGAAAAGGAGTCACCCAGGAGGAGAACCTGGAGGATGTGGTAATCTACATTTGTGAAGCACCAAAAATGATTTTAGGTAGCATCCAGTGAAGACTCGAAGCCTGCTATTGGATGGACAAGTGGTGTAGCCCTGTGTGTTTAACTGGTGAAGATCCGATGGCCATGACCTGCTGGGCAGGGTGGGCTGGAGTGGGAAGGTGGAATAGCCACCATCACATGACTCTCAAGTTCCTGACTGCAGTGACCAAAAGATTTGGTCCTGGAAAAGGAAGCTAGTCACTGCTGATCACTTGTCCATGCCAGGCACTTACACATACAAGGTCAGTGCCCCCTTGAAAAGAACATGGACCTGTCCCACAGAGAAGGTGCGTGCTAGAGCCAGGGCTGCACAGCCAAGATCCTGTGAAGCCCCAATTCCCCTTCTCGTCTCCCCCATAAGCCTCCCTGACACCGGGTTAGCAATGGACAGGATCAGGATTATTTTTTTAAAAGTTGTACTCTGTTTTTAAAACCAAACTGCCATCCCTAAACCTAACCTGGTTACAAGTTCTGTATTCGAAAGTGTAGAGATAAGATGATGAAACAAGTGTCGTAAGTCCTAAAGTGAGTTCACCTTCTCCCAAAGAACCGACCCCTGAGTCTCCTGAGATGTACCTCGGGCCATGGACTGGCTCGTGAGATGGCAAGGAGGCCAGACTGACATCCTTGGGTCGTATTGACTAGGCGGCCCGGCTCTCCCTCTGCAGGTCTGCTCTGCCTTCCTGGTTGCCGGTGAGCCCATGCCTGGGGTCCCGTGGCCATTTTCAGGATGAGGACAAAAGGGGTGAGATGCTATTTCTACTCACTGTGAGGAAGTAGAGACTGCTCAGTTCACATCCTTTCTCTGATTCAACCTCAGTGGAAGGACTCAGCAGTTGGGGTGGGGAACAAAGGAAGACGACAGTGTTTCTCCCTAGCAGTGCGAGCCAGGATTTCCAGAAGCCAGCGTGTCTGGGAGGAAGAACTGCATGGAGTGCGTCCCAAGTGCCAGTGTATAGAAGCTTTCTCCCCGCCACCCAGGGAGATCGGTGCAGGGGCTATGCTCAACTAAGGTGACCACATCAGAAACACTAACCAACCTGCGAATCCAGGGTCACAGACTGCAGGTCCTGCTTCACTTCATGCCTCACAAATTTCAAACCTTAGAAAGAAAAACTTCCTTAAAATTTCATCCCCCACCCTCCACTGCATTGACAGAGAAATCACCAGGAACTTGTATTGCATAGACACATATCATTTTAAAAGCCCATCTAAGATCATTTATCCTTCATTTGCTTTGAGAAGGATGCCTGAAACCATAATGTGAGAGCTACTCTTTGTCCTAGTTCTGTCCTCCCCCAGATTGCCAAGGAACTAAGACAACTGTCCCAAGCCACCAAAGTCCCCTGGGTATCAAGCAAGGATCACTAGTTAGCTCAGCGGATGGTTGCGGGTGGGTGGGTAGAGAGGTGGAAAGATGAGAGAAAGACATATCAGATCTGTCTGTACATATTATTCTTGCAGTACTGGAGGCTGAACCTAGGGAACTCTACGTTGAATTACATCCCGATCCTTTCTATTGTATTTTAAGACAGGGTCTCCCTCGGTTGCCCAGGCTGGCCTTGAACTTGCCATCCTCCTGCCTCAGCCTCCTGAGTCACTGGGATCACAGGCATGAGCCACTGTGCCTGGCTGTATTTTTAGATATCAAGGAAAATCCCAGCAAGGAGACAGGGTTTTACTTCCTCCTCTGGAATCACACCAGCAGCACGTTCTGCATAGAAAGTCAGGCTGCCTCTTATGCGCATCCCATCCTTTGATTCTATGCATAGTTCTGTGTTCTCACAGAAATAGTCCTGAAATCCAAACGCGAGGAGGGGCTTTGTCACTGGTGTGTCCTTGTGAATTCTTAAACAGCACTTGAACATTCTGCTTCTGCACTGGGATGTTGGAAGCACCAAAATAGGTTCCTGCGGAGAATTTATATTCCAGATTTTATATGTATTTATGAAAGAGAAAACACTTCCATTTTTAGAGCACGGGCGCTCTGGAAGGCGCAGCTTTGATTTGTGCTGCAGCCTGAACAGCTGTTCTCAAACAGATGTGATGCTGCAGAGCTGGAAGAATCAACGGAGGATGTTTGAATCTAGATTTGCAGCAAAACGTCCTTCTGCAGGCGGTGTATTAAGGCCACAGCTGAATGCAGTCATCAGCAACTTCCTTTGCCTTGGCCACCCCCAAAATTCAAATTCGACGACAACTAAACATGACACGCTAAAATTAGGATGCACGTGGGGTTAGGCTTAGTCCCATAATGCCCTATCTAGGTCAGAATCGGCAGCCCTGGGGTTGAGGGGGGGTGGGTAGTGCCGGAGGGTGGGCTAAAGTGGATCCAGCAAACCCAGGATGGAGGTTGGGGAGCCGTGGGAAGAGAAGGAAAGGGACTCCTGGTCTGGAAGCCAATGGCATCAGCTATGCACACGTGCCCCCCCCCCCCCCCCGCACCCCCCCGTGACTAGGATGTGTGGCTTCCACCTCCTGACCACAGTCTCATCTCTCAGAGGCTGAGATAATTGACAGCGACACAGCTGCCACTCAAAGGGAGTCTGTCTTGGTTTTCCTTATGCTTACTTTATGACCAAGCGGAGCGCCTCGGTCTTTGGAGGCTGGAGTCTGTGATCGGGTTCTTGGAGATGAATGCCATGTCTCGCCACAGAGGAAGTGCTCAGCCGTGTGACGCCTTATTACTGTGCCAGGGTCCTCACCATCCACTTACAAAGCGCTGGTGCTGTGCTGGCTGGGGGCAGGGGCGGGCAGGAGCCCTGGGATGCCCCTCTTCCACACCAGTTTCCTGGGTGCCTTCTCTGCTTCCCACTCCTCGGCCTACAACAGTTGCCATGGCGACAAAGCAAGCGCTGACTCCCCCGCGTCGCATGGCTGCTGCAGTGCCAGCTCTTGGCATCTCTCTCTCCACTTGGAACAGGAGAGCCTCCCGCCGCGGGCAATCAGGCGCTGCAGCGGAGGGTGTTGTCTGGGCTACCGACCTGGAAGCGGGCTCCAGAGGGGCTGCGTCCTGGGTCCCTGGTTTTCTGGCCCCCTTTGGGATGAGCCCCAGATCGTTCTCTTTGGGAAAATTAAGAAATGGGAAGGGGGAGCGGGACTGGAAAGCAGGCCTTGACCCTCAGCTGGCAGCTTAGTGGCCCTGCTTTAAGGAAATGTGGGTTTTAGTTCCTCCATCCTCCCCTTGCCCTGGAGGCTGCGGAGGGCAGGTGAAGGTGGCCTCAGGGCAGTGCAGGCCGGCACACTGACTTGGCTCCAAGGTCTGCCAAGTTGGGCTCAAACCCCAAAGACAGGGACCCTGGTGACTGGGGACATGCCTCTGCAGTGACGCAGCTGGACTCGGCCCCTGCACCACCTCTGGCTGGCCGGGTGCCCTTGGTAACTCTGAGAATCTGTTTTCTCCTGGGTCAGGGGAGCAAATAATGTCCCTTCGTTTTGGGTCAGGATGAAATGAACAATGAAAAAGCACCTAAACTGTCAACACTGGTGGCTCCCGCGACCTTGAGACTTACTACTGCACATCTGGCCACTGTTGGCCACACCACCTGGGGCAGGCAAGTCCCTTCCCCTCTCTGAGGTGACCGCCTGCACCACCCACCTGTCACAGCTGAGTGCAACAGAAGCCCAGCTTGGCTGCAGCCTAGCAAGACCTGTCCCACAGTTCCCTGTTGCCCTGGAAACCAGATCCACGTGTCCCCATGCCCCTCGGCCCTGCAGGATCTGCCTCGGCCTCCACGCCAGCCTCCTCTTGATTGTGGACCCCGATGACGCTGAGTGACCTCCCAGCACTCCTCCAGTGCGAGCCACTGTCCTGGTGGAAGCTCTTCTCGCGGCCATGTCCCCATGCCTCCCCACCCTTCCCTCACTCCAACTCACCAACCAAGAGCTGGCTCCTCCCACCTCCCCAGAGAACTTCATGAATGGTGATGATGACGATGATTTTGGTGCTGGGATTGAACCCAGGGGTGCTCTACCACTGAGCTGTTTCCCTAGCCCTTTTATTTTGTTTTGAGACAGGGTCTTCTAACTTGCCATCCTCCTGCCTTGAGTAGTGCCCAGCTTCCTGGATCACTTTCGAAAGACCCCCATCTTCATCCATTCCAGTTGCCATCACAGGATACTTTGGACTGGGTGAATTATAGTAGAAATGTGTTTGAATGTCGCTTCTGCAGACCCGGAAGTCCACCAGCTGGGCCCCTGCGTCTGTCCAGTGCCTGGAGCTGGCAAGAGGGATGGAACTCACACCAACCCATTCTCCAGATGAGAAGCCCACTGCCCAGTAGCTCTGACGCCTGCCTGAGAGCCAGGCACCCGCAACCCAGTCACCTCTGCAGGGTCCCAGCTCTTAGCACTGTTTCATTGATGGCAAATTTGGAGGAGAGTCAGGGAGGGGCCGAGAGGCCATGGCAACCCTGCCTCCATCATCACCTTTCCTCTGTCATCAGAAGCCCCTCCAATCCACAGGTACCACAGTGTGTGGCTGTTACTGCATGTCACCCCTTTGCCCTTTCAGGGAAGGGAGACACTGCCTCGCCCAGGGAGTATCCTCAGGGCCCACCACGTGGCCTGCTCCTGGTGAGTGAGCGATCTGGGGGCACTGGGAGGGTAGTTCTCTTCCCTAGACCTGCTCTCAAAATCACCAGGGGGAAGATTTCTACATCGCCCACAGCCTCTGGGCTCCAAGGCTTAGACTCTTCTCAGGGAAGAGAATGGAATGACGGAAGGAGAAAGCCCGAAAGGCCCTGGGGCCCAGGTGCAGAGAGCTCCCGGGGACACGGTCACAGAGCAGGCTCTGACTCTGCGGCCGAAGCCTGGGACTCCACCCTCTGGCTCACTTCTCGGCGGTAAGCAGGTCCTGAGAGGCCCTGTATTTTTGGACCTTGGGAGTTGGGGGAGTAAGGTGCCTGAAGCAGTGCCCTCCATGGGCTGGGGATGCCTGGGCCTCCTGAGCTGGAGGGGCTCTAGGCTGCAGCTCTTGTGCAGGGGTGGGAGGCACAGAGGAAGAGCCGGCCTCTCCCAGACCTGAGCAGACCAGCCTGGCAGTCCCAGAGGCTGGAATCGGCTGTTTTAGAAGTTTCCTCAGTTCCTGGAGAGGACAATGCATCCAGGAGTTTCCATAGTCGTTCAATCGCTTGTCCATCCATTTCTTCACAAATGTGTCTGGCCACATTAGGCCCCAAAGACACCATGGGAAGAAGACTGGCAAAGGAAGCTCTTGGCATTGACTTTCTTGGGACAAAGACCCGGATGGGAGCCCTTGGTGCATCTGTGCGAGTGTGTGTGGGTGTGTTTCTGTACCTGTGTGATTTTGGTGAGTCATTTTAGTCCTCTGAGTCTTAGAGAAATCTCACTGCCCACACCAGCACGGGGACTTGCAGGGGACCTAGGGAGATAAAGCCTTGCAAAAGCAAGGTGTGATGGTCGTCCTTTAGCCCATAGGGAGCTGGCTGCAGGGCCCCTGAAGACACCAAAATCCTAGGAGGCTCAAGCCCCTCATGTAACACACAGTATTCGCATGCCACCTGCGCACACCTTCCCGTATATTTTAGACCACTGTAGATGACTCACAGTACCCAGGACCATGCAAATGTTGGGAAGCAGGTGCTATTCAGCATTGCTTAGGAACTAAGGACGAGAAGTCTGAGCATGTTCAGTACAGATGAAGACTGCTTTCTTAGTATTCTGATCCAAGGTTGGTTGAGTCTGAGGCAGAGTGCTGGGACCCCCAGGGTCCACTGTACACAAATGCTAGTCTGAGTGTTGAACTTGATAACTGTTAGCTGAAGTCGTCAATCTGCAAAGGAGAGTCTTAGGGAATTTTCTTATTCACTTAATTATTCATCTAATAAGACTTGGCACTGTCCTAGTGTTTGGGGACATTGTGGAGGCAAAAGCAGCAAGGTCCCTGTCCTCTTGGCATTTGCATTCTAGAAAGAAAAGTCAGACAATTAACAAGTACACACAACCACAAGCAAGAAAGTGTTAGTGCTGAGTGTTGTGAAGGAAATAAAATTGGATAGTGAGGTGGAAACTAGGAAGGAGCAGGGTTACTTTACTCCAGAGATGAGATGGCTTCTCGGACAGGTGAGATCTAATAAGAAGGAAAAACAAGCAGGGCTGCAGTCTGAGGGGAAAGTGTTCTGGCAGAGGAAGTAGCCTGTGCAAATGTCCTGTGGCAACACCGAGCTTGATAAACAGGCCTGAGGGCCGCGTGCCTGGGTGCCGAGGGCAAGGGGTAGGCAGGAGATGAGCTGAGCCGCCAAGTGGACACCTCGCAGGCCTCGCCAGTTAGGCTGGAGACTGGATTCTATTTTCTATTTCTATTTACTTTTAAAGGCAGCTCCGCCCTGTTTCCTGTCATGCCCGTGTCAACTCAATTCCCACCAACAGAGGGCAAAGGTCCCCTTCTTCACATCTTCCCAGCACAGTCCTCTTCTTTTCATGATGGCCATTCTAACTGAAGCAAGGCTTTATCTAGGCATGGCTCTGATGGCCAGTGACACGCAGCGTCTTTCACCTATCCGCTGGAGAAATGTCCATTGGGGTCCTTCGCCCGTTTTGCACTGGGCTACCTGCTTCCTGCTGCTGAGTGCCGAGTTCCTCAGCGCTCTGGACGGCGACCCTTCTCAGAGGCCCTTGCTGCCGACCTTCCCTCCGGCCTGCGCTTCATCTCTCACCCCAGGCAGCGTTGCCCCTGCGGTTCAGAAGCTTCTTCGTTTGATGGAATCAACTTGTCTCTTCTTTGTTTTTGTTGACAGGGCCCTTGAGGTCTTCTTCAAACACTCCTTGCCCAGTCTGAAGTCATGAAGCATCCCCTGTGTTTTCTTCTCGAAGGTTCATAGTTTGGGCTCTTACATTTAATCTTTATAAGGTTGTCTTTTCAATTAGATTTAGGGAGAGCTCCTGAAGAGCCGTGCGGGGGGAACCTAAAGGATTCCTGCTCCTCCTGGCAACTGGGAGACCTGATGTGGAGGAGCCAGGGTGGCAGAGCCCTTCCGGGGGGACGGCCGTGTCCTGTGGGTGGTACAGGCCAGGTGGAGGGACCGTGGGCAAAAGGGCACTGCAGATCTACTGGTTGTTGGCAAAATCCCACATGCTGCCCATTTTAGGGGGAGGCACCGTTACAGTGCATTGTAACCCTTCCCCGGTGGGGCGAAACCTCTGTGGAACCAGAGGCCAGGAAAACCTGTTCTCATCCTGCCTGACACAGAGGGACCCCTCCCTGTCCTCTGAGGTCTCACTGAGATTCTTAGCTGTTTGAAAGGGCAGAAGGTTCTGTGCTAACAGGAAGCAGGTGACCCTGACATGCACTGAACCCATTCTAATTCTGCGCGTTCCTCTATCTTATAGGGGCTTGTGCAAGAAAAATGAGATAAAAATGATGATGTAGGAAATTTAATTAATTTAGAGACTGAGCCCCCAAACCAGGAGCCAAGCGTGTGTTCCTACTGGCTTCATACAGAAGGGGGATGCTCAACTTTCCTGCTACCAGGCCTGGAGAATCATCTCTCAGCTCCCCAGAGGGGTCAGGCCGCCATTCATGCCATCCCGACTGGGGCCCAAGGTCTTCTCCTGGCCCAGGACTGAAAATGGAGACATTGCCCTGTGAGGCAGAACAATAGCCCTATGATCCACTGACTGCTCTGAGAACAGGCTCGAGCCATGAGACGCCCTAAACTTGGGTCTCATCGTCACAACCTCTGCCTGCGACACATCAGGAGTCCAGTCTGGAAAAACAAGCCCCAAAGCTTGTCGAGGCAGCTCAAGGGGGCTACGTGGCCTTCTGGAGGTTCACGCGTTTCTGTGTGGAGTAAGCATGTGACGTGGCCGGTTTCTGCGTTCTAGAACACGCCTGCCCTCGGCCCTTGGCGACCTGGCCCCCTTCCCCCGGGCTGTCCTGAGGATTGTTTGCTGAAAGTCCAAGCAGCTTAGGAGCATTCCAGCCCCACCACCCACTCGGAATCGGGAGCGTTCTCTGGGACACAGTGGGAGCTGCCAGGAGCATGTGGCAGTGCCAGCCGAGGGTGACGGAACGCGTTTCAGCGCAGACGAGCTGGGAAGGCCCGTTGCAGTCATGCGCCACGTCTCCCCGGGGACATGTGGAGCGCTCGCCTAGGAATGATGTTTGGTTCCCCTGGGCTTCGCGGCGGTCCCAGGGGGCTGAGGAGGAAGGAGCTAAGCGTCTCTTTCGGGGGCTGAAATTACGACGTTCCACCCATGGCCCTGGAGTCTGTGCCGGGCGCTGCTTAAGCACGCCCCCGCTCCACCGGCCTGGGCGCACCTGGCCGCGGGCCGAGCCCAAGGCGCGGAGCATGGCACTTTCTCCAAGTGCCCCTTTCCAGAAGCCCAGCCGGGAGTTGTGTTTTGAATTCAAGCTGCTCGCTTCTTGGTAACAATAAAAATCGACATATTTCTATTTTTAAAACGACAGAGAGGGAGGGGGAGGAGGCGAGCAGGCATCATCTGGGAGCCGTGACTGCCACCTGGTGGGTGACAGTAGCCGAGCAGCGGCAAAGGCGCCTGGCTTTCAGGGTTAGACTTTCCTTCATTTATTCACGCTTCTGTTCCGTTGGGAGCAGCTCAGTGGAGGAGGGGGAGACAGGTACTACGCGGTGTGACAGACATGGTGACAGGGACATCCTGAGCAGGGGTTAAGGTTTGGCTGCTGGAGCCATGCTGCCTGGGTTTGAACCCTCTGTGATTCTGGTTCTTTTTTCCTCTGTAACTTGACCTATGCCTTTTATTCCTTATCTGTAAAATGGGACTAATGATCCTCGTGTCAGAATAATAGTACAGTGATCCCCCCTTTATTCAAGATTGCAGGTACCCTTGGTCAACCTCGGTTGGAAAATATTAAATGGACAATTCCAGAAGTAAGTAATTAGTACGTTTAAATCACATGCCATCATCTGGTAGGATGATGAGATCTTGTGTCATCCTGCTCCATCCTGCCGGGACACAAATCCTCTTTTGTCCAGTGTATCCATGCTGTGTACATTACCCTCCTGTGAGCTACTTAGTCTTGGGTCTCAGATTGAGTATCACAGTGCTTGTGTTCAAGTAACCCTACTGTGCTTGGTAAGAGCCCCATGGTGCAAGGTACTGACATTGGCAATTTGGATATGCCAAAGAGAAGCTGTAAAAAGCTTTCTTCAAGTGAAAAGGTGCAAGTTGATCATAGGTATGTATGTGTAGAAAAAACACATATTGTTTTCAGTATCACTCAAGGTTTTAGGCAACTGTTGGGCGTCTTGGAATGTGTCTCTTTCAGATGAGGGGAGGTGACGGCACCTGTCTCACAGAGTGGGTGTAAGAATTAAGTGCTTGACACAAATCTGGCTGAACAAAGTGTTCAGAGAACCTTAGTTGTATAAGGAAAAGGTGGGGCTGTGTGGACCTCAGACCTACTATGTGCTTTGCTATGCACTGAAGACACAGTGGTGAACTAAAATGCTCCTGGTGTCCTCGAGGGGGCTGTCTGGTGAGGAGACAGGTGTGAGTCAGTCCATGGCAGGTAGGCTGGTTGATGGGTGATCATGGTTTGTGATGAGCTTATTCTGGGGTGCTCTTGAGTGCCATGGGAGCCAGCGCACGGGAGAACAAGCACCTTGAGACAAAGGGCCCCTGAGCTGAGCTCTGGAGGATGGGGAGCCAGCAGTGCAGGAGAGGACCAGCAGGTGGGCAGGGCTGGCAGCAGCTCACAGATGGAGCCAGACTGGGTGCTGCTGAGAAGGTCAGAGCTGCTCCGTAGAGCTGGAGGCTGGAGAGGGGGAAGGGCCAGACCCTCGAGGACTGCAATGAGGACCTTGCTGGAGAGCAAGGGTCAGAAGTGGAGAATCCCTTGAATGTCAGTGGCGGTGGAGCAATGCACTCCAGGCTGAAGGCTGGCTCCTGGCTCGTGGGTAGGTCAGTGGTGGATGACCCAGTGGGTCCCCTCTCCCTTTTATCAGAGGACTATCATTGAAGGGAACCAGAGGAAGCTGATGGGGCAAGCTGGTGGCATTTGTTAGAGACACAGTTGAGGTCAGGTGTGTGTCTGTGTGTGTGTGGTGTGTGTGTGTATGTGTTTGGAATCCTCCGAAAAGTTTGGAGGGAGGATGGGAGAGGATGCTCTTACAGGTCTGCCTGCCCCATCCCAGGCCCACAGAAGAAACAAGTAGCTTTTCCTCCACAGAGCATGCCTGAACACAGCCCAGAGTATGCAGCATGTCCTTCCTAAGTGACTCAGTGAGAGCAGCAGGGAGCTGACGCAGACCCAACTGGCCTGGCACATCCTCATCCTGGTTCTTGGGCCTCAGGCCGGACCCCTCTCTCTGCAGCAGCTGGGGCAGTGCATGAAGGGCAACCTCAGTCAGGTGCCCGGAAAGGGGTGCGGCCTTCTGAGGGAGGAGGCCAGGTCTGAGCAGTGTGAGTGGGTGACAGAGTGTGGGGAAGGTGACGAGCCAGGAAGAGAGGCAGGCAGGAAAGGCCTGGCCTCAAGATCCTACCTGCCTTCCTCTGCTGTAATTTCCACCATTCGTCTGGTCACTGGTCATTTACCCGACAGACCCATGTGGCAGCCTGCGTGTCAGGCACTGTGGTCAGTACCTGGGTAGGTGTTGCGGGGACAAGATGTCAAGGTTCTTGTTTTCACATAGCCACAGGGGTGGAGGGAGGGTGACCGTGATGGACAAGTAAACTACTACCCAAGAGATCATTTCAGACCATGGCTGAGACAGTGCCTGGGGGAAGGAAGAGGGACAGCTGCTTTGGAGAGGGGTCCCGGCTGGCTGCTCCCGGGGGCCCTGCAGGCTGAGACCTGAAGATGAGAGGAGCTGGCTATGTGGATTTTTTCCTGGCAGGGTCTCGTATCACCTGTCCAGGGCCGTCCCTGCTGGCATCTTGTGCAGTTCACAGAAGGCCGCAAGTGACAGGGACAGTGAGACCGCTCTGTGACAGCACATGGGCAGGCTGCAGTAGGTTCTCGAGGTGCATCAGCTTTATCTCCTCAGATCCAGTGTTTCCCCTCCCTGCTCTGGCTGTGGGAACCAGTGTGCCTCTGGTTTGTTGTCCCTCCTGCCCAGTGACAACACTGGATTCAACAGGAAATAACCCTAGGCCAAGGGACGGGAGAGGCGCCAAGGTGGTAAGGCATGGAGGGACCAAGGTCCCAGGGAGGAGAAGGCTGGAGGAGCTGAGCGAATCCCACCAGGCACCGCCTCGGGGAGCAGAAGCCTCGCGCTGGGTGGGAGAGCGGGGTGTCTGCTCAGAGCCTCTGCCCACTTCCAAGCCAGGCTGGTCTGTTGGTGGTGGCGTCTGTTTTGCTGTGGCAGGGCCGTCGAGTGCCCTGCACTCTGGATGTTAACGCGTTTCAGACGCGTGGTCTGCACATCTCTCCCCCGTGCCGTCAGTAGGCTGCTCCCTCTGCTGACTGTCTATTTCAGTCTGATGAGATCTCATGTCTAGTTTTGCGTTTGCTGCTGGTATTCCTGAGGTCTTTTCCAAAATACCTTTGCCAGACATTGTATATCAAAAGCATGAACAATTATCACGTTAATCAAAAATAAAATGAAACTTAAAAAAACATCAAGAAGAGCTTCAGGTGGTTTCATGGGGCTTGAGGGACAAGTTCAAGGCTAACAAAAGAAGGCCTAGCAAACACTCTAGAGCTTGGGCACCTGAGGAGCTGTGCTCTAAGGATACAGACTAAACAAGATTCACACCCACTTCAGTGAAGACTGAACCAGCAATAAATCAGTTTGGTCCCAGACAGGATTCAGGTAAACTTCCCTTACCTTAGCTGCCTGCCAGAAACACAAGGACATTCTCTGTGGAGGAAGACATTATCATATGGAGCCTCAAATAATCTACCCTTTTTATGACTCCATTTTTGGCATTTGATAAATTCCCCAGAAATTTAAAATCCAATGACCAAAATCCAAGAAAATATTTTCCCATTATCATAAAGGTATTGAAAATAACTGATTGATGTGTTGTAGAAAACATTCTGAAGAATTCTGAATAAAATTCAGCAGAATGGAAATGGAAATTCTAGAAATGAAAAATGTAACTGGAATTAAGAATTTGATAAAGGAGTTTGTGTGGGTCTGCTTTCTATTACTTGTTACAAACACCCGAAATCAACTTATGAAGATAAGAGGATTGCTTGGGCCCATAGTATCAGAGGTGTCTGCAACGGTCAGGTGGCCTCATTGCTTTTGGACCTGTGGAGGGGAATAGTGGAGCTGAGTCAATCACCTCTGGCTGGGTGTGAAGGACAGGAGGACTAAGAAGAAGGGTTGGGGCCCACAGTCCTTCAAGGGCACACCCCCAACTACCCAAAGCCTCCCGGAGGCCACGCCTCCCCGGTTCCACCACTGCCCGGTAGCAGCTTGCTGGGGACAGGGATTCAGCCACACAGGCCTTTGGGGGATGTTCCAGACGAATTCCAGCAGGGCCTAATGGTGGGTCAGATAGTTCTGAAGAGGAGACCAGCTAACTGGTCATAGACCAGGCGAAAACAACCAGACACTAGCACTGGGAGGGACAAGCATGGAAGCTGCACAGAGAGACGCACCAGCAGAGTGAAGACTGACTGTGTGCAGCAGGGTCTTAGCAGAGGAGAGTGCAAAGCAGCAACTGCAGAAGAAGTAACTGCCTTGAACGCACCAGCTCCCATTCAGAAGCACCGCGAAGACCAAGCCGAGCAATGCCGCGAAGACCTCATCTAGCTACATCACAGCGACACCTCTGAGGAGCAGAGGCACGCAGTCCAGCTGGAGAAGGGCAGAGGGCAAAGATGCAGGCCTGGAAGCAGGGAGGCAGCACTCCTGAGGCTGGTTTCTCAACAGAAACGTGTGATCCCGACTGGACGTTCTGCACTTGCAATTCTTCAACTTTATGATAGACTGCCCGTGGAATGACAAACTGCCAGAACCAATAGCCAGCCAGCGGAAGCCACTCGGAACCCTGGTCTCCTGACCCAGCAGGTGGTGCAGCGCACCCGTGGTCAGGATGAATGGCTGGTGCTCCAAGGCATTGCTGGGCTGGGTGCTCGGTGGGTCAGGTGCACAAGAGTAAATGCATTTTGGACTCAGGATATTTCCAACATATAATGGGTCTAGTGGAGTGTAGGTGTAACCCCATCATGAGTCAAGGGCCATCTTTACTGGAAACCAGAAAACCATACCTTCAAAGTGCTGAAGGAAAATAGCGGCAACCTTGGATTGTGCAGCAAAATATTCTTTAAAAATTCAGTTACAATATGTATTGGATAAAAACTAAGAAAACTAATCACCAGCAGGACCATACTAAAGTGAAAACTAAGGTGGTGTGTGAGCCTGCTTTTGGTCACAATGACTAATGTCTGGGATAAACAAATTAAAATGAAGAAAAGTTTATTTTGGCTCCTGGGTACAGAGGTTTCGGTCCATGGTTGCTGAACCTGTTGTTTTTGGGCCTGTGCTGAGGCAGAACGGCACCTAGGGAGTCTGTGATAAGGCAGAGCTGCTGCCTCATGGTGTCCAGGAAGCAAAGAGAGCAAGCAGGAGCCAGGGTCCCACTCTCCTCTTCCAGGGCACGCCCCCAATGGCCTGACTGCCTTCCATTAGGCCCCGCCTCTTAAAGGTTCCACCCCCAACAGCACAGGGGCTGGCAAGCAAGCCTGTAGCAAATAAGCCTTTGGGGAATATTTAAGGTGGTTCTTCAGGAACAGGGAAAATGACCTGTAGGAAGCGTGGTCATGTAATAATGCATGAAAAGCAATGGGAAGGGGGACATGTCAGTGAACCCAGATGAAAGCGGATGGTATAAAACGACAGTATATTATCCAGGTGCAGTGGCCCACACCTTCAATCCCAGCCTGTGTGAGGAGGGATCACAAGTTCAAGGTCAGTCTGGGAAATTTAGTAAAACCCTGTCTTGAAAATGTTTTTTAAGTAGGGCTGGGAATGTAGCTGAGTGGTGGAGCACTTGCCCATCACGTGCAAGGCCCTGAGTTCAGTCTCCAGGACTACAAATGCTAATACTAATAATAGCCCATGGTGTCTACAGTAAACGGCAGAATCACAAAAATTCCATATGCTGATTGTAGCAGATCTCATAAACATAAAGATGAAGATAGGGTGAAAGTCAGAGAATACAAAAGATGAGACCCTAACCAAAAGACTGCATCACAGAACATGTGCTTAGAGACAAAAGGGAACACTTCTTATGGAAGAGGGGATCAAAGTACAGAAGACAGAACACGCTAAGCAAAACATTCACAAGTCAAATACAGATGCATATCAAAAAGAGAATGATAATATGTCCTGGGCAAACAGGTTTTATTATAGATGGGGTATTACAATATTAAGTGTATCTTAAATAAATTTTAATACACATTTTATTTGTCTACAGTTCCTGGCTCACAATGCCCTCCCCCAGGCAGGCTTAGAAACCAGAGCCTCTCTTCCCCAAGACAGGGTCCCAGGAAACTCTGAGGTCCTTTCCTGGAGCTGGCCATAAGGAATTCCTCTGACCTACTTCATCTGTCAGAGGTCACAGACCCTGCATTCCAGATGGTCTTGCCCCATACCTTGGAGGGAGGAGGCTGCACAGGCTGGGAAGAACAAGGGCCTCCAGGGTTTTCCCACCAATCCTGCTACCATGAGGTCAGACCCTTCCATCCATTCACGCCTCCACAGGGCTGTCCCTGTGTTAGTCACGCCAGTGCAGTGGAGTCTCCATAAAACCCCAGGCCAGGGCTCTGAGAGCTTCTGCCTGGCTGAGCACGTGGAGGCTCTTGGAGAGTGGCATGCCAGAGGGCACATGCCTGGCCCTGCCACCTCACTGTCTGTAGCTGCTAGGACAAATTCAACCCCCAATTTTAGCCATTCAATCAGAAGCATGGGTAAAATGACACGGGGTTTGACCTTGAAAGCTGGGAGCAGCCTTAGCGACAGCCCTTGACCTGTGGGCTCTGACACCATCTCCAGATGGACGGTGTGAGAGCTGAACCAGACTGAAGGACACCCAGTTGGTGTCCCCTGCAGACCTGCTTGCTTGCTCTGGGGAGAAATCCCCACCCACTCTGAGGTACGGGAAGACTGGGTGTTTAGGGTGGTGTTAGGACAAAGGAAAAACAAGACACTCCTTTCCCCCCCAACTCACCAGAATAGAGGGCTGGCTTAACAACAGGGATCAGTCAACAGAACTTGGCACATTTACAGAATAAAAGAGTAAAGTTCTATCGTCATCTCAATAGCTACAGAAAAAACACTGAATAAAGCTTAACCATTTGTTGTTAAAAACTCTTGGCAAAGAGAGACTATTAGGGACTGTGCAGCTGATAAAGGGTATGACAGAAGCCATCCTGTGGCCACAGTGACACTGAATGGTGAAATGCTGAGCCTCTCCTTTGAACCTGGAAGCACTGGCAGGACGTCCACACCTCCCTCTGAACTAGACATTGTGCTGGGTGTCCAGAGCAATGGGGACACACATGGGGAAATTAATCTACCTTGACCCCTTTACATTGTATTATTTATAAAAATCAATTCCAGGTAGATTGAAGGTTTAAATGTGAAGCTAAAACAATGCCACTGCTAGGACACAGCAGAGAATTTCTTAGAATAAGCAAAGATTTATTAAAACACAAAAAGTAAAATTCTAAAGAAAAGATGGATAGATGACATCGAAAGTTTTTATTTATCACCTCTATACAAAGAACAAAAAGGCGGACCGGAAAGGAAATATTTGCAAAATAAGTATCAGTTCAATCTGAGCTCTACTTCACCAGTCGGAATGCACAGCACAACAGAGCAATGCCACGTTGAGAGCGCTAACACTGCGGGTTGACTTAGCTGATCTCAGAACGCACACAATCAAGCATGTTCTCCATGTCCTGTGGAGACATCTGCGGAGAAGAGATTGACCCTTACACCAGTGGAAAGAGTGCAGCAGACTACCCTCCACAGTGGGGGTGGGCCTCGCCCACCTTAAGGCCTTAAGAGGAAAAAAAAAGAAATTAATGAAAAAGGGAGGAACTCTGTCAGCAGATTAGTTCAGGTTGGAATTGCAGCATCTACTTTTCCTTGGATCTCTAGCTTGCAGTCTGTCAATCTCTAACACACACACACACACACACACACACACACACACACACTCCTGGTTCTGTTGCTCTGGGAAACCCCAAATATATCTATCAGAATGGCTAAAATGAAGAAAACTGACAATTCCAAGTGGTGGTGAATGTGTACAGCAACTGTGCTGCTCATACTTCACTGGTGGGAGCGAGGCGTGGCATAACCATTTAGGACACCTGTTCACCTGCAGCTACTGAAACTGAACACACATCAACTCTTTAACAGGAGTTCCATAAAGATATATAAGCACATCCCCATTCACTAGTAATAACGGCCCCCAAATTGGAACAAATGAAACGTCCTTCAGAAGCTGGACGGTTGAACGAATACATTCAAGTGATATGGAAATTCATATAATAACTATTTCACAAGCACAACTTAAGCTCACTTCCCCATACCAGCCCAGGGGTCCTGCACTCCCCCTGCCCACTCCCCCCAGTGATCCCGCCTAAGTCCCGCCCATCCCATGCAGCGATCCTGCCTCCTGCCCAACGCCTGTCCCTCAGAGATCCCGCTCTCGCTCTCCTGACCACATCCTTCCCCCACCTCACCCCCCCACCATGTCCTTCCCCAGCCCCTCCCACCTATGCAGACCCTGCCCAAAGGTCCCTACATAGCGCGGCAGCCTGCCCCTCCAAGCCCACCCCTGCAACCCCCAGAGAGGCCCCCTCCCCAAACCGGCCCACTCTCGCACAATGGTCCTGCCCCAAGACCCTCCCATGCTTGTAGGGTAGTCCCGCCCTCCACGCCCAGGGCTTCTGCCCCAGCCCCTCCTACCCAAGCACTGATCCCTCCAGTCCGCCCAGTGGTTCTGCCCACCTGGCATTGGCCCCGGCCCCGCCCACCAGCACAGCGCTCCGCCCCACCGTGCCCGCCCCCACACCGGAACCCCTTCCGGTTCCCACCCCGCAGGGGCCCCGCCCAAGCCCCGCCCCCTCCACCCACCCTCACGCAGAGGCGCCCCCTCTGTGTCTACCCCACCCCCGCACTGCATCCCGTCCGCGGGCCACGTGAGGGGAGTGCGATGGCGCCAGGCCGCGGGCAGCAGCGGGCTCGCGCGCGCTTCGTCTACGTGACCCGCTTCGGCTCCCACCAGTGTGGCGGCGTCCTGCAGCTGGGCGGCCCCCGGGCTCCGGGCCGCGGTTGCCCGGGGCCGGAGACGTGCAGCGGGCCGCAGGAGCCCCGGGAGGCGGCGGCGGGGTCCCTGAGAGACAGCGGGGTCCCCGCGGGCCGAGCCGGCAGCTCCCGGCTACGGGCGTCGAGCGCGCCGGGACGCCCCGAGCCTGCAGGTGGCGTGGCGCGGGCGGGCGGGCTCTTCTGCGTCGCCACGTGCCGCGGCGGTCACTTCCTGCCCTGCGGCGGTCACTTCCTGTCCGCTCTCCTGTCAGCCATCTCGCCCAGCCGCAGTCTCACAGTCTTCATCCGTCAGTCGGCCCTCGGGTCACCTGTCATGTTAGCCAGCGGCGGTCAGCTCCCGTGCCCTTCCTGCCAGTCAGCCCTCCTGTCACTCAGCCCTGTCAATCACCGCCCCGCCAACCAGTTCTCGTCGCGGCCGTCCCGCGGGTCCCATCCCCGCGGCGCGCCTGCCCTGGACCGCGGGACCCGCGAGCGCCAGGGTGTGCGGCCGGGCCTGCCTGCCTTCCCACTGCCGCCCTCGCCCGGGGGTGTATACTCTGCGCGCCCCTTTTCTGCCCGGTCACCACGTACTCGGTCTTTTCTATAAAGCCACGATTTTGTTTTCTAGTCTCTTCCTTGTTAATTCCAGCTCACCTGTATTTCTTTTCCTGTTATTTCTTTAGGTTTTCTTTGTTCTTTTAATGCTTTTTTTTTTAAGCAGGAAATTTCATTTTTCCCTTTTATTGATAAGTGATAATTTGTCTTAATCACTAAATTCTTTAGATTCCAGTATGTAGTGTTCCCATTGCCACTTCTTACAGGTGTTCACGAAATACTTACACCTTGCTCTCCGTGGGGAATAGAGATGAGTACGTATCTGCCCAATGGAATTTTTTTAGCATCTGCCACACAGGTGGGCACTAGGTCAGGTGCTAGTGACAAAGGTGGGTCAGATGTTCTGTACTTGACGGACTTACACGTGAATTATGGGGATTCGTGCCGGTAGCTGAGTGTGGAGCAGAGATCTCAAGCAGGCTTTGATAATCAAGGGCAGGGAAGGAAGAGGGATAGAGGCAGGAAATCAAGGCAACAGAATAGAAACGTTTCTAGTGGACAGTAGAAATCCCCTGGCTTTGAAGTCAGAAAGACAATCTTAGCTTTGTCTTTTGTTAGTAGGGTAGTATTGGTTGTGTTAGTGTTTTAGTCAGCTTTTTCGGTGCTATGGCTAAAATGACCTGACCAGCACAACTGTAGAGCAGGAAGAGTTTATTTGAGGTCTCACAGTTTCAGAGGTCTTAGTCCATAGAAGGCTGGCTCCATTCCTCAGGGCTGGAGGCGAGGCTGCACATCATGGTGGGAGAAGGGTGGGGGGAAGCAGCTCACAACATGGAGAGCAGAATGCGGAGAGAGATTCCACTCCCCAGATACAAAATATATACCCCATAGCCACTCCCCAGTTCCCACCTCCTCCCGCCATACCCCACCACTTCAGTTAATCCCATCAGGGATTAATTCACTGATTGGCTTAAGACTCTTAACACAATCATTTCTCTTTTGAACTTTCCTGCATTGTCTGACATGTGAGCTTTTGGGGGACACCTCACATCTAAACTATAAAAGTTAGTAACCACTCTGACCCTTAATTTCTGTATCTGTAAAATAAAGTCAATATATTCTACCTAAATGAAATAATGCCTGCAGAATGCCTGGCATCATGTTTCGCACACAAGTGCCCTGCCTATGTTGACATATAGAGCAGAGAGTGCTCAAAGGCAAGGGTCCAGCATACGGTAGGTACATACCAGTATTTAGTGCATGAATGAAAAATAAGTTTTGGATCAGATTGTGGAATATTTGCCATTTTTACAAACACTGAAGATTTTTGCATGATGGAGTGAAGTTATCAGAGACAGGTTTATTTGTGGAAGATAAATCTGATGACTAAGATGTACTGGAGTTCAGAGATCCAGATGCAGTGAGGCCAGGCAACTCTCTACCAGGATTGAACCCAAGGGCACTTAACCACTGAGCCACATCCCCAGCCATTCATTTATTTATTTATTTATTTATTTATTTAATTTTGAGACAGGTTCTCACTAAGTTGCTTAGGGCCTCACTAAGTTGCCAAGGCTAGCTTTGAACTTGGGATCCTCCTGATTTAGCCTCCCAAGTCACTGGGATTACAGGAGTGTGGCAGCACACTTGGCCCAACATTTCAAAGAAGTCTAATAAATCAGTCTGGCTTCATGTCCTCACAGATTTTGGGAGAAATGTTCATGAATTATAAATAATAGAGAATGGTGAATGCTGTTATGGAAGTGCTATGCTATTTTGGTGTTGGACAACTTCGGGATCAGAGAATCAGGGACAGCTTCATGGTGGTGGAAGCTCCTTGTGATATCTGTTGTGAGGCTGAGAGAGGGGAAAAGGACACTTGGGGGAAAATGTGGACAAGTTATTGAGCTTGGATCAGCAATGAGCAGTGATTAGGTAAAATCTAATCACTTTAAATAGTTTGGGTCAGAGTCTGTGGAAAGAGGAGTAGAGAAAGGTTTGATAGACATGTTGGAACCAAAATCCATGGTGTACACTGGAGTTAGCCTCAGTGCAGTACAAAAAACAAGTGAAAGAAATATTTTTGCCCTTTTTCTTGTGCACATTCATTTTTTTTTAAAATTTGAGACAGGGTCTCACTAAGTTGCTTGGGGGTCTTCCTAAACTGCTGAGGCTGATCTTGAACTTATCCTTCTGCCTCAGTCTCCTGAGTTGCTGGAATTATTGGTGTGTACCACCATGTATTTCTTACCGTACCGTAGATCTCCACCTAATTACAGACAGACTTCATGACTCTTAACCTAGCCTCAGGAAGTATAAGTATAGGCAAGATAACACTTAGATGGGAATTTTGGGGAATGATGCAAATGTTCTAAAGCTTGTAGGCATTTAGAGGAAAGGTGTATAAAGAACAGTTTCCAAAACTTGAATTTGTTTTCTGTTATATCTGCATATCCTCTATCCTATTAATACATTTATTTAAATAGGTACGTGTTCCTTCTTAATTAAATTTCTTTTTAGAACACTTTACATCATTTTCTCAGTGGAAAACCTATACTATTTGTCATAAATAGAAATTAATTTAGAAGTCTGATAAAGGTAAAAAAAGAATTCTAGCTAAGTAGGTTGTGTATGTTCATGAAGGGCAATTTGCAAGACCTGGAGAAGTCTAAATGGCATGCTAGTACCAAACTCAGACTTCCTCCTTGATATAATTAAGAGATTGAAAAGGGAATGATTTTCTCACTGTGTGAATTAATGTCCTTTAGTACTGTGTCTGTACTCTACCTACAATCAGTGACGTGTACTTCACCAATTGGAAAATGTCATTTTAGAGCTTATTCTTGTTCATTGAATGATTGGAATACCTAATTATGTACGTAGTATTAACAGAATTAGAAAATGAATCTCTAGAGAAGAATGAAACATACTCATCGAGTAAATAATGTGATAAATCCTGTGTAACTGAGCATTGGTGGCTTTGAGATCAGAGATGCTCCCTGAAACGCTAACTACTACCTGTGCAGAAAGGATTCCGGCAGAGTGGTAGTTGGGCAGGACAGAAGCAGGGAAGGTAGGGGAAGCTGTAGACAAGGAGAGCAAATGCAGAGGCTTTCAGGGAACACACATGCATTGTTTTATGATCTTGGCTTTGGACACAAGCCTTTGGTTTTCTTTTGTTAACTTTGGGAAGACCACAAGGTAGGTTCAGTGAGTGGAGTCAGTAAGCTTATTCATTCTGCAAAACCTCTCCCATCTTAGCTGCTTTTTCAACATTATGGTAACACTAATGATAACATGGTAGGACACTTGCTAGTGATGCTGGACAGTGAGCTCTCAGTCAATTATGGGAAACAACAGGTACCCTACAGTGTACTGTATAGCCAGTGTTTATTAAATATGGTGTTTTTGCATCCCATTATGATAATGAAACATCCGTCTCTGTGTGTATGGAGATATCCAATACTTCATTACAATGTAGGTTTTACTTCAGGTGATTTTGCCCAATTGTGGGCTGGTATAAGTGCAGAGCCTGTTTAAGGTAGGCCAGGCTAAGCTATGATATTATGTAGGTTACATGTAATAAATACATTAGTGACTCTGTATATTTTCCAATTATGTTGGGTTTGTCTGGATTTAAGTCCATCATAAGTCAAGGAGCCATCTATATTTTTATAGATAAAAAGATGAATAAGACACACATGGCCACCATCCTCCAGAGCCAGATCCTCCTAGAGGGAGCAGATTATAAATACTTGATTTAAAAGCGTATGAAGAACAGTTCAGGAGTTCTGGGAGCCAGCGCTGTAAGCGGGGCTGTGTCTTTGAAGGGAGGCTGTGGAGAGAAGGTGATGTGAGTTGAGTGTTGAAAGATGGGCAGAATTCACCTGGCAGAGGGGTGTGTGGGGGGTAGCCTGGTAGGGAAACATGTGCAGAGGCTGGGAGGTTAAGAATAAGACACACTGGGGAAGCTTGGGATTCGTGCGGGTGTTAGCACGGGATGTGCCTGGGGGACCTGGGGGAGGATGGAGGCTGTGGAAACAGCAGCAAGGTGTGGTTTCTCATATTTGTTCTGTTGTTGGCTGTTTTGGGACTCGCAGATCAGAAAGGGAAGAGGCAGAATAGGTGAATGCTCTCATAGGAACCTGCAAGGTTGTTTACTTCCAGTTTTCTTGGTTGTTTTCACAAATGGTAAAGGAATATTACTTAGTGATCAGAAATATACCAACAAGTATAAAAATTCCCCCAAAGACCTCTGTGTTCTCTATTTTAAGGTTAGTGAATTCTTTAAAATATGTACAGACTTTGATATATTTTGTTACTATTTTAAAAAATTAGGTGTAATCCAGAAGAAAGCAGCTAAAAAGTTTGATTTTCCCATACCAGTGAATGAAGCTTCCAAAATAAGGAAAAAAAGGAAAAAGGTATATTATTGTAAAGGGGAGTAAGCAATAGTTTGAACTTTAGATTATCCTATCTAAATAGAAATGTGTGAAGATATTCAAGTCAGTGAAAACAGTTCCATTTTAAAAAATAATTTTCTGAAATGAGAAGGTAGAAGTAATTTGGCAGAAATGGAACTGCTTGGATATATTTATTAACCATGAAGAATAGTCCTTATACTTATTTGAAGGTATCAAATGTGTTTTAATCAAAGTGTAACCATCTAGGATATCTTTTCAAGCATAATCTGTGTTCTGGAGTATAACAAACTGATAGATAATTTAGTATAAAATCAAAACCATGAATTTCATAGAAAAGAAAAATTATCTATTATATAGCTCTTTGCATCTTAGGTTTGTAGCAGAAAGTTGATGAGGATGAACTTTTACTGCTGCTCTGTTCTCCACCTGGTTGTCCAGATGTCATGGTTACATTAATGTTCTAGCTATAGTCAAGATCAGGTGCCTTTGATTGCCATTTTAGTTTAATTTAAAGAAATTATGAGTTGATCATAACACATAAAATTGTATTGTTTCTGATCTTTGAGTTTGATATATAATCCCTGTGTATATAAAATCGCATTCAGGGAGATTAACCCTTGTACTATATGTATTTTGAGAGAGCATCTAATTTTCTTACTGCACTAAGAAGTATTTCTTCCAAGAAGCATTTTCTTTTGGGGAAGGTGAAAGAGCAGCAGCCAGTATGTACTTTGACTATTATTTGCCAGACGTGGGCATAAGTGCTGTACATATATATTTTTCATTAATCCTAGTAATTGAGTATGTGAAGATATTCCTGATGAGGTTTAAACACTTACTAGTACCAGATTATGAGTCAAGATTTGTCTGATCTCATCGGACTCACTCCTCCTATTCTAGTATATTCATGGTGTCTAGTAATTTTCCTTGGCTGTGTCCTTGAAAAAATATTTAATTCTTAATTAGAATAAAATACATTAAAATCACTTGATGGTTTAGACCTAGGAATAGAAATTTATTATTATTTTTTAAATTGAATGTGTTGGAAACATTTAGGTAGGACTTGATGGTCATTGCTTTTGAAAGGAAACTTCACGCAGGATAGTTTAAATACTACACGGGGAAATTCTAGGAAGTTGGAAAAGGAGAACAGATAATTAAGTGATCAAGGGGAAACAATCACATTTAAATTTATGTGCTAATTTCTTTATAGTGTTTAAGTTGATTGACATGTAACAGTCGGGTCACTACCAATTGCATTCCTACTTTCTGCTCAACATTTCTTAACTGCTTATTTTTAAGGTTTCAGTGTGGAACAGAGTATACAAAGTCATTTCTAGAATGCTTGAAGAAAATGAAAAATATAGACTCAGACTGAAATGCCAGAAATTATCTAGTGAAAGTAAGTTAGCACAATTTTTCTTGTATTTAAGAAATCTGACTTCTGTAAATGGTTTAGTTCACCTTGGATCATGTTATACTAGTAGTTTTCCTAGTTGTCACATTCAGTGAACAGAACTGTAGAAATGAGGTTACTCTGTTATAACTGTTCATCATAATTAAAAGCACAGGACATCTTCCAGCAGTAAGTGTAGAGCAGAGTACAGGTATAGGTGTGGGTGGAGGGCAAAAGGTGCATGTTGGCTGGAATAATGGATCATAGGGAACCCACTTGCCTGTTAAATATGAATTTCAATACCAAATTATAAAACTCATCCTTATTGATGAAGAAATTTTAAATGTAGTATAAAATTGTATATTCTATTTATGTGGCTTCTTGTGGTCATTTCCCTTCCATGGATGTTCCAGTCCAATTCAAGGCACTTAAAATCTGCCCTTGTTATGGCCTTGATGTCATTATTTCATTCCTGGAAAACAGCTCATGAATTAAACTGTATTCTAAGGCCACATCAATAATGAGTTGATGTTGTGGTCAGGGCAAAATTTGATGTCATCTACTATGCTTATTATCATAATTGGAAGTTCTGGATTCTCAAAATGTTAAGTGAATAAAATTAATGTAAGTAATAATGCCATATGAATCAAAATAGTTATTTAATTTGCTGCACATGCATGCTATCATGGTGAATGCTGCTGTGGGTGCTCAGGACATGTAGTCACTTGATGACAATTTCTGTTTGATAGTCATTAAACTTGTAGTATTTAATTTTGGGAAGAATATTTTAATGAGAATAATAAAACTACCATTTTGTAAGCAATATAAACACTGGAATCTCATTAATGTTCATATAATATTGCATCAATAATAGCATAAATTGTTTGCAATGATGGCATATAAACTAGTGTTCAGACTTGTGATATTCTATTTCACTTATTTAGTTAAGGAGAATGAGGAGGGAGGAGGGTTTAGGAGCAAGGAAAGTAGTAGGAGGTTTCTTAAAATAAAATGATGTTTGAATAGGCAGGGCAGTGTGCAGAAGCAGTTGACATTGTTCAGAATACTAATCCAGTTATATAACCTTGAACCTGGTGGGTTCTTTGTGCCTCAACAAGAGGCCTTCTACTAAACATAAAGTAAGCTTGTAAAGATTATTTAGCAACTGAATTTGTCGTGTTTTTCAGAAATAGTTTCTCATAAACAAAATCTATCCTTGTAATTCATTACTTCAGTCTTATCTAGATTACAAAATTTTTATAAAGCTAATGTTTCAAAATGTGTTATGATTTTATTCCTTAGTATGTATGTATTAATGAGAAAATCAGTGCTAAAGACAGAGTTGATTTTTTTGTATTTTATCTATTTTTTTAGACTCAAATTACACAAGATGAATCTTCTCATCATCTTTTGGTAAGAATCCATTTTAATAGTAATTGTATAGGTTTGTTTCTTGCCTTTTAAATCCTGTCTCCTCCAACTTTTAGTATATATCCATTGCTAGTCCCAGCCTATTTATTTCCTTAATCCAATATTTGGCACTCATTAGGTATTGGTTGATATTTAAAACTTCATTTAGGTTTATCGCCATCAAACTATTGAAATCACTCCCCCAGTGGTCCATGTTTTCCTTCTCCTTCCTTTAGAGTTCATATCTCTACTTATTTCTCTTTTTCTTTGAACATGCTATCACATTTAACACTATCATAATATTATTGCTCCATCAACATTTTCTTTTCTCTTGTGACCTGGAGACTGTCATGGTTCTCATTCTGCCTCTCTGTATTTTCTGTATATTTTTAATGTGTGCCTTTTGCTTGTCCAGGAATAATTGTCAGTCCTATCCTCATTACATTCACTTTCAGATAACACACTGATATTTATTTATAACTCTCCAATTACTTCTTTTAGGCATATGACTTAAATATCTATTCTACCTCTGAACTCTGGTTGTATATACCTCTAATTTTCTTTAAACTATTCCATAGTTATTTCAAATATCCCAGGTTTTAAACTGACCATCTTCCCCCCCCCCCTTTTTTTTTATAATCAGGTCCCTGGTTTCCTTATCATTTAGACTCATTAAGCTCCTAGGATGAGATTACATATAGTTTTATGGGAATATAAGAGGTAAGATAGGTCTTTGAAAATAAAAATTAGATTTTTATAAGTGGGAATGTAAAGAGGAGCATATACCTTAGATAGGAACATTAGCAAATTCATGGAGTCCAACATAATGTTCAGTGTGTCAGGCAGCTCTTTGTTGCTGTGAAAGACACCTGAGAAAAACAACCTGAGGAGAAAAGATTGACTTTGGCTCAGTCTGGGGTTGACTGGCTTCTTTGCTTTGGGTCTGAGTGAGACAGAGCCCAGTGGCAGAAGGGCATGGTGTGGGAAGGCTGTCCCCCTCAGGGCAGCTGGGCAGGAGAGAGGGTGGGAGGAAGGGGTGGGGACAAGAAGTATCCTTCCACGTCACACCCCAATAACCTACTTCCCTTAAAGTTTCCACCTCCCAGTGGTGCCACCAGCCTCTAACCCAGCACCCTAGTGCTGGAGCCTGGTGATCCAGTTGCTTCTGAAGAACCCCACCTCTGAACCTGCTGCCCTGGGCACCAAGCCTTCAGCACTGGAGCCTTTGGGGGCCATTCCAGGTTCAAACCCCACACTTAGGGAATGTATGGTTTTATTAAAGATTACTTAAGATAGTACAATTAAAGAAAAATGTAAAAGAATGCTAAGATTGTATTTCAAAGAGTCTCCCTTGAATGCTGGGCAAGGATCTACACTTCGTTTAGCAGGCAATGAAGAAGCATAGACCACTTATTTTAAATGATTTCAAATGTTCAGGAAAGTTGCAAGAATAATGCAAAAAACTCTATCATTTACCCAGATCCATCAATTTTAGCATCTTTCCACATTTGCTTTCCTAGTTTTTTCTCTGTGTATAAAAGTATCACCCCGATACTTTAATATCAGATACCCTAAAAAAGGGTATCTTTTATATAACCATGCTATAATTATGGAATTCAGGAAATTTGACACTGATATAAAACCTTTTTATAATCTATTCTCTGTATTCTAATTTTTCCCATTGCCTCAAAAATGTCTTTAATGGGATTTGTTTCTAGCTACCAAGTCCAGTCCAGGAACAAGTATTATATTTAGTTGTCATATATCTTCTTAAATCTGTAACAATTCTTTAACCTTTCTTTTTACTTCATGATATTGACTTTTTTTTTAAAAAAAGAGTATAGACTATTTAATTTTCATATTATCCCTATGGACTTGCTGGTACTTTGTTATTATTTGATTTATGTTATGCATTTTGACTGGAACATTATATTAGTAAAGTTTCCTTCTCAGGGTATCATGTCTGAAATCATGTGGTTTTCATTGATCCCTTATGGACTTGGATCTCTAGGTTAAGTTGTCCATTCACGGTTACAATTTTTCCTTTTGTAATTAATTAATACTCCATGGAAAGATAATAAGAAAGCATGCAAATATCGTGTTCTTCATCAATATATAGAACATTTTAAAATAGTGGAGCTATCACATCTGCATTTTAGAAAGAATCTGTCATTTGTGAAAATGTTTCCAATGGAGGCAAATCAGGAGGTGAGAAAGAAAACTTGTGACTGTAGTGGCAATCCAAGAAAGAAGTGGAATGTTTTTGAATGAGGGTGGTAGGGCAGGCAGCACAGAGACATGATTAGATAGGGGATCAGAAGGAGGGTAATGAATTCTGAGAATGAGAAAATAAGAAATAAGGAAGTGGGCAGAAAGAACTCTTCAGTAAATGTATTGACTTTTGTTTTTGACATATTGAATGTTGGGTGACAGTGAGGGGACCCATGTAAAAACTGTACCAAGCAATTGGAAGTGTTGAATTGGAGCTAGTGTGGTAGATCTATGCTGTATGAGTCCCTGTGTGGCTCTCACAGGAGGTGCAAAGGAAAACCTCAGCGTGAGGTGGAGAGGTGAGGCCAGTGCACATCAGGTGGTGCTGAGGAGAAAGGGGGGTTTTCAGTTTCAGAATCAGGGATTCTAGGGGCTTACTCAGCAGTAAAGAGAGAGAACTGACTGAGGGTCAGACAGGAGAAACAAATGGAGTTTGCAGGAGATCAAAGGATTGAGAGTTCAAAGAGAGGCAAAGACTTCACTCATTGAGAGTACAGGGGTGTGAAAAGTTGGAGGCCAGGAATATGTCAGCCAGGAGCTCTGAGAGTTCTAACACCTGGAAGCAAAGCACAGGTGATGACAGCGTCTAAGCAAGGGGTTCGCTGTGAGTGGCCGCAGTGGTCTCCAGATTGAGGCCTATGATGCACATTTCTGTGACAGTCCTGTCAATGGAGCTGGTGAAGTCACCAAGGGTATTAGCAGGAGCTGGAGTGGGGAAGGACAGTATGAGCTGCACATGCAGTCCATCAGAGGCTGTGGCTGACCAGGGCAAGCAGGTCATTAGCACAGTAAGTGCAGGAGTGTCCTGCTAGTCTCTGCAGTCCAGAATGTCAAAAATGTCAATGAATACTGACATGATATTTTATTTTAATAAGATTAAATTTTGTCACCTTTCATTTAGGATTAACTTATCTTTGGATTTGTTTCCCAGTGAAGATAATGAAGACTTTAAAGATGGAATGTTAAATGGAATCACAATTATTAATTTTGGAGTCAATTTTTTGGAATTGGCACATTCATACTTCAACGGAGAAACTAGTCTCTTTACAAATTAGTAGTATTTTTGCAAGTCAATAAAATTTTTAAATGTTGTTATCATATGCAAGCATTATTTTCAGAATTAATATTTTTGTATACTTTTAAATTAATCTACATAAAATTTAAATCATCAACACAATTTTATTTATTTATAATTGTTAACTTTTACTTTTTGTTAGTGAGTCTGCAGCTGCTGCTTTATGTATCTCTTCTTTTAGATGTAACTTTTAAATGAAACTTGTATTTAAATTATTTTTGGATTTCTCCCTTTGTTTAAAATTCTGAATAGGAATAATTATTTTGGGTGTTTAATTATTACTTAAGCCATCATTTCATCCTAATGATAAATTAGCATGTGTATGTGTTTATGATGTGCATATTTTATAATGGATTTTATAATGATATGGAGTATTTTAGGAACATTTTTGAGCAAAGATCAGAGGAGATGCCCTTCTCCATGGCCAGGCTCCTAATTAAAAGATACATTATAAGTCCATGAAAGAGCACTTTAGAACTCTGAAATAATCATTTAGAAGTTTTTCCCAGTTTAGTCCCTTTATTTTCCACCCAGTATTACATAGTAAGTAAAGTTACACATGGCAGTGTTTCTGGTGTTGCTTCTTTCCCTTGAGGTGGTAGGTCTTTTTCCTTAAATATTCTAGATGAAAACAGGGATTACATCAGTTCCTTATGGAAGCATTGAGGGGGTGAGCTTCCCCAGTTTTCTTACAAAGATGTTGAAAAATGGAAATATGCAAAATTCTCATTAAATAGTAAAAGATGTATGTATTGTAAATAATTCACAGTTCTGTTGCTTCTTCTAGTTATAAATTCATTGCCTCATGAAACTCCAATGGCCTAGGATTTGAGGCAGCATGTTTTTCTAGTGATTGTTTACCAATCCACTTGTTTTAGTTGAAGGACATATTGCCTGCGCACATGGCCTAGGCCCTGCCTGCCACATGGGGTCCACAGTTCCCCTGCATGCAGGGACATCTAACTTATTTAAAGTGTGCTGAATAAGTTATTAGGTTGCTAAATCCTTCAGTGAAGTTTCACATTTTAGCATATACAACTTAAATCCTTGGCAGAGTGAGACATGTTTATGTCATTATTTATGCTTTATTAGGTTTTGTGGTGAAGATGAATGAGGACTTTAGGTTTGTTTCAATGTAGTTTTTACTTATGTGACTTGTACAACTTGACATAGTAATATAGTCAGTTTTATCAGGTGGCTAGTATGCTTTAGATTTACAGCATGAATCTAATGCTGGGTACAAACTTAGTCTGTCTCATTGTTCTAGAACCATGGAATAATGAACACTGTTACTGAAATGAACGTTTTAAATGTTTTAATTTTTGTTAAATAATTTCTGGTGAAAACGTATTGAAGTCTCTGTTTTCTTAATAGGACTTCTCTGATGACATGTTCATTTTGATACTGATTTATTTATGATTCTATAATTCTTACAGGGTTAATGACCCATGCATTAAAACCTCAGAGTACTGTATAGTCTGGGTTTCTCTTCATCTCTCTTCCAGACTGTCTTTCCTGTGGTCTCCATGAATAGGAACATTCACTCACCAAATCTATACTTAATTCTTTATTTCCTCTTAGACCAAAGGCAGTTTATTGTAGCCCAGTAGTGTGGTCATGCGGCCCTACATTCTTATACAGGCATCATTGAAAGACTTCATCATCATGCAGACATCAGAGAGTCTGCTTCTCTAAGCTGAGATAACTTGAGTCAGTTATTCTCCATGGCCTCTTGATGCAACCAGAAGGTGCAGTAAACACAACATGTATGAGGTTGTCGCTGGAATGACACTACACACATGCTGTTTTATAGTGAACTTTACTTCTTATAAATAGAAGGTGTGCACTTTAAAACAACATAGCATAGTAAATATATAGATCATTTGTTATTTATTATTATTACAATATGAATAATCGAAATGAGAAATTATACTTCATTTATGTATGATCTATCAAAATGCATAAATGCATAGTACTGTCATGCACAACTAATTAGAATGAATAAAAAATTAATAATAAAAATATTATATACTATACATAAATTATGCACTATACTTTTTTTTTTTGGCAGTGCTGGGGATCAAACCTAGGGCCATATGCATACCTGCATGCACTCTACCACTGAGCTGCATCCCCAGCCTTGTGCTGTATTTTTATATAACTGGTAGAAGAGTAGGTTCATTTATACCAGTATCATCACAAACACATGAAGTATGCATTGTGTTAGGATGTCTATGATGTCACTGTTGGGTAAGAAATTTGCTGTTGGCCAAAGTATCATTATGCAATGTATGATTTTATTTTTGTGTTCTGTTTTGGATTCTATAGTAGATGTTTTATGCGTAGGTGTGCAGGGCAGGGAGAAGAGGAAATGAAAGATTTTTGTGAATATAGAATAGAGAAGAAATATGTCAATATTTCCAGTAATCACTCAGTCATTTATTTTAGGTCACACAGATGATTTCAGATGAGCTTTTGAATTTTGAGGAAAAAATAAGTGGAATATTCTAGCACAGGAAATAACTGAAGTTTAGGATGTTTTTACATCTAATGTAACCTGAAGAAAGACTAATGTTTTAGAAAAGTCTTGAGTAATCTAGGAAACTCCAGGAATCAGCTTTGTAACACAGTGAAAGAATAGTTTAGGGCATGGGAACAGGCCGTGGGAGCAGGAGGCTGGGGGGAAATAGCACGGTACAACCTTTTATTATGGGGCCACTGATGAGGCGGTGATATGCTGCCAGAGTAGTATCCAAGTTTCTAAGTGGGGATCATATCTATGGCAGACATGAAAATATGCTTCTCAGGTTTCCTACTGCATGGGCCATAATTGCCTGATGGCTCAGCTGAGCTGCTTTAGGAATTAAGTGCTGTATTTATACGAGACTTTGCTTCCCAACCAGTCATTCCCAGCTATTGATTAAGCATGTTAAGGATATGAAGGCAGGTACATTTCAGGGAGACAGGCCTCAAAGACTGTACATTTACCTTGCTGAAACTTCCTTAGAACTGCATCTGAGACAGAGTCTAAGATTTTTCCAATGCAGCCTTCTTTGATTCCTTTTCTTCCCTCCAAGATCAGCCTTCATAGAGGCATAAGGGCCAAAGTGCCAAACTCTGAAATATACAAGGTCAGCCAATGCAGGTTTGCTAAATCAAAGTCTGGACCCAAATTGGAAAAATATAGACTCTGGAATGTGTGGTGGGAGTATCCAGATGGATTCATCTGAACCCTCAGAATTTGCAAAGGTGGTCCATTCTTAGCTTGTGTTGGAAGGTGGTGCAGGAGCCCTGCCCCTCCAATGTAAGTGATGTCCTTCTCAGGAGCTGCCCTCACCTTCCTGGCTAACTAGGATTAAGTCCTACGTAACCCAACTGGAAAAGTGCTGGGTCAGATAAAGGAAGAAAGAGATAAAACAGAAAGCTCTTTAAGAATTAATTAGCATGTATTGGCATGAACAAGGGGCATATCAGGAATGGATGCTGAGACTATATGATCAAAGAGGCTAGAATACAAGCCTGTAGATAATCAATGATTCATATACTTTGGGGCACATTTTTTAGTTGCCTGGGAAAAGAGGACTACTTAGGAATATTGAATATAGGTTCTTAGTTGACACGATTCCTGGAACTGCAAAGCATCTTCATTAGAATGGCATCTTCATTAGAATGGTCCTATTAGAATGGCATCTTCTAGGGATGAGGTAATATTTGGAATCCTGATTAAAGTCTGGTGCATAATGCACCCACTGGGTTTATAAACGCGCCCAATGGTCACTTCCCCAGGTCCCAGGTATGTGACAGGAATTGATGTGCTTGGTGGTTGGAGTAGCCCCCACATTGGATACTTGTCCTGTGTAGTAAGAGTTATAGTGGGGAAGGATGAGTGGAAATGTCTAAAACTGTCCAGCTGCTCCTAGATAAGATATTAAAGAGCAAGATTATGTTTTGCAGATATGAAAAGATGGCAGAGATTATAGCTACAGTTAAAGACGCAAAGACTGTAGACTACTACAGATGTAGATCACAGCCTCTATGCGAGCTAGACGTCACTGGTAGAGCAGGAACATGGTATAGATGTGGTAAGTGCATTCCTTTCAGCCCAGTCAGAGCAGGACAGTTTTACAGGTGATGCATTTCTCACATAGGAACATTGATTATATTGGCCCATATATTAGGAGACATGGGAATTTATCAACTTTAAGTGGAACCCAGTGCAAAAAAGAGCTCTGTAGCAGGTCTGGGCTGTGGTATAAGCAACCCTGCTGCTTGGATCACTTATCTGGCAGATCTTATGGTGTCAAAGATGTCAGTACTGGAAAAAGAAAGCAATATGTTGCTTATGGGAAATCTAAGACTGGCCCCCATAATGGGATTATGGATCAAAATCGTGCTGTCCACAGCACAAAATTAAATGCCTTTTGAAAAACTGCTTCTGCTTTGTTTCTAGATGCTGACAGAGACAAATTGCTTAGTTAGGAGTCACCAAGAAAGTATTCACCTGGAACTTTATGAATAGGATTCTTTTGGAACCCATCAAGTCAAAAGCAACAAGCATGGGGTTGTCAGGGCACATCAGTACAGCCTCACAAGGGCAGAAGTCTGGGACCCTGATTCAGCCTTTGCTGACATGGCTATGGGTGGGATCCCAGTTTCCTCTGTGGTGTTTGGCTAGAGGGCAGTGGCTATTTGCTTAAATTTTCTGTCTTGCTAGGGTTGTCCCTCTCTTGGTTCTTTTGAGAGGGAGGGAGGGAAAAGGAGGTAGAGCGAGAAATCCAAAACAGGCTTTCATCAGGCTACTTTCATCAGTGCCTGGTGGCATTTCTAAGTTTCCAGTTTCTTCAGCTTCAAGTCTGGAATATATGAGGCAAAAAGAAAACCCAGAGAACTCATCACAATGGTGTTCCTTGAGTCTTGAGGTCCTTATTCAGTCTTTCTTCTTCCTTTCCTAGTCTTCTTATGTTTGTTTTATATGTACCATCCAAGATTTTTAGTTTTAACACTTTGTAGAAGGAATGGGAAAATGTAGGTCCACTCCATTTCCTGGGAAGCCTAGTCTCAACGGATATTTTATAAAGGAAAGAAACATTTAATTCAATAAAGAAAGGGCCTTTTTTTTCAGTAAATGGTGCTGGAATAATTGGATATCCATATGCAAAAAAATCTACCCACACCTCATATCTTACATAAATATTACATAAATAAATCAAAATGGATCATGGATATAAAATAAATGTAAAACCATAAAATATTTAGAAGAAACAAAAAAACTTCATGACATACATTTAGGCAAAGAATTCTTAGACATGCAACAACAAAAACATCCATAAAAAGCTGGAAACCTGGCTTCGTTAAATTTAAATCATTTGTTCTGTAAAAGTCACTAAGAAAATTGGAAGTTATAGAATGGGAGAATATATTTGAAACACCACATATTTGATAAAAGACTAGTATCTAGTATATGTAAAGAACTTAATGAATGACTAATTAAAAATGAACAAAACTTGAACCTACTCTTTAGTAGAGAAGATATACAGAGGCAATAAACCCATGAAGGAATGTTCAGTATTATTGGTTTTTAGGGAAATGCAAATTGAAACCACAGTGAAACAGCACTGCACCCCTATTAGAGTGGGCAAAATACAAACTACTGACTACATCAAAAGCTGGAAAGGACACAGAGCATCTTGGATGGTCATACATTGCTGGTGTATAGTGTAGCCACTTTGAAAATTATTTTGGCAATTTCTTTAAAAACACTATACAAACACAGCAATTGCACTCCTGGGCATTTATCTCAGAGAGATGAATTTTTGTTCACACAAAACTAGAAACCTCTATATGAATGTTTATAGCCGGTTTATGTGTAATCGCTGAGAGCTGGAAGCGACCCAGATGTCTTTCATGGATGATTAAATGAAGTGCCTTCACACCATGGAACACTCATCAATAAAAAGAATTAAGCTGTGATGCAAAGAGCAACCTGGACGAGTCTCCAGAGCATTATGCTGAGTGTGGAAAAAGCCAGTCTCAAAAGATGACAGTTACGTTATTCCATCTGCATGACATTCTTGAAATGACAAAATTATTAAAATAGAGAGGAGATTGGAGGTTCCCAGGGTTGAAGGAGGGAATTAAGGCTCATGAAGGCTGGGGCACATGGCTATGAAGGGCAGCCTGAAGGATGCCTGTGGTGATGGACGTGTTCTGTGTCCTGACTCTGCCAGTGCCGGCACCCTGATGTGATTTCCACTGTAGTTTGTGAGATGTCTTCATTGGGGAACCTGGGTGAAGAGTACACGAGACCTATCAGTTCTTAAAATGGTTTGTGAATTTACAAATTCTCTCAAAATAAAAAAGTTAGTTTATAACACTGCATCATAATCCTTATGATAAATCATTACTTAAAATAATACAAAATTTTTCTTAAAAATATCAGTTGACCATATTTGTGATCTATTTCTGGATACTCTTCTGTGAATCCATGTGCCTACTTTTTCTCCAAAACCACACTGTCTTGAAGCTACAGCAAGTTTGGTTAGTTTCTCCTGCAACTAGCTATGGTATTTTTAAAAGTGCATGCTACAGCTTAAAGTCCCTTCCCAATTATTTTGACTCTCGTGTTAATTTGTGTTTTCATATAAATTTGAGAATCAGCTTGTTGGTGTATAGAAGAAACAATATTGGGATTTTTATTTATCTGCATATAGATGTTTGGTGAAAGTTATCAGTGATACTAATATTCTACTTTGTGAACTTGATATATGTCTTGGCTTCTTTGGGTCTCCCCCTTTTTTGGGTTTTGAATGAATTGTAGTTTCTATCTGTAGATCTTGCATGTGTTTTGTAAGATGTAGACATAAATATTTTCTGATTTTTGGTTTTATTCTTAGTGATACTTTTAGATTTTCCATTGTTGATTATTCATATATGGTTCTTGTGTGATTTCTACAAAGACAATTGTTTTGTTTTTGAATAGATATTTAATTTTTTGCTTCCAATGTATATATGTCTTTTCCTTATTACTATTTTAAAATTTATTACATAGGCTAAGACTTCTAGAATATCAGCTGTCTTGGTGGTCTTCGAAGGACCCTAATGTGTCCTTATTGGATCCTGTTATTCTAGGAATTGATTGGTGTTCAAAGAGCATTTTCAAACAACTTGAACTAGCCTAGTTTGGCTCTGGGTGACTCCATTAGTCTCAGTATTTAGCATATGCTAAATTCCTAATATTTATAATGGAAATATTTCCTCTCTGAGCCAGACCATTTCTTTAAAAAAAGTCACCATGAAATGGAATCTTCTGTGCATCAAGAGGCATAGACCAAATGAGAACTAAAATTATTTCAACAAAAGGTAATGCTCAGTAGGTGCAAAATTGTACTACCCACTCCTGCCTGAAGGTGGGAGTCTTCAATTATGTAATGGTCTAGGGCAGGGCTTATGGAGGAGCAGTGACCTTTGTACAGGAGTCTCCTACCTTATGAGAGTCGGGTTCAAGTGAGACATACATACATGCATACATGCTTCATAAAGAGTAAATTTCATGTACCAGAATCTCTTCTAAGCTCTGGGGAAACAAATGTGAGCAAAATATATAAAAATCCCTATCTTTGGGGGAAAGATAGATGATGTAATAAAGTGTATAGCATGTTATAAAAAAGTGCTAAGGAGAAAAATAAAGCAATAAATGAGGGAAGTATATGAGAATGTCTCAGGGGTGCAAAGTAAGTAAGCTGGTGGAGGAAAGGCCTCACACAGAAGGTGTGGCTTAGGTAAAACCAGAAGTAAGGGCACACCTGTGGGAGTAAAGCATAGGAGGCACCCTGGTGAAGCCGGAGCCCCAAGTCTGGAGAACCAGAAGCATTCCCACCACAAAACAATGCAAAATAAAAAACAAGAAGGGGTCCCATGGCACGAGTAAGAGGGACAGGGGAAAAAGAGTAAGACAGGCCAGATTATGTGGGGCTGCTTAGAGGCCTGCTGTTGTGTTCTGAGACAGATAAAAATCCACTGAAGAGTTTTGAGCAGAGCATTGATAGGAGCCAACCAATTTTAACAGAACTGCCGTGGCAACTATTCTGAGAAAGCACTAAAAGGAGGCCAGGGACTTCTTACCTTATAATGTCAGTGAGGGATGATCTTGTGCCCCCGTACTTTAATCTGTACCAAAAAACTCAAAGAAGTAGAGAGACCTTCTCTACGGAGAAAGACTCTTCATAAGGAATTTGCAGGTACTCCATGTTTTCTTTAATGGAAATATATCATGCACCTTCTGGAGACAGCACTTACATCCCAATGCACTTTGTTGGAGAGTAATGGATGCTTTCGTGCTGCTCATCTTTTCTGGTTTATCGAGAGGTTTCAGGTCTGTAGAAGGAAGTGTCCACAAGGTCTTGTGTAATACCAGGTGAATGTACCCTCAACTATTTTGATTTACCACATTGGCTTAATTGCCTTTGATAAATTCACTATTAGTTTTCTTTTTACATTTTCTAGGACTGAGTGGTAATTTTCCTCTGATAGAAAATTATTTCTGTTTTTTTCATTGGTATGAAAATAAATAATATATTTTTGGAGAGACGATAAGCAAAAAAAAAAAAAAAAAAAAAATTACTAAAAAATCACCAACCCAGAGAGATGACAGAGGAATTGAATATAACCTAGACCCTTGGGGGTAGACTTCTCTGAGGGGTAATATTTAAATGGCTCTGAAGAATTATAGGAAGTTAATTAAAGTAGCAGGTAGTGCTCCCTGTAGAGGAAGCATCAGAGGAAACCTCATGCGGATGGTCTCTGGGTAAGCTTTGCATGTCGGGAGCTGAGGGAAGTGGAGTTTTGGCACATGGAAGACCCTGAATCTTGCAGGCAGCAGGGGACAAACTGTAAAGAGCCCCCAGACTGAGTGTGGGATTTGGGTCTTTATCTTACAGAGATTGTAAGATTGATGGGGAGTGTCTTAGTGTTTTCTGTTGCTATAATCTGAGATTGAGCAGTTTATGAAGGAAAGAGATTTATTTCGGCTCATGGTTCTGGAGGCTGGGAGGTCCAAGGTTGTACATGAGCATTCTTAGTCAGCCTTGCACCACTATCATGAAACAGGCTACTTAGGAATGAAAGAGGTTTATGATTTAGCTCACTGTTGTGGAGGCTCAAGTCCAAGATCTGGAGGCCCCACAGAGTTGGGCTCTGATGAGGAAGTCACATCTTGTCAGGAGCACATCATGGTTCAGGAAGCAGAGAGACAGAGTTGGTCCCGCAGGTCACTTGGAGAGCGCACGCGCAGTGACCCTCCATTAGGCTCCGCCTCCAAAGATCCATAGCATCTCCTGAGGCCACTCGGGGACCAAGCCTTTATATATGGATTTTCAGGGGACACACTTCCAAACCACAGCAGGCATCTGCTTGACTGGTGAAGGCCGCGTGTCGCTTCGACTCAAGGTAGAAGGTGAAGGCAAGCGGGTGCTTGTGAGGAAGGCGCACGAGAAAGCCAAGGAAGCTGGAATTGCTTTTTCCTTTTTTTTTTTTTTTTGACTTTTATTTTTTGGTACTACGGATTGAACCCAGGAGCTCTTTACCACTGAGACACATCCCCAGCCATTTTTATTTTTTATTTTGAAACAGCATCTGCTAAGTTGCTTAGCACCTCACTAAATTGCTGAGGCTGATCTCAAACTTACAATCCTCCTGCCTCAGCCTCCCCAGCCACTGGGATTTCAGGGGTGTGTCACCATGCCCAGCTTGGATTCACTTTATAATAACTTGCTACTGTGACAACTAACCCAGTCTCCTGGGATCCACACTAATCCACCAACCCATCCATTCATGAGTGTGGTGCTCCATGACCTAAATGCCCCTCAAAGGCCCACCACCTCTCAATACCTTGCCATTAAAGTAAACTTCAGTGTGCATTTTGGCAGGTTCAAACCATATTCATACATGGAGAGAGGGAAGTTGGTTTTAAGGAGACTTGTTAAACAGGGAAATCAAGTAGACTAGGTAGGAGTCATGTTAATAGAAAGGGGTAGACTTGTTTGATAGACATTTAGGGTGGAGAATTATTAATTGGTAATTGGACATAAAAGTGAAGAAAAAGGAGGTGTCTAGAATTCCTGTCAGGTTTCCATCTGTAATGGTACAGGGAGGAGGGGCAATTCACTGAATGAGACAAGGCAGGCAGAGGAGCAAGTTCAAGGATAGAGGCTTTCTTTGCCATTTGGACTGCTGTCACAAAGTACCATACATTGGTGGCTGATGAGCAGCAGAAATATATTTCTTGCAGCTCTGGAGGTTACAAGTACACGATCAGGTTGCCAGCACAACTGGGCTCTAATGAGCTCTCCCGGGTTATAGATGGTTGACTTTTTTTTACATAGTGGGAAAAAGGGAGTGGTGGCTGAAGAGATCTGCTAGGTCCCTCTTATAAGGGCATTCATTAATCCCATTCAGGAGGGTCTACCCCCATGACCTAATCACCTTCCTAAGGGCCCACCTCCAAATACCATCAAAATGGGAATAGATTTCAGTGTGTGAATTGGGGGTGAGTGCAAACATGAAGTCCTAACAGAGGCCACAAATTCAATTTTGGAGGTTGAGATTCAGATGTCTTCAAACCCTCCAAGTGGAGGTGTTGAGGAAACACTTGCAGATGGGTCTGGAGTCCAGTGGAAATCTCCCTCCTGAAGGTACAGATTCAAGACTAATTAGTATATGAATGACTTTAGAAGTCAGGAGGTTTGTCATAGGATAACCTAGGCAGAGCCTGTGCTGGAAGCTGAGTGTCCAGATAGAACTCCCTTCAGCACTGAGTCTTTTATTCCTCAGCTGCTGGCTGGAGCCCTTAGTTGTTAACCTTTGCGGCACTTGGCCTTAGATGAAGAGCCACCTTGCCCACATTATGCCCTCTTAGGGACAGGCACCCACCTGTGGGCACCTGCCTGAATTGGGACAGTGAGAAGGGCCATCCCAGCTTCAGAGCTACCTGTAGGACTGGCCGAGGATTTCTTGGGACTGCATCGCAGCCTCAGTTCTGCCCTTTCTCTTCCCTTCTTCATCCCGAGAGTTTCTTACAAATCTCCAGCATTCAAAGCTTCTCAAGTTGGCTTGTTGGGAGACCTTTCATTCCATTGCCATTTATTTTACAAGGCACACCAGGAAGTCTGTTACTAGAAGAGACACACGAGCAGATCATTTAACAGGAAAACAGTCTCTTGGAATGCCTTTAGAAATCATAAATTTCAGGCAAATTCAAAAACTTTCTCCAGAAGTCTATTCTGGTCAGTGTATGTCTTTCTAAATGGATTTCTCGGCCTTGATTGGAAGAGTTCTTTGTAAGTCATCTGCTTGTGTTAAGTTGCTGTCAGTTTTAACCCCAAGGGCTTGCCTCCTTTGCTAGGAGAATTTCCTTCTTCATCTATTTCTAGCCAGCCAGAGGAGAAATTTTGACTGGCCTTTCTGCTGCTTGCCTTTCTGCCTGCCTATTGTCCTTGTTCCCTTTAAATCAAAAGTAGGCAGTGTCCTTTTCCCTTTTCAAGAAGAAAGAGAATCTCTCGCTTTTCATAGCTTTCTGACTTCCGTTATTTGAAATTTAAATATAGAGCTCCTAGCACTAGTGTGAGCTTAGCTTCTTTCTGTGCTCACCTCTGGTAGGGTCTCGAAACAGATTTCTAAAAAGCCCGTATTACTATCAGAGCATGAAATTCCGAGGAAGATTCGTAAACTGACAACAACATTTATGATCAGACACATAAAATGCTTTTATTGTCTCTTCCATTGGAGGTGTGCCTATGCATGGAGGCAAACCACACAGTGAATGCTAAGATGTGATGGAAACCCATCTTGGAAGCATCACACAAATCCACTAAGTATATAAAATAATTTAAGGATATAAAATAATTATTTTCAGATAGAGTATCATTTGAGGTCTTCTGGAAAAATCTCATACTGTATTCACTTTTCTTCCTCCTTCCAATTCTGACAAAAGCATCTCAAGAAATGGAAAAAAAAAATAGAGGAAAGTATGGATTAGTGAAAATAAAGACTGGAAAAATGAAAATATCTGAGGTGAATCTGATACATATGGGAGAAAGGAGAGGCAGGAAATGAGAGGAGTGAATGTGTGCTGAGCATCTTGTTTTGCATAGGAAGAGATCAAAAGAATTTGTTCTGTTCTTGAGGCTGGGAGATGAATGTGAATTTAAATGTTTTAACATATTAAAAAACAAGACAATTTTAAAAATTATGTGTACCAACCAAATTATGAGATTAAAAAACATTTTTGTAGAAAACAATGAAAAAAATAAAGGGAATAGCAAGGAACCAGAAAATTTTATAAGACAGATCATGTCATTGTAAGAGTTAATTTTAGAGGTTAAATTCTCAAAAGAGTTCCTTATAATGATTTAGTCAAGAAAGTACAAATACAAAAGGCTGAGAAGAGCAAATATATACCACAGAATAAAGCTTTGCACTTGTATTTTAGATAAAGAGGAGTTGAATTCATAAAATACTTAATTGGACTAATAGGTCATTTTTACATTCATAAAAGCAAAATTCATAAGACAAGACATCATGAAACTGTGAGCCAAATATCAGCATTGATGCAAGGAGAAATTTCACAACAGTAATGGAAAATTGAAATACTCCTTTCTCATCTCTTGACAGATCAAGCAAGTAAAAAACAAATGATGGTGTAGAAAATTTCAATAACAAACAACAGATATGATTTATGAATAAAAATCTGCATTTATAGCAGATATGAGTTTTTCCTTATGCCCAGAGAATTTAAGCAGAAATAGTTCATATGTTAGTCACAAAGAAAATATAATATATTTCCCAAAGCAGAAAATATCTACACCATACTCTTGGACATCTTGCAATAAAACTAGAAAGTACTCTCAGATGATTTTCAAAATAAAATTGTTTTACTAAATAACTGTTGCTTGAAAGAGAGAAAAAAATCCAATTATAAAATCTTTGAAAAATGATCAAGAAAAAAACAGCAATAATCAGAAATTAAAATTCTAGCATTGATTTCTCTCATTGTCAAAGAGGAAGAAGCCATATCAGTAAACTAGATATTTGTCCCAGGACATTTAAGAGAGAAAAAAGGAAATCAGGAAGAAAATATAAAATGTTTATATTTTAAAAATATAAATTAATACATTAGAAAACTACAAACCAATTGATCATGTAAGAGTTGTTCTTAAGAATGCTTATTTAATAATAGAATAATAGTGAATATTTTGTACTTATAGAAGTTGTTATAAGCAATTACATATATTAACTCATCTATAGTCCTTATAGTGACTCAATGTGTCAAATGCTGCTGGTATCCTCAATCTGCCATATGGAAATTGAGGTACAGAGAGAATAAATAACTTACACAAGGTCATAAATCTATCAAGGGGCAAAGATGGGATTTGACCTCAGATATTCTGGCTCTATACTATACATACAATTGTTAAGGATGATGGTTGTAAACTCATAGAAACAGTATCAGTTTAAAAATTGTAAGTAAAAAAACCTTGAATGATTTAAAAATATTCTTTATAAGTTATTAATGGGAAAAGTCACCTAGCAGTGTTTCAAAGAATAATTATTTCTGTATTTCATCCAATTCCAATAATTTCCTTAAGGATATATTCTTAGACTAAATATAAAGTTGATCAAATTTAGACAAGTCAGCATAGCACCGTGATAGACAGATAGCTGGTTTTTGGAGTGCTCAACATTTCTTCCCACTTTTTAGAAATGCTCCTTTCCTTTCTTCCAAGAAATACTTTTGCCCACTTCAACCACATGGTTTGAATGTGAGTTGTTATCTTATAAATCTCATTTTCCTCATTAGAAGAGGGTGTTGGGCATTGACAGGCCCTTCCTCCAGAGTTTTTAACTTGGGGCTGGAGGGAAAAATGCTCAAATTCTTCTTTGGTATGATAGAGAAGTGATATTTATTCTGAGAGCAACTAAATAAAAACAGCTGTTTGAAACAACAAGATACTTCTACTATGTTAGTCAATTTTCCCTCATTATAGTAAAATACTGAGCTAATCAATGTAGAAAGATCTAAGGTTTATTTTGGCTCACAGTTTCAGAGGTTCTATTTCAGTTGGCCCCATTACTTTTGGCCTGGGATGAGGCAGTGCATCATGGTGGGAGTGCATGACAAAACAAAACCACTAACCTCATCAGCTGGAAGGAAAAGACAGAGAGGGAAGGTCTTGACTCCCACAGTTTCCTTTAAGGGAACATCCCTAATGACCTAAGGACCTCCCAATAGTCCCCATCTTTGGAAGTTTCCACTGTCTTCCAATAATACCACCCTGTGGGCCAAGCCTTTAACACAGGTACCTTTGGAGACACTCAACATTCAAACTATAGGATGATGTGAGTTGTTCAAGACCTGGTATCATGCTAGAGGTGGATTTAAAATCTAATATCTGACCCCATCACTCATATGCTTTTTCAACTGTAGGCTATTGCCTCTATGACTAATAGGTAAAGATAGATAAAGTTTACCTTAAAAACATGTCCTCCAGCACAAGAAATAATAAATTCAGTAGAGGAATATGACTTTGAAGGAATCAAACATTATTAATATAGTAAACCATCAAGTCTCTAAGATGAATGAGGAAGACATGAATATAGAATATTCAAAGAAACTAGAAGGAAAACATCAAAATGATAGGAATAAGAAAATGTCTTTTAATACTAACTCTGAATGTAAATGATTTTAACTCTCCAATTAGATTCACTGACTGATTTCATTGAAAAACACAACCTACAATACACTGCCTGCAAGAAACTCATCTCAGTGGTAAAGACACACACAAATTGAAAGTAAAAAGGTAAAAAATTATATTCCAAGTAAATGGAATCTGAAAGCAAGCAGAGGAAGCTATCCTTATATTTGACAAAACAGACTTTAAGCCAGAATCAGTTAGAAGAGACAAAGAAGGTCACTACATTTTGATAAAGGCAACAATGCATCAAATGATAAAATGATTCTAAGTATATATGCATCAAATAACAGAGCACTTTATTTTATAAAACAAATGCTACTGGACATTAAGGGAGAAATAGGTCCCAATTCAATAATAGCAGATGATTTTAGTACCCCATTCTCTCCAATAGATAGATCATCCAAATATCAATAAAGAAATATCAATGTTAAATTATATTATAGATCAAAGGATTTAGCAGTTATCTACAGAACATTTCACCCAACAGCTACAAAATATACATTCTTTTCATCAGCACATGGAACTTTTTCCAAAATAAATCACATATTAGGCCATAAAGGAAGTCTGAAAAGATTTTTAAAGGTTAAAATACTTTCTTGCATCTTATCAAATCATAATGGAAGGAAACTAGAAATCAATAGCAAGAGCAACTATAGAAACAATACAAGCACATGGAGATTGAACAATATGCTTTTTATGTATGTATGTATGTATGTATGTATGTATGTATGTATATGTGGTGCTGAGGATTGAACCTAGTGCCTCACACATGCTAGGCAAGTGCTCTGCCATTGAGCCACAACCCCAGCCCTGAACAATACACTTTTGAACAGTGGATCCCTGAAGAAATCAAAAGGGAAATTAAAATATTCTTTAGAATCAAATGAAAATGGAAACACAACATACCATCAATTATGGATAGAGTGAAAACAAGACTCAGACGGAAATTTATAGCTTTGAGTTCCTACATTAAAGAAACAGAGGGCTTTAAAATAACCTATTGATACATCTCAGTATGTTAGAAAAACAAGAACACTCTTAATCCAAAGTCGATAGTGTGAAAGAAATGATAGAGATTAGGACAAAAATAAGTGAAATAAGGACTAAAAGAACAATACAAGGGATGAATGAAAGAAAGAATTGGTTCTTTCTTTGAAAATGTAAACAAAATTGACAAAACCTTAATTAAACTCACCAGAAGAACATACAAATAAATAAAAGTAGATATGAAAAGGGGGATATTACAACAGATAGCACTGAAATTCATAGAATCAGGGAATATTTTGAAAAACCATACACTAATACACTGGAAAATGTAGAAGAAATGGACACATTTCCAGATATATGAACTGCCAAAACTGAACTAAGGAGATAGAGATCAATAGCAAGCAATGATATTGGAGCACTCATTAAAAGTTTCCCAACAAAGAAAAGTCCAGTACTAGACATATTCATTGCTAAATTCCTTTTTTTTTTTTGGTACTGGGGATTGAACCCAGGGGCACTCCACCACTGAGCCACATCCCCAGCCCTATTTTGTATTTTATTTAGAGACAGGGTCTCACTGAGTTGCTTAGGGCCTTGCTAAATTGCTGAGGCTGGCTTCGAACTTGCAAAACTCCTGCCGCAGCCTCCCAAGTGCTGGGATTATAGGCATGTGCCACCATGCCCACATCTCACTGCTAAATTCTGCCAGGCTTTTAAAGAGGAACAAATACCAATGCTCCTCAAACTATTATATAAAGTAAAGAAAAGGAACACTTTCAAACTTATTCTATGAAGCTAGAATTTCTGTGCTACTGAAACCTGATAAGGACATAACATTAACAAGAACAAGAACAAAAAGAAAACTATAGACCAATATCCTTGATAAATATAGATTCAAAAATGTTAATAAAATACTTGGAAATCAAATTCAGCAACACATTAAGAAGATCCTATGCCATGATCAAATTGGTTTTATTCCAGGGATATAAGGATGGTTTCAACATATGAGGTGAGCACAGTGGCTCATGCCTATAAGTCTAGGGCTTGAGAGGGGAGCCTGACGCAGGAGGATTGCAAATTCAAAGCCAGTCTTAGCAACTTAGGGAGGCCCTAAGCAACTTAATAAGAACCTATCTCAAAATAAAAAGGGCTGAGGATGTGACTCAATGGTTAAGCACCCTTGAATTCAATTCCTGGTACAATAAAAACAAAAAAAGAATCAAGTATACAAGAAAACACATGATCTTCTCAACATATGTAGAAATTAGGCATAGAAGGATCATACTTCATCATACGGCTGTATGAGACAAACCCATAGTCAACATCATACTGAATGGGGGAAAACGAAAAGAATTTCCTTTAAAATCAGGAAAAAAATCAAGAATGTCCACTTTTACCACTCTTATTCAATGTAGTACTTGAAACTTTAGCCAGAGCAATTAGACAAGAGAAAGAAAGAAAAGAAATAGAAACAGTAAAGGAGGAAGTCAAATGATCTGTTTACTGATGATATTGATCTCTATTTAGAAAACTCTAAGAACTCTACCAAAAAACTCTTAGAATTGATAAACAAATTTGGCAAAGTAGCAGGATATAACATGAGAATTTAAAAATAAGTGCTTTTCAGTGAAAAACACCCCTGGGTTCAATCCCCATTACAAAAACAAAAACAAAAACAAAAACAAAACAGAGGTAGCTTTTCTATACACAAATAATGAATCCACTACAAAAGAAACTAGGGGCATAATCCCATTCACAATAATGTCAAAACAAACACACAAAAAACTCTAGGAAGAAAACTAACCAAAGAAGTGAAAGACCTCTGCAGTAAAAATTTAAATATGCTAAAGAATAAAATTGAAAACTCTAGAAGATGAAAAGACCTTCATGTTCATGAATGGGGAGAATTAATATTGTTAAAATGGCCACACTACCAAGTGATCTGTGGATGCAATGCAATCCCCATCAAAACACCAATGGTGTTCCTCATAGAACTAGAAATAAAAAGACCCAAAATTCATATGGAAACATAGAAGAGCTTGAATAGTCAAAGCAATCCTGAGCAAAAAGAATAATGCCAGAGGCATCACGATATCTGATTTCAAAATATTCCACAGATAGTATCAAAAATAGCATGGTATTGGCATAAAAATAGGCATGTAGGCCAATGTAAAAGAATAGAGGACTCTGAAATAAACACATATGTACAGCCAACTGATTATTGACAGAGGTGCCAAAAATGTGTTGGAGAAAAGACAGTTTCTTCAACAAATGGTGCTGGGAAAACTCGAGAGTCATGTGTAGAAGATTAAAACTAGACCTGTTTCTCACCCCATACAAAAATCAACTCAAAATTGGTCAAAGACCTTAATGTAAGACCACAAACCCTAGGACTACTAGATGAGAACACAGGAGAAACGTTTCAAGGTTTTAGCAAGGGAATGCTTTCCCGAATGGGACTCCAATAGTCCAGGAAACTAAAGTAAGAGTTGACAAGTGGGATCACAACAAACTAAAATCCAACCACGGAGTGAAGAAACAACCTGCAGAACAGGAGGAAGTCTTTGCGAGCTGTTCATCTGACAGATGATTAATATCCAGAATATAAATTAATATCCAGAATTGAAAAATGACAACAGAAGAATAAGTAATCCAATTAAAAATGGGCAAATGTTCTGATCAGATACTTCACAAAAGAAGTAAAAATGACCAATAAATATTTGAAAAAATACTCAACATCTTTAGCCATCAGGATATGGCTAGTATCAAAATCCAAAATTATTAAGTGCTGGTGAGGATGTGGAGAAAAACGAAGCCACATACATTGCTGGTGGGAATGTATTAGAATAGCCACTATGGAAAACATAGTGAACATAGGGAATATCCTAAAAACAAATGAGAATAGCGCTACCACATGTTTCAGCCAAATCACTCCTGATTATTTATCCAAAGGAAGTGCAGTCAGCATACAAAAGAGATAGCATGTTCATTGAGACACGATCCACATCAGATATGAAATCAACTCAGGTGCCCAAAGACAGAGGAATGGATAAAGAAAATATGGTATATATGAGGAGCATAATTCAGCCACAGTGAAATTGTGCAATTAACACTCATTAATTGTAATTTCAAAAGTTGAAAATCTTCACAAAAAAATAAAGAGGAGGAAATGAGGACACAAAAGAAACACGAGGGAGACTGGCTCCAAGACGAAAGGCCACTTCAGGACACAGCAAGGAGGCCGGCCACCAAGTGCAGCCTCGGAGGAAACCAGACACCCAGCCAGCCAGGGCACCGGCCTCCAGCAGGGTGAAGCCTGCGTCTCTATGGTTCAGCCACACCGTCTCTGATGTTTCTGTTATGGAAGCTTCGAAAACGAGTAAAATTGCAATTATTATCAGTTAAAGAAACACTGTTTCCTCCTCTCCTTTGAACTTCTTCCTTCTACTTAATCATGCCCATTTCTTCTGAAGACGATCAAGTGGTAGGGATTTGATAGGTGCCTGAATAAAGGCTCATGAACATAATTACAGGCCCCTGTTGGTGGAGGATTTCGAGCATCATTTTTGCCCTGTTGCCATCTGCTTCTCCTCTTCGATGAAGCACCTGCTCAAGTGCTTCATTCGCTTTTTGGTTCTGGTGTTTGTTTCTTATTGTTGAATTGCGAGCATTCTTTATATATTCTGGACATCATTCCTTTGTCAGGTCTGTGATTCGCAAATATCTTCTCCTCGTCTGTTGCTCATCTCTTTATCTTCTTTGTCGTCAGCTAAGCAAAAGTTTTAACATTTAATAAACTCCAATTTATCAATGTTATCTTTTGTAGATTTTGCTTTTGATATTAAATGTATGAACAATTTGCTTCACTCTGGGACATGAAGATTTTCTCTTGGATCTTCTTCCAAATGTTTTATAGATATATGATCTATATTTGTGTAAGGCATGAGGAGTGGGCTAAGGTTCTTTGTTACAACAGTTTTTTTAAAAAAAAGATTGTCTTTTCTCCATTGAATTGTATCTGGACTTTTGCCAAAAATCAGTTTGTCATGTTTGGAGTCTATTTCTGCTCTGCCTCTTCTCTTTCGTGGATCTCTGTGCACATCCCATGCCAGGGCAGTGCTATGTTAAGTACTTCAGCTTTAGAGTAAGTCCTAAAGTTGGGTAGTGTGATTCCTCCAGTGTTACTCTTCTTTTTAAAAGAAGAATAAAAATTTTTAAAAATTTGTTTTGGTAATCCTAGTTTCTTGCCCTTTCCACAAGAGCATGATCTTGTTTATATACAAAAATTCTTGCTGAAATTGAGAATTGAAAATTTATCCAAAGGTCAGTGTTTAGAGAAATGACATTATTCCTCTGCTGGGTGTCCAATCCAAGAAATTGGTGTGTCTTCAATTATTTAGGTCTTTGAGATCTTTCATAAACATTTTGTTGCTTTTACCATACAGACTCTGTATGTATTTTGGTACGTTTATACCGGAGTTTTTCATTTGGGGGAGTTATTGTAAATGATACATATACATTTTGGTTTCTGTTTATTGCTAGTATATAGACATAGGATTAATTTTGCACATCCATACATCCATGATTTTGCTGAACTCATCTATTCGTTGTAACAATTTGAAAAATAGATTTGTTGGGTTTTCTATGTAAACCATCATGTTGTCTGAAAATAGGATAGTTGTGCTTCTTCTTCCCAGTCTGTGAGCTGCTGCTTTTCCTTGCTTCGCAGTGCTGGCTAGTACTTCCAGGTTGTGTTGAGCAGGAGTAGCACAAGTGGACATTGCTTTGCTCCAGGTCCAGGAGGAAGGCCTTCACTCTCTCACCATTGGATACATTATTTTATTTATTTATTTATTTATTTATTTATTTATTTATTTATTTATTTTGTGGTGCCGGGGATTGAACCCAGGGCCTTGTGCATGCGAGGCAAGCACTCAACCAACTGAGCTATATTCCCATCCCCACCACATTAATTTTTTAAGGCGCCCTTGACCAGGTTGAGGAAACCCTCTCCTATTCCAGGTTTTCTGAGCATTTTAATTGTGAACGGATGTTACATTTAACTGAAAGCTTTTCCTCCATCAGTGTCACTCCTTAGACAAAGCCCACTTGTTCAAGGTGTATCATTTTTCTTTTTGCCTATAGCTGGGTTTGATTTTCTATTTTGTTGATGTTCTGGCACCTACATTCATGAGGTGTATTGGCTGGTAGCGTTCTTGTCCTGTGTTATCTTTGAGTGATCTTGATATCAAGGTATTGCTGGCCTCATAGAATGAGTTAGAACCTGTTCGCCTCCTTTTCTATTTTCTGAGAAAGATTGTGCAGAATCAGTGTTATTTCGTTTTAGATTTTTTGGTTCAATTTACCAGTGAACCCAACTGGGCTTAAAGATTTATTTGGGTGACTATTTTAAATACAAATTCACTTCCTTCATGGTTAGGACTATTCCAGATTCCCTTTCATTTCAAGCAGGTTCTGAATCATGGCTGAGCAGAGTCGGGCCATTGGACCTACTTCATCAGTTGTTTGTAGGAGTTGCTTCTTATTCTTTTACTGTCTGCACGCACAGGAGCTCAGCCTCTGCCCGTCATGGTACTGGTGATCTGTGTATTCTCTTTTCTCTTGTTCATTTTCTCTAGAAGTTCAACAAATTTACTGATATTTTTAAAGAACTGGATTTTGCTTGTATCACTTTGCTGTATTGTTTTTCTGTTTTAATTTTAATATCTGCTCTTTATGGTCTCTTTTTGTTTGCTTCACGTTTATTTTGTTCTTATTTTTCCAAGTGATAGCATCTTTGTTTGAAACTTCTTTTAAAACATTCATGTTTAATACTGTAAAATTTCCTCTAAGAACTGCTTCTGCTGGGCTTCCCAAATTTTGATATAATTTCATTTTCTATTCAAAATACTTTCTAATCTTCCTTGAGACTTTCTGTCTGAGTTATAGATTATTTAGAAGTAAGTTGTTGTATTTCCAATTGTTTGGAAAATTTCCTGATATCCTGTCACTGATTTTGGGCCTTATTCCATTATGGCCAGAGAAACTTCTTCGTCCCATCTCAATTAAAAAAAATGTTCAGGTTTGTTTTACATCTCAGGTTATAGATCATCTTGGTAGATGATTCATGGACACTTACGAAGAATGCTTATTCTCTTGTGTGTGTGTGTTGTTGGGTCGAATATTCTGTAAATTTTGGTTCTTCTACAACACTGATTCTCAGCTGGAGTGGTCTTACATCCCTTCCCCCGTGCGACTCTTGCCAATGTCTGGAGACATTTCTGAGTGTCACATCTTAAAAGAGAGATGTTGCTGGCATTTAGTAAGCAAAGGCAGGGACACTGCTGAACCATACACAGACAGCTCCTCACAAAAAATAATTAACTGCTCGAAATGAATAGTTGTGAAGTTGAGAAATCCTGTTTTATATCTTTACTCATATCTGTTTGCTCTTTCAGTTAATGAAAGAGAAGCACTGAAGTTTCCTCCTGCAGACTTTCCTCTGGTAGTCTCTAAATCTTTCAGTTGTGTCACTTTTGCTTCATGTATTTTGAGACTGTTATTAGGTTCAAACACATTTAAGATTGTCTTGTCTTCTTAGTGAATTAACAATTGTTGTATGTAATGCCCCTCATTCTTTTTTGTAATTTTCTTTGCTCTGGAATCTACTTTGTCTGATATTAACATTAATAAAGCTATTTCAGCTTTCTTTGGATCAGTGTTATCATGGTGTGTCATTTTTTATTCTTCTATATTTTTGTAGCTGTTAAATGGTCCTTTTTATTGAAATATTTTCCTTTGTTGTAGCCAGCTGGGCATTCTGCAACACCATTGTTGATTTCCTCTGTAAAGTCATAAGAGAAGAGGCCATTGACATTGCAGACCTCAGACTAGAAGTCCCTAATCTCTTAAAGGGTTCAGAGAGTTCTCTAGCAAAATATCAGTGCTTATCTGTCAGGCAGTGCTCATGATCACATCAAAAGTGACATTTCCACTCTGCAGTCTCTCTGCTTCTTTCTCTCCGGGCAGTTCCTTGAGGGTCTTGATGATCAGGGAAGAGGTAGAATGTACTACTGCAGCTGGGGACCTCTGTGTTCTGACTGCTCAGGTTTACTGTGACATCCAGGCCCTGCCAATCAACTGTTTACTTGGAGGATTTACCATCAATCTCTTTTTGGAGGAAAGACCCAGGAGACTGGTCTTGGGGTCCAGGAAGATCTGGCACCATGTCCCCCCTCAGTGTTCCTCAGTTACATGACTTTGATCTTGTTGAACCTGGATGACGTGGAAGAGGTGACTGACGTTGGATGGAACTGGATGTAGAATGACAGAAGAAAATTGGCCTTGGCTCCCTTAGAGCTGAATGCCAAAAGCTCATCCTTTCAATTTTAACCTACTTCTATTATCACATTGGCAGCGAGTTTCTTGTTGACAGTGTTTGTTGGGTACATATGTTTCCCCCATTTTGACAAACTTTTAAATTAGTTTGTTTAGACAATTTACATTTAATGGAATTATCAATGTTTGGATATAAGGGTGCTATTTTATTATTTGTTTCCTCCTGTGTCTTTTTTGTGGTTGTTGTTCCCAGTTTCCCTTTTCTGCCTTCTTTTGGTTATTTGAATTTTCTCTTCCATTTTAATTCATATATTGCATTTGACAGCCGACTGTATCTCTTTGTATCTTTTTGGTTGCCCTGGAGATGAAAATAGACATCTTTAACTTTTCAGTTTAGTTGAAGTTGGTGCTTTACCACTGCAGGTGGACTGGACGAGCGTTACCACCATGGCGGCTCCTCTGTCCTCCAGGTTTTGGGTTGCGGTTGGCGTCATGTGTGCATCTGCATGCACAGCACACCTCATCGGAAGAGGCAGTGATTTCTGTTTGTAACTCTCAAGTGTTTCCTTGTAACTATCGAGGAGAATAACAGTTTATTGTATTAAGAACTTCTCAGCCTGTTCTCCAACAAAGGGAGCATCTCCCACGTCACTCCAGCCCCCTGCTTCTCTTTGAAGCCACTCTCCTGACCTCACATCGGAAATCCTGAGTGTCCCCTTGCCATGAGATGGTCCTTCTCCGGGACCTCACCAAACTCTCAGAACCTCTGGCTTGGCATTACTAAAAGTGTGATTTCTTCTTCTGAATCCATCATGAGGCATCTCAAAGGGGATCTCTTTTGCTCTGGGACAGCAGTCATAGGATTAAAATCAAGTGCTCACAGTTGAGTCCAGGTTCTGTACATTGCACTGTTCTTGCGCAGCGCTGGGACCTGAAAGTTGTGTAGGCCTTGAGAAATGAGGAGTGGAGGGTCAGCTCACTGGGAAGCCTCCTCTCTTCGTGCCCTGTGTAGCTCTGATCAATGTCAGGCCTTTGTTGGCCAGCAGTCTCAGTGTCTCTCTCTCTCTCTCTCTCTCTCTCTCTCTCTCTCTCTCACACACACACACAGACACATAAGCTTATTTCATTACTGAGCAGTATGGATAATATGTTCCTTTTCTTCTTTGAATTAGGAGAGTGCATACTCATCATGTGAGCATTGGCCAGGGTGACCAAACAAATTCCCATGCAAGCAGGGAACCTGAAAGCAAAAGAGGAAACTGACAAATGCCAAGACAGATGGACCCCATGAACTGCACCTTCAGCTGCGGACAAACAACCGACTGACTGGAACCATAGCTGGGGAACCAGTGGCAGTGGTCTTGACCTCAGAGCTTTGAAGGGTGTAAGTGCAGTCCCTACACCCCTCGAACCCTGGCTCCCAAGTTCACGGGTTTTCCTTGGGCACAATCTCTCCTCATATTCACAGTACCGTGCCAGGGGAGAGCTATTGTTCTCAATCATTGATGAGGAAGCAAAGGCTCAGAGAGGGAATGCAGACGGTTCAAGTTTTGTATATCAGAATTTGGTGGAGGTGACATTCTCTTTGCCCTTTCTGATGCCGTATGCCCTGTGCTGGATGGAAACTTTGGTGGTTCATGTCCCAGCTCTGGAGCTGCTGAGCTCTGTGGCCCTAGTTGCCCCGTATGGTCACAGTGTGGTTGTGGAAGGAGCGGTGTCAGTGTACACGGCGCTCATCACTGCCCTGCCCAGGGCCACATGCTTCCTCTGTGTGTGTCACACTAACCCCACAGCCAGCACGGTTAGAAACCACGCTCTGCAAATGAGCCAGACGGTCTGAAAGGACCTGGAAAGCTGCCCACGGTGAGGGAAACCACAGCAAGGGTGCTTTCATCTCTGTCTTGACCGTGGGCCGGAGCACAGTGTGGGTCTTGAAGCATTCTGCCTCGCAGCGTTGGTTCAGGAAGCTCTCGGAGGTGATTCCCTCTAACAATGTGCCTGTTTTTCCCGTTTCCCAAAGGCTCAAGAATTGCTTTTCATGGAATGTGTATTGATTTTAAAATTTTTATTGTTTTTGGTGTGGCCAGAGTCCCTCCCACTTCTTGAAACCGATGTCCCATGCAGTGGTTGTGGCCGTGCATGAGAAACAGCAGGTGGTGCCAGATGACAGATGGTGCGGGAGCCCGTCCCGGTGGGAGGGGGCGCGAGCGAGCAGGCAGGCAGCTGCCAGATCTTCCCCGCTCGCCGGCCGCGCGCAGAAGCTCCGGATCCAGACGCACGCAAGGCGCTGTCCTTTCAGCACCACGGCTCAGGCTGGGGAGGGAGGACTCCTGTTTGTCCTCCTCCTCAAATTGGCTTGAATCTGCTCTGACCCCAAGAGTGCAGCACAGTAAGTAGGCATTTGTTTTTGTTGAAGCCACTCCCCAATACCCTCCGAATCCTCGCCACCCCAGTCCCCACAGCAGCCCTGTTTTGTTGAATAACATTCCTTCAGCAGGGCTGACAAGAGGAATTCAGTGTGCTGGGCTTTTGAGGGTGGGGTGTCAGCACTGTTTGACTTCCAAGGGAGCTGGAGAGGAATAAATGTGATTTGTTTATTTAGTTGGCAATCTTGCAATATGGGGACTGCTAACTTTCCATGGAACCAAAAAAAAAAAAAAAAAATGGCCCTCCGCTATTGAGGAAATGGAGGCATTCCATGGCTGAATAACAGGATCAGGCTCAAGCCAACCTCTTTTTGTTTTAGAAAATTGAATCTCCCGTGCAATCTATGTATGATGTAAAGGGTACACCTAGAGACATCGAGGGGACATTGCCATTCATTGTGTTTTAGGGGGATTGCTGAAGAAAAGCTGAGGCAATAAAATAGCACCCAGGGTGGCCAGTTGAGATTTTTCATACTGCAGGGGGACCCAGAATAATGGGATTTCATCTGCACTAAGAATAAGCTTTTCATGGGATTAGAGGAATACTTTAGCTGTAGCGTCCGGGTATTTTTTAAGCTTGTATTTTTTTTGTGTAGGTCTGGGATTTTCTTTGGTTCCCCCAATGTGAGGGCTGTTGAGCCCTGTGGGCAGGTGGTATGTTCTGATGATTAAAGAAGTTTTCCTGGACAATGGGAATCATGTCAGGAAATCTAGCGGAAGATGGATGGCTGACCCCTAGATTGAAAGCCACCCAAGTGGAGCTGTTGAGGGCAGCGCGGTTCTAGTGTCGTCAGCCCTCTCCCCCCTCGCCTCCTGCTGTAACCAGAACCCCACTGCTTGCCTTAGGTCCGGGGAGAAAGGCGTGAGGATGGTGAAGCTGAACAGCAACCCCAGCGAGAAGGGAGCGAAGCCGCCTTCGGTGGAGGATGGCTTCCAGACGGTCCCTCTCATCACTCCCTTGGAGGTCAACCACTTACAGCTGCCTGCTCCAGAGAAGGTAAACCAGGTGCTCTTCCTCTCATCATCCCCCAGGACCTCCATCCCAGGAAATAAATGATGTGGAATCCCACCCCAACCCCTTCTTTCCCCATCAGCCAAAGATGCTCCCTTTCTTAAAAAATGTAGCTCTTCCTTCCAGAGGCCAGGCATCTCTTGTATTATTTCAGATTCATGGTAAGTGTTTATTCATTTTCTGGTTCATATCTATATGCTTGGGCAAGCAAATGAAGCTTTCCTTGTTAAAGTTTTGTCACAGCAGATGAATACAAATAAGCTTCTAGATAGTGATGGAGAAAAACCTGCCTTGATTATTTTGGGAGGTGTTTTGAAAATTAGCTGCTATAGATTTGAATACAGAGAATTGGATTCAGTCCAAAAAGCATTCAGTTTGCACCTGCTAAGGCCTTGTCCCTACCTAGGAGTTGTTTATAAAAAGAAAAATGACAAAATACTTGTTCAGTATGACAAATGAATATAATGTGTCATGGTAAATGCTGTACCTGAATATCACAAAGACTGAGAGTGCATGGGTGGAAAAAGCTAATTCTGTGGAAGTGGGAAGAGGATGGGGAGGGCTTGGGGGTAGAACTGGGGGGACAAGTTAGATAAGCTACAGAGGACATTTGAATTGGGTTTTTAAAGGTGAGTACAAACCTTCCAGGAAGACCATGGGAGGAACAGCATTTGAGTCAAAGAGCACACATGTCAAAGCATAGGGAGCTTTGGGGACAGCATGCCTGGAGTAGAGTGTCTTTGGGAGAGGCGTGGCTGGGAGTGAGTGACTGGCTGATGGCACATCTCCTGACATGGGAGTGGTCCATGAAGAATGGAGGTGAGCATTCATACAAAGGCCAGGGGTTGCCATCCCAGGGGCACAGGTGGGAGAAACAGCCATCCACCACCCACCCGAGAGAACTTGGACTTTTATAGTGTGAGCCTTTGTACATCGTAAGAGAGATTTGGAAGCAAAGGATGAAGTTCCCTGGCTGAAGAGTGAACAATGGATCATTCCATCTGTTTGATTTTCTCATTGGCATCTTCAGGAGGGCATTGTGCGTCTTTACCACTTGGCTCCATCTAATCGAGAGAGGAGGAGTCAAAGCTAGATAAAGAGCCTGCTGATTGGCCAGGGTCGAGTCATTTGTTTTGAAAGTGCAGAGGTTGTCAGTATGAGACTGTGCTGGGGTAGGGTGACAGAAATAAGGAATTCTTGGGCCATTCTCAGAAACTGATAGAGCCTTTTAAAATAAATTTGGAACAAGCAGTTAGCACTAAAAATGTGAAGAGACAGTATTAAGTTAGTGCTTGCTACATGCCCATCAGATGTTCTCAGTTTAATCATCTGAGATTTTAAAACCCTGATATTGAGACCACACCCCAGAACAATTTTATCAGAATTTTTGAGGTGAGACCTAAGTGTCAGCGTTAGTGAAATATTCCTAAGACGCAGAAGGAGCAGGTGGAAGTGCTGGAATTTGAAGCCAGATGTAAGTGGAATTGGAGAAGGAGAAGAGGGTGTTTCCTTGGGGGCTCTGTGGGGCTAACAGCCATAGGCCTGCAGACCAGCTGTTCCCTGCAGTTGAGCAAGGAGAAGGGATGGGATGGGATCATTGCTCCTAACCTTGCCCAGGCCTCGGTCATTCAGGCTCATTGTGACCTCTTTCTCCCCTCACTCTTTCCACCCTGGGGGCTTTCCTTCCTCAGTGAAAGATGAGATGGTCCTGATAAGCACTGAGGATTCAGTCCAGATGTACCAGAAAGTTGTCCCAAAGGCTGGCCAATCCACACCTTATCTCCACGATGGACCTGCGTGTGTGAAATGAAGCCATGACTCCTGAGGGATGCGGTGGGCCCCAGTGTGTCTGCAGAGCCCCACAGGGCACCTCCCTGCAGGGTACATCGTAGGCTCCCTTTGTGTTCATGACAGTGATTTTGCTGGGTGGATCTCAGTTTCTCCAACTTAGGAGGACCATACCTACCTCACCATGGTCGGAACAAAGTTAGATGTGGCCTCAAGTGTAACGTGTGTGGCACAAAGAAAAACAATTACAATTTTCAAGTGCTTCTTAAACATTAGAGGCAGTCTGAAGTCATCTGTACGTAACACACACACAAATACGCGCACACACACACAATTTTCTTTCATTTTCTCAGTAGCTTAATAGAGTATTGGAGTTGCTACTTTGATTTTTTGGGGGGTACTGGGGTTGCACCCAAGGCTTTGCACATGCAGGCAAGTACTGTACCACTGAGTTACAGCCACACCGAGTGCTTTGATTCAAATTTAAAATCCCCAGACACAGAGCAGTAATGTCACTTCCCAAACCTAAGAGCTGATAAAGCATCTTGGATATAGAAGCTGGACAGTGTTGTTCCAGAAACTTCCACTTCCACAGGAATGAGGAACAAGCAGGCCTGGGATTTCACAGACTTTGTCTCTGTATGTAACTCAGTCACTCACCATAGAGTGACTTGGTTCTCCTCCCATTGGGCTCTGTCTGCTCTGAGTGGGGAATTGTATCAATAGTTTTTTGTGCTAATATTTAGATTTTATGATCTTTACAAGAGCAAACATGCTTTCCCCCTGACATTAGGACAAATGTATTAAAAGTGAATTCCAGTCAAGAAGCCAACATTTCCCCAAATCTTAGGATAGTATTGTGGTTACCAGTGTAGACTTGGAAACCACTTCAAGTGGATTCAAATCCCTTCTCCACTTTCACCAGCCTACCTTGACTCAGGACTTGGAGTGAGTTCCTTAAACTACTCAGCGCCAGCCTCCTTGTGTGTACAACAGGGAGGTAACTTTCAGACTCCCTCACGGGCGATGTAGAGGGGTGATGTGAACCCCAGTACAGTTGTAACCCTTTGATTAGATTCCAGCCATACAGTGACCATTTGAAGCTAAAATTGTTTGGGGGGGGGGTTAATATTGGGGTTAATGACCCCAGTGTTAAGTCAGGCTTTCTCTTTGGAAAATGTAAAATATGGAGAGTGCTTAGTGTATAGAATTCAAAATTACCTTTGGATTCATTCATTAAATATTCTTGAGTTGCATGGAATGTGAACATCAGGAGAAAGTATTTTGGAGGCTAAATGGAGAGGATGAATGTCCTTAGTCCATTTTCTCTTACTATAACAAAATGCTAGAGGCTTGGAATTTTATAAAGAAAAGAGGCTTATTTAGCTCACTGTCAAAGTTCAAACAGCATGGTGCCAGCTATGGCCTGTCACAACTTGTTGGATGGCATCATGGGGGAAGCATGTGTGAGGAAACATCACAGGGAGAGAGAAAGGAGAGAGTCAGGAAGCAGACTTACTCTTTACAGCAACTCTCTCTCTCTCAGGAGCTAACTGGGGTCCCAGAAGGACTCCATTCGTCCCTTCTAATGGTAGCATCCCCAGTGACCTGACCTTTGCTAGTTCCACCTCTTAGAGAGTTCGCCACCTCTCAACGTTGCTGTGCTACATACTCAGTTTCCAGCCGTGAGCCTGTTGGGACTCCCTTGAATCATGTCCAGACACAGCAGTGAGCTCGTCTGGGCCGTGCTGGACATGCCTGTCTGCTTTTCAGTTGCTCTGTCCCCCATTCTGCTGATGAAGAAAACCAGGCCCAGGTCAGTGGAGTGACTGTCCCAAGCTTCAGAGTAGAGGGGAAGAGCCTCCTCGCAGGCCCAGCTGACCTGCCACCCCAGGGTCTCCCTCTGCACCTTGCTGGCTTGATGCTGAGAGGTGTTGGTGGCCACAGCTCCCCCTGAGCTCCCTCCAGGCAGCTCCTGAGTCTGCAGGTGGGGCCTTGGGTGGCTCCCCAGAGAGGACACCTCCACCTGCAGTGTTCTTTCCTGTCCAGTGCCCATCGCCGTCCTCTTCTGGCTCATGGGTGGTCACCTGCCTCTTCTCTCTGCACTGCTCCTGGGCCTCCCCAGAGCTGTGACCAGCCACTCTCCCAGGGAACCCTTTCAGTCCCTCTTTACACACGATGCCATCTTCGAACCTTACCTTTCCACGTCCTTCCCTGTCCAGCTGCCGGCATCCATTCTTTCTGTCCCTGCTCTGCACCTAGGATGCCAGCATGTCACACCTCTCTAGGACAGTGGTTCTCAACAGCTTCATTTTGTCTCCAAGGGGGAACATTCAGCACTTTGGTTGTCAAAACTGGAGGGGGGATTCTACTGACATCTGCAGGGTAGAGGCCCAGGAATTCTACTTAACATCCTACAGAGCACGTGGTGGCTCCCTCTATCCCCCATAGAATTATTGTGCCCAAAGTGTCAACAGTGCCAAGGGCTGAAAAAGCCCCCTGGAGTTTTCCAGAGTGCCTGTGGTATTCTGTGCCTCTCCTCCTTGAACATGCCCTTCCTAGTGCGCAGAATGCCCTTCTCACCCTGTACTGTGCTGATAAGATGGATGCTGTCCTGGACCCCTTCCCCGATCACCCACAAGTGTAGCTATGGTAACTATGCGTATCATTCTTAGCATGCACCCACCCATCCACCCTGCTCCACACAGTCCACATGTCCACCCATTCAGCCATCCACCCATCAGTCACCCACTCCTCCAGGTGTCCACCCACTCAGCCACCTACCCATCCACCACCCAGTCACACAGCCAGAAAATCCTGTATGCCTTCCAGGCACCAAGCATCCTGGTAGGCCACGTATATAGAGCCATGAAAAGACCCCAGGCTGCTGACTCCATGAGCTCCAAGTCCAGGGGGAAGGAGGGCCTCTGAACAAGCTGTCCCAGGAGTAGAGTGCAGAGGCGTGCATGGTGAAGGGGCTCCCGAGGAAGGATAAGGGGCTTCATGGAGGAGGGGTGGAACTGAGAGGGTCTGCTCACGTTGGGAGGGTGACTAGGAGAGGCACCTGCCCTTGTGGAATCTTGGCTGAGACCCTGCACAGGTAGTCAGGGAGGGGGACCAGTGTGCAGCAGGCTCTGAGGAGGACAGAGGAACACTTGGGGAGCTGGGCTGGCTGGAGACCTGTGAGAGGGGAGGTGGGCCCCAGCTCAGGGGGCCTGGTGGATTGTTCTGGAAGGAGTTCAGAGAAGGCAAATAACAGCACCAGAGTTCTATGTTAGGAAGACCGTGCTGGCGGCTGGGGGCCACTTCAGGGATGCAGGACAGGGTCAGCCTCACACTTGGTCTTCAAGCCTCTTCCTCCTCTTCCCTTCCAATCATTCTTCCACACAGTGCCAGAGCAGTTACCCCAAAACAGGCGACTTACTTCCCTGCAGCGGTCACACCATGGGTGGTGGAGGAAGAGAAAAGAGCAGAATGCACGAGCCAGCAGCAGGTCACCGCTGCCCTCACCATGGGGACGGGCACTGGGAGTGGGGAGGCAGTGCACTTATTGAGACTTGGGATCAGCTTGCTGTGAGGACCTTGGCTCTCTCTGCCCCATCTGCCCACTAGACCTGAGGGCACTGGCTTTGCGTCATCTTGGTGGCCTTAGTCCTGACACACAGTGGTCCCGGGGCAAAAGCTGGCTGAAAAGACTCCCTTTCCCTCATCTGGTTTAAAACTGGGCTCCATTTCTGCACTTGACAGTGGAAAACAGACTCCAAGCTAAGCAACTGAGTGGCTTTCTCTGAATCATGGGAGCAAGCTCTTGGAAAACTGGGGCATGACATCCAGTTCTGGAACCTGCCTTGGGAGCCTCGTGCCTGTGGTTTATCTGTGTGACTGCCACAGCCCAGAGAGCCCCACCACCTCTCCGTGAGGTGGCTACCACGATCCCCACTTTAGGTGCAGAAGTAGTCTCCGAGAGGCGACCTGCTGTCCTGGGACACACCGAGAGAAGACAGGGTCTGCATGTGGGGTGGGCGAGGAGATGTCCAGGAGTGGAGAGCAGGTCTGCAGAGAGCAAGGAGGACATGACAACCTCGGTGGCAAAGTCTTGGGAACCACACTGAGGCAGCAGGTGCCAGGCTCTGGGCAGGCGCCCCTTTCCTATATGTTGAGGAGTTAGTCTTCCCAAGTCCCAAGAAGGTTTGCTCAACCGCCTGTGAGGAATGCAGCTATTCAAGGCCAGTTTCAATGTCTGGCATGCTCACACTTTTTAAAAAAATTTTACAGACTGCATTTTGATTCATTGTACACAAATGGGGTACAACTTTTCATTTCTATGGTAGTGCACCATTCGCGTAATCATGCATGCACATAGAGTGATGATTCTGTCTCAGTCCACCATCTTTCATACCCCCTCCCCTCTCCCATCATTTTCCTCTATGTAATCTAAAGTTCCTCCATTCTTCTTTTACTCCCCACCCCCTGTTATGTATCATCATCCCCTTATCAGAGAAAACATTTGGCCTTTGGTTTCTTGGGCTTGGCTTACTTCACTTAGCATGATATTCTCTAACTCCACCCATTTACCAGCAAATGCCATTATTTTATTCTTCTTTACAGTTGAGTAGTATTCCTTTGTGTATATATACCACAGTTTCTTTATCCATTTATCTGTTGAAGGGTATCTAGGTTGGTTCCACCATCTAGCTGTTGTGAATTGTGGCTTTCTCACATTTTGTGTGGCAGACCACATGCACTTTTTGTCCTACAACCTGTGTTCAAATCTCAGATAAGCTATTTACTTACTAGGAGGCTTTAGGTAAATTGCTTACTCTCTCTGGGCTTTGCGTTGTTTTCAGTTGCTAAATGAGCGTGGCACCTGCCTCACAGGATTGCTGTCGGGGAATGAACAGGAAGCGTGTCTCATAGGCCCAGCCCAGGGTGTGGCTCATCGTTGTGGTTCTTTTCTTTCACTGGACACCCTGCTTATGTCGGCTGAAGACGAGGTTGGGAGGAAGACTGTGAAAGTGAAGCATGCCGGGATGAGGCGGTTTCAGGCGGTGGTGGGGTGTTGGGAGCTGTGTGGTCGGCTGCCCCACAGGGAGGTGTGGGGGATACTGGGCAGAGGGACGGCCACTCTGGTCACCGAAGCCTCTGTGCCTTCTCGGCCCCTCCCTGAGATGCAGGATCAGAGAACCGTCAGCCTCCCCAGGGAGCAGCAGGAGGGCTCGTCTCCACAGGTCCAGGCTCCTGAGGCCGCTGTCCTGCAGAGACTCTCAGTGACACACAGGGCAAAGCCCGGCCAGGCAGTTCCTGCAGGGACATAGAAAACAATTAATAGTCATGTTGACATTTTTTCTATGATTTAAAGTCATGATTTTAAAAAATATAAAAAACTTTTACTTATCAGATTGGCAAGAGAATGTTTTGAAGAGTTTGTTTTTGATAACGTCCAGTGTTAACGCTGGGCACACGGGACCTCAATGTGCGCTGGTTGGTTATGTAATTCAATGCAGGATTTTTCAGTGTATTTTGGCTTTGTTTATAAAATTTAAACTCTCTGTACCACCAGACCGGTGAGCTTCCTGTGGCTGGAGTTTATTGTAAGGGTACCTGTTCTCAGGAACATGTGCCTGCGTGTGTAGGGTTAAACAGATCTACTTAAACTGGAAGAGCTCAGTCTGCTCCGTGAGAAGGGCTGGTCAAATAAGCCGGCGTGTGGACCTGGAAGACTGCAGTGGGTGGGAAGGAGGTGGAGCCCTCGCGCTCCTGTGGGCGGAGCCAGAACGAGAGAGAGAGAGAGAGAGAGAGAGAGAGAGAGAGAGAGAGAGAGAACCCACTGCAGAGCATGCGTGATGTGTGCATGTGTTACTATTTTCTGAGAAGTTTCTTTTTGATTGACATAATAATTATGAATATTCATGGGGGACAATGGGCTGCTTTGATACATGTTAATGCTGTCTAATGGTAGTACACAATGGAATATTATTCAGCAATAAAACAACGAAATCCTGTCATTTGTGATAACATGGATGAATCTGAAGGATATTACTTGCATATATATTGTATTATAACTCACAAAACAGTTTCAGAAGGACACATAACAAGCTATTAAATATTTGGGAAATAGATGGGGTGGGTGGGGTCCATTTAAAGATTTCTATCTTATAGTTTTCATTTTTTTAACCATGAACATGTATCACAATTTTGTGTTACATCCTCCCCCACCCTTCCATTTTACCGATGGTGAAACAGACTGGGAGACCTTGAGGTTGCCTGCTCACCTTCACACAGAGTCCACCATGGACTGGGCCAGTGTCCCTGCATGTACAGGGAGGCATTATGGCAGCAGAGTTTGAATTCAAATGCCAGCTCCACCACCTGTTTGCTCTGTGACCTTGGGCAAGTTTGTTAACCACTCTGAGTCTCCTTTTTCTCATGAGAATAATGTTTTCCTCTAAGAATTGTTGTAAGGATAAAATGAAAGAGATGTCTGCCAAATGTTTATCAGAGTGTCCAACTCACAGTAAATGCTTAATGCAAAGCTGTTATTATTGTTATTATCAGTATGATTATCGCCATCAATTCAGTCCTGAGACGAGGTCTTCTCTTCCTGAATAGCACAGGGCTAGCCTCAGGCAGCAAGAGGGGGTGGCTATAAAGTGGCCTGGGTCTCTGGATCTTGGAGGACCCTGTGGAGAGTCCCTCCTCTTGCTCTGTAGCTTGTGTTGCCGGAGATTGAGAAGTCAGTCTTTGGGGGCAGATGGTCCATTGGAGGCCATGTTGGTTCAACTTTCACTTTGCCTCTGGGAAAGCCAAAGCCCAGCAGGGGAGGGGCTTTGTCCATGGAAGGGGCCTGGACTAGGAGTTGGTGGGTTCCTATTGGAGACCTGCCTCTGACTCAGCCTCTCACGTGACCTTTTCCATACCCTGCCCTCTCTGGGCTCCATCCCCTGACTGTGAGTTGGTGGAGGTGGACCCCCCTGAGCCAAGGTCCTCTGTGTGCCAACATTGTGCCTGTGTACCCTACTCAGTAGCAAGCTCTGAGGGCCAGGGAAGGACTCAGCTCATAGAGAAGGTGGGGTGAGGGGCCAGGGAGGCGAATGGGAGGTACCCCAGGGCTCAGACCCTCTGGGAAGCTGCCTTCTCTGCTGAGACCAGGTGGTTGCCCACCCATTCATCCAAGAGTGAGCCAGGGACCCTGCCACGCCCTGGCTCTGCGGGTCAGCACACAGGTGCCAACCGGCACTCCGCGCTGACCTCAGGCTCAAGTCTGGGCCCTGCCCCCTGGTGGCCGTCGGAGGGCATGACGTCATCTCTGCTCTCAGACCCAGGCTCCTCAGTGGCTCACAGGGGGCCTGAAGGGGCTTCTGATGCCCGGGATGTGATGCTTTGGGCACCTGGCCAGGCACCTGGTGTCTAAGAGCACGAGAATCCTGAGTTTGCCACTGACGTGACCCCTTACCTGTCATTTCTCATGGGAAATGACCGCTCTCACTGTGGCTAGCTTTCTCATCAAGAAAATGGGAATAACAGCAATGATTTCAAATGAGAGAATTCGGGATTGGAGAGAATGTGGTCTGGGAAATTCTGAGGATTACATGAACCCTCATGGGTGGGCTTCCTGGCCCGGGGTCTGGCATTCGGGGCTGTGGGTTGTCCTGGCTCTGAGCTCTCTCTGCAGCAGGGAGGAGCTGAGGGCACCGCGTAGATCTATTTTTGGCCTGCGCAAGTCCAGCTCATAAAAACACAGTCTTGCCCCTTGTCAGCACTTCTGCACTTTGATTTATTGTTCCTGCCAATCCTGGGGCCGCTCCATGTGGGAACCTCTTCATTATTGATAATCCCGGGAAGTAGTATTTTAAATTTTTATGATCTGTAGTTTGTGCCATTGGAACCGTGTGTTATCTATCCTTGCCAGCAAAGGGGGTTGAGGCCCAGACAGGGGTCCTTTGGGATGAATGATTTATCCCATGTTCACAATGCCAATTACCTTAAATCGTGCTCCTCATATGAACAGCTGACAGGACAATGGGGGGCGAGAGTGTAACTATGAAAAAAAACCCAAGTTATTACTGGGCCCACAGACACAATGGTATTTGAAACCTGGACTTCCATTTTTCCAAATACCTACAAAATCATGCTTTCAATAATAAAGAGATTAGGAAGAATTTTTCCCTCCCCCACCCCTCAATTTCTGTTATAAATCAAGGAGCTCAGGGCTTTGTTTTGTTTTTTACTGTGGGGAAAAAAAATAAATGTCCAGAATACAGACTTTCTGAGCATATTTGCTTTCTCTGCTCTCTCTCTCTGCTGATGCAAGCTGATTCCTCCAAGGTGCAATTAATAACAAGCAGCTAACATTTCTATGTTTTGTACCACTTCATGGTACAAAAAAAATTTGTTACTGTATCTTTTATATACAGGAGGGAAGTGTTCCTGGCTCCAGTCCATGGGAGCAAAACACCAAGCCCCATGCAAACCCTAATAGCTGATGGATTCGGGCAAGTTCCTGGGGCTGTACTTCCTGCTTCCTGGCTCCCCGTCTGATGACTCCTCATAGTGCTTGAGGCCTCTCTGCCCGGATGCACATCTGGAAATCCATTCCCTTGTGTTATTTTCTTCTTCACTCCTCCCTGTCCCCATGCATCTTCAGGGTGCAGCATTCGGAGTCTTTGGCTGCCCTCCCGCTTCAGCTGTCACACCCTCCCCTGGCTGCCCTGTTCAATGGCCCATCAAAGCTGCCTCTCCATGGTGCACTCACCCCATGTCAGCCTCCAGAACCTTCTGAAGCTTTTGTGGTATATGCAGCTTCTTTGGCCTAGAAGGAGCTTCACCTTGGGTTTGGAGAGGTGAGAATGGAGATAAGGAAGCTGGCATGAGTCAAAGTGCACCAAGGAATGAGCGTGTCCTGGGCTGGGGTGGAGGCAGCGTGGCCTGGCAAGTGGGGTGACTCAGGAGAAATTTTTGAGGAAGCTGGAGCTGAAATGGGTGGAATGATGGAATGGATCTGGGAATTCAAAGGGAGAGACCATGAGGGATTTCTCTGTTTAATTTGATTTAAACACTGGCATGGATAATGCCACCATTTTCTGAGCTGGAGTTTCCTTAGGCATGAAAATGTTGGGGGCAAGGCTCTTGGGGAATGTGGCCAGGGCCCAAGAGCTTGACTGGCCCATGGTAATTTTAGGTGTGTGGATCCAAGAGCAGATGTCCAGTAGGGTAACCGAGTGCTGGGTGAGATCTGAGTGGAGACTTACTGCTGAGAGTCCTGGATGGAAGGATGGACCGCACAGTGATGGAGTGGGTGGCAAACTCAGAAGGGGCTTGCAGGGGAGGAGAGTGGCCATGGTCTGACCCTGAGCATCCCAACATTAAGATTTCAGGTGGAGGGGGCTGAGGAGGCCTGGTCAGTGTGGTAGGAAGGGAACCGAGAGAAAGATTGCGATGGTCCTGAGGGAAGAGGTTTCAAGGAATGGGGGGAGAATAGACCTGTCAAATACAGACACTTCTTGACTCACGATGGGGCTGTGTCCGGTTCACCCACTGTAAGTTGAAAATGTAAGTCAGAACTGCATACAAGCCACTTGACCTACTGGACATCCAGGCTTAGCAGCTGGTACACTGCAGGGTACTGGCCATCTCCCCTCCTCTGCCAGTGGCTTTGGCTAGCTGTCCAGCACAGAGTGCTTGATAGTGTATGCTGGCTTGGGAAAGGATCAAAATTCAAGATTTGAAGTGTAGTGCAGTTTCTACTGAATGTGTGCATCGTTTCCACACTGTCATTCAGATGACAAATTGTACATCAAACCTAGGTAAGTTGGAGATCATCTCTACTACAGAAACGCAAAGAAGAGGAGGGTGGGCACTGACCATTGGGCCCCAGCAAGTGGGTCTTCAAAATGGCTCTGGGTCTCTCCAGGGCTAACTGTCCTACAGGGGCAAAGGGAAAACCCAGTGCGGGAGGTGGGACTGCCCCTGGGGCAGGTATGCTTGGCTTCAAAGGAGCAGATGACGCGGACTCACAGGGTTTAAGGCACCCACCAGTACCAGGCCTGTCTTTGGGCTCTTTGGTTTCAGAAGTGACAAACTAAAGTGGAAAGAAGTGTTTTCTTGAGAAAGTCACTCGGAACATGGGCTGCATTTCATAAAAGTTATGGATGAAGCAAGATGTGGATTGGTGGGAGAGGGCTTGGTCCTAATTGCTTGAAGTCGGCACCTTCTAGCCCCTGACTGCAGATGGTGAATGGGATACCCCACCAGGTACATGTGTAAATTTACATATGTATATTCCAAGCTGCATAAGTGAAATTGCATAGTTTCTGAGTATCTTTTGTGTCTGATTTCTTCCGTTTAATGCAATGTCTATGAGGTTCATCTGCATATATGTAGGGTCACTGTGTAGCATCCCCATTCTGTGAATAAAACACAGTGTCTCCTCCCTCCTGCTCATGGACATTCAAGTCGCTCCCAGTTTGGGGCTTCATGAGCAGAGCTGCACTGAATATTCTTGTGCGCATCTTTCAGTGCATTTGTTGTATTTTTTGAGCTGACTTTTTCTGGCACCAAGGAAATCTATCGATTCTGGTATACTTATTTAGTATTTGGCTATCTTACTGGATTCTAATAGCTTTTCTGTTCATTTTCTTGGGTTTTCTTGGAACACATTTGTATCAGATGGAAAGCTTTTAGTCTCAAGTAACGGAAAACCCAATCCAAGTTGGACCAAGTCCCAAGGAGTTGGTGTTTGCTCCCAGCACTGGAGAGCTTGGCCTGGGCTGGCTGCAGTCAAGGTGTGGGGCGGCAGGATGGGATTCCCTCCCTCTGTCCTCCCCCCTGCTGCCTTTGTCCTCCTCCTGGTCCCCTCCCAGCAGCAACAGTTGCTGCAGCAGCGGGTGGAACTCCAGGCCTCCCCATGCCATTCAAAGGAAAGCACCTTCTGAAGGACACCCACGAGGACCAAGGGACTTCTTTCCCCGAGTCCCCAGTTGGCACTGCCTATCTCGTTGGTCGAATTAGATGACATGTCGAGCCAATTGAATATCATGATGATCAGGACAGCCTTCCCTGATTGGCCTCACCCAACTAGGCCCGTCCTTGACATGGAGAGAGGTGATATTCCCAGAAACCACATGGCTGCCCCACAGTAGGGCGGCAGGGGGTTCCTGAAGGGAGCATCAGGAAGCTGTTGGTTGCAGAAGGAAAGGGTGCTAGAGAAGCCCCCTCCGAGTGGCCATCCTGACCACAGTGAGAGTGAGACTGCTGCAATTCTTACTCATTGTCTCTTCCCAGGATTGATCATTTGTCGTTCCGTGTTTTGACTCGATGTGTTGGCAGAACATAGGGTGCTTTCAACTTACGTGAAAGATGGAAGCAGTTGTGAGTTGTGTGCCTTTTGAGAAGCTCCAGGAGGGGTGTCTGTGCATCGGGGTGGTGGACGGACTACAGAGCAATTGCCCCCTAACATCTGATGTGGGCCATGGAGGTGCTGGCGGCCAGCCTGACAGCGTGGATCTAGACAGGAAGGGTCACCGGGAGGGGTCTGAGATGCACTCAGTGCCTGGGAAGGTGGCTCGCTTTCTAGTGCTGCGTAGAAGTTGCCTGCTATTTTGTTCTAAGCCAGCACACACTTGTGACCTTTCAGTTTTGTCGGTTTGAAGTCCGAGTGCCCGCTAGCTTGGGCCTCTCTCTCCTCAGCTCTCCAGGTGTGGAGTCGAGGTGGTGGCGTGCTGCGTTCTGGTCTGCACTCGATCCTCTTCCAGGCCCTTTTGAGCTATTGGCAGGTTCAGTCCCTCCTGTCCCCAGAAGCCCTCAGCTGACTGTGGCTGTACCTCTTTCCTATTTAAAAAAAGCTGAAGTTCTGATTTAGTTATTTAGAGGAGACTGTGAAGGAGGTTGGACCAGAGGTGAGATTTACCTCTGGACAAGAGTTCTAAGGGGTTCTGTGTGGCCGAACTTCTGTAACCAGCCCAGCACAGAACCCCACGTAGGTGCAGATGTCCAGTGCATGCAGGGGTCTCCCACCCTTCCTGCGGAGCTGTGCTGAGTCACTGGCCTGCCTCATGGACTCTAGAGAACACTCTTCATACAAGAATGCTTTCTCTACTCAATACACTTGACTTGTCTCCAGGAAAAGTTGGGGGAATTTCAGCGAAAATTCTCTTCATTTAAGCTAGAATGAAAATTAAGAGTGAATTTGGTTAGAAGATGATTTCTTTTAGCTGTGTGACTGAGGACAAGTGACTTAGCATCTCTGAGCTCCAGTTTCCTTGTCAGGAGAATGGGAGCAGTAGTAGTAGTTAGGCAAGGTATATGAAGTTCTTGCTCTAGTTCTGGTATATTCTAAATGGTTTAAAAATACTAACCCTTTTTGTCTCCCTTAACTCTCAAAGGAATCTTATGACATAGGGATTATGATTATGGTTATGATTATTGTGCACATTTTCAGGTGAGGCCCTGGGCTCCGTTTCTGTGTTCCTCACTGTCCTGCAGCACTTGGCAATAGTCACTGATTACCTGTCAGGCTTCCTTTCCTTCCACTCTGCCCGCACTGTGGGATGGCATTCCCTAAATGTCTTGTCAGGTTGACAGCATATCTTGGTAACAGATGAACTCCCTCTGCAAAAATAGTCAGACTTCAGAAAAATAAGATGATACAATAGATTGAGCACACTTTTATATTTTTCTCTTTGCAAGTCCCCAAATCAAATTGGAATTAAGAATATGTCCCAAGTTTTAGTGTAGGATGTTCATCATAAGGTGTTTGCATAACCCAAACTTTGGAAACAACCTTAATGGTCAGCAGTTAAAGGTCAATTATAATACACATAGTGAAATACACCACACCAAAAGGCAAACTGAGGGCTTGGGGTGTAGCTCTGTGGTAGAGAGCTTGCTTAGCGTGTGCTTGGCCCTGCCTGTGTTCCTTCCCCTGCACTGAAAAAGAAAAGAAAAGAAATTGTATGTTTGTCTACATTGGAAACTGGGAAAAAGGTCTCGGGTGGCCTGATGAAAGCAGATCATAAACAAGATCATGAAGTGGGATTCATTTCACAAGAGCAGGCTGCCTGTTTGCCTGTACAGCAAGTGTCTTTAATCTGTGCACACACACACACACACACACACACACAAGGACATCTGCAATGAGCCATCCAAACTGTCACCTGTGTTGCAACAGGGACACGTGGGTGACTTGAATGTTCTCTTCTCCTGTGTGTGTTTGGGAGGAAGATTCTTTATTTTCTGGTTGAATGCCATGGATAATAAATTCTAGTTACTAGAAAAAGGAAGAGGGAAAGGAAATGCTTGTGGTCTCTGTGTGCGCTGACGCTAGTCCATCATTGCAGGTGATCGTGAAGACCAGGACGGAGTACCAGCCAGAACAGAAGAACAAAGGGAAGTTCCGGGTGCCAAAGATCGCGGAGTTCACGGTCAGTGTCTCGGTGGTGTCCAGGTAAAGGCAGGCTGGCTGTGTCCTGCTCTGCATGCTGCAGCTGGAGCAGGGACCACTGCCCTGCGGGAAAGTGACGGGCCCCCTCTGAGGACCTCTTGAAGCCACACCAGCTCCAGTACTGAGTAAAAGGGAACGGCAAGGGCCCTCCTCAGGCCCTGTAGTCTAGAAGGTTCTGACAAGTCTGATCATTGGAAGATGCCTCTTTATTCCTGCTGATGTTCCAATCCCCTGCTTCCCACTCTGCCATCAGTCCTCAGGAAATACGACGGAAACAGTTTGGTCAGGGGTCATGGTCACAACAAATGAAAAAAAGAAAAAGGGTTTCGTGGTGGTACAAAGCCAGTGGGTGGTTTTCAGTTCTTGGTGGAGGGTCCCTGAAGCACTGGTGACCACGTGCCGCTGGCTGTGAGGTGTTGCACGTTGGGCCGGTAAGCTCAGCTGTAGGAAGGGAGGAGGCTCAGGGAAGTGCTGGAGGCAGGTCCCTCGGGAGCTGAGCCTTTGGAGTGCGTGGGGCACCAGGTGCTCCTGCAGCACCCAGCACCTGGAGGGGCACTAGCTTAGAGACAGTGGGGACAGCCAGCCATACTGCGCTCTAGGGGAACAGAGGGGAGGCTGGAGAAGGGGGCAGAGTACAGACAGTTCCTGTGGGCTGCTGGGAGGGACTTAGGGACTGTGCTGTTATCAATAGGATGCCTCACGAAGAGGAGAGGGCTGTGACCAAATTTGAATTTTAAGAAAAAGCATGTTGTCTTTTATGAGGTTAATGGGGTGCAGGGGCAGAAGGGAAGGTGGGGAGACAATTAGGCCATGCAGTTGTCCAGTGAGAAGCAACAGTGGCTCAGCGAGGACGGAGAGCAGAGAGGGGTGCAGGCCGGCCTGGAAGACCCTGGGAGGCAAGAGCCGCCACAGAGGTGGCCGAACGCGGGCTCTGCGGTGGATGTTGGAGCGGGTGGTAGGCTGGAGCCTGGGTTCAGTTTATATTGGCTGTGTGGCCACAAACACGTTATTAAACTCATCTGTCACATGGAGATAGTGGAAGGGCTGCTGTGCAGC
>JAJEJO010000314.1:197447-251896 GCA_020662805.1 Glaucomys volans | reverse complement strand
CCAGGCCGAGCCGAGTTGACCTGTCCTGGCAGCAGGGGTCATGGGAAACATGCCCAGATTCATATGGGAATGGTTTCTTAAAATGTTTATTTATTTTTAAATTGTCCTTTTTAGTTATACATGACTGTAGAGTCTATATTGACATATTTATACAAACATGAAGTATATCTTGCACATGATGGTGAGATTCACTGTGGTGCATTCATATGTACATCGGAGAGTTAGGTCAGAATCATTCCACTGTCCCCCTCCTTTCCCTTCATTCCCCTTTGTCTAATCCACTGGACTTCTATTCTTCCACTCCCCCAACCTTGTGGATTAGCATCCACATATCAGGGAGAACATTTGGCCTTTGGTTTTGGGGGATTGGCTTATTTCACTTAGCATGATATTCTCCAGATTCATGTATTTACCAGTAAATATCAAAAAGTCATTCTTTTTTATGGCTGAGTAGTGTTCCATTATGTGTGTATACCACATTTTCTTTATCCATTCATCTGTTGAAGGGCACCTAGGTTGGTTCCACAGCTTAGCTATTCTGAATTTTGTGAATTGAGCTGATATAAACATTGATGTGGCTGCATCACTGTAGTGTACTGATTTTAAGACTTAGAATATACCATGGAGTGGGATAACTAGGTCAAATGGTGGTTCCATTCCATGTTTTTTGAGGAATCTCCACCCTGTTTTCCAGAGTGATTGCACCAATTTGCAGTCCCACCAGCAATGTATGAGTGTGCCTTTTCTCCTCATCATATGGGAATGTTTATCACAGTGCTATTTATAAAATCAAAGTATGAAGCAATGTTAGCCTCTCAACAACTTTCTCTTGATACCATAGACAAAACCACATCCATGTGATGGACCCTTTTAGAGTTCTTTAAGAATCACTTTTTTTTTCCCCAGTGAGTGCTTTACTCTTAATTATAGGTTGTGAGACAGTTTCATCTTTTTACTTTTCATGCATCCAGATTTCATGCAATGAGCATGTATTTTTGCAATAATCAGACAAACGTGAGAATTAGTTTTAAGATTTTACTTCTTTTGCTACGTGGAGTGTTGAGAGTTTTTAATGGGCTCATTCCCTACCCAGAGTCACTAAAAGTGGTAGTTCTGAAGACACACAATAACACAGAGAGACTCAAGAGAGAGTGTTAAGTGAAAAGGGCAGGGTAAAATCACGAGCTTTCTAGGACTGGAACTGAAAACCCACAAATACAGAGGAAACCGAACACAGGAAGATTAAAATGCTCCCTGTGGCTGTTCATCAGTGGTGGTGTTGGACCATGCTATTTATTTTTTGACTTTTGGATGAATTTTGGTGACATTCAGTGTGAGCGCTGACAGGCAGCAGCCCCTCCTCACCTGAGCTTCGCTCACCTGGTTTCAGTTAACCACCATGAACTCACATTGGCCATGGTACACATTATAGAAAACACAGTCTCTATTGGATGCAGTTCTATCTAAGGTTTTAGGCCTCCACTGGGAGTCTGTCTCCCCTGGATAAGGGGCGAGCACTTCGGTTCAAAGAGCTCAAAGAGGGGAGGTGACGGCTCACCTGGCTGCCCAGTGGCAGGGCAGTGCTCAGGCGTGGTCCCCGGCCTTTCCCTGCAGACCTGCCACTATGGTGGGCAACGGCTGGTTACGAGTTAGCTAAGACGTGGGGAGCAATTTGGTCAGAGGCCAGGGACTGGAAGCCCCCATGTGCTGAGCTCCATTAGCTCTGGAAGTGTAGAGGAAGGAGCCGTCTCTGCGGCAGGGCAGCCCTCCGTCGGCCCTGACGGCTAGGCGTGGCTGGAGAGGGGCCCTGCCCCTTGGAACAAGAAAGGGAGGAATGGAGCAAATTCTCCTTTGCTTATGTAAAGCTTCCAGCACTAATTAACCCCCTCCCCCCACTTTCTTCCAGAAAGTTCCCTCTGGACTTTGTGGAGGATGCATTTGTGGCTGCAGGGTGGAGGTGGGAGTCGGGAGAGGAGGCTGGGGAGGTAATTAAGAAGACACTGAGGGTCGGAGCTGAGTCAGCGCTTCAGGCCCAGGGACCCAGGTGGGGCTGTGGAGGTAGAATTTGCAGAACTGACTCCTGGCTGGAGAAGGGGGCACAGGCTCCCTGCGTTTGTCGTGTCTGACTGGCCCAGGGAGTCCTTCCACAGGGGCAGAGGGTGGGGAGATCACTGAGCATGGAGTGCCTGGAAGCCCTGGGGAGGGTGTGGGGTGGGTGGGTTGCCCTTGGGTGTAACTCATGGTCTGAGCTCAGGGTGGAGGTTTCCCCTGGAGAACAGGCTGCAATGGAATCACCGTCAATCTTAGAGGGCAAACAGTGCAGGCCCCCTTTATAGTATCTTCCCCGGGGTTCAGGGAATCTCAGGGACAGCCAGGGTGCAACCCTTGTCATGGCAGGCCCTTCACAGAGGTGGGACAGCATGTGACTTTGAATTTCCAAACTGACCCACAGAGAGCAGTTTATAGCAGTACAGTGAGAGAGAGCAAAGTAGAAGAGAACAGAATGGGGAGAGATGAGTTGTGGAAAATTGAAAGAATTGACAGGAATTTTTGTCATTTCTGAAACAAAGGAGAGTCTAGAGTCATTGTAAAGGCCAGAGACTTGCAGAACTTTCTAGAGGCTAATCTCAGCCACAGGGCTGGTGCCAAGAACGCTGGAGCTGGGAGCTCCTAACGCTGACTTTGCTGTGGGGTGCTGTGCTGTGGAAGGTCGGGACCACGCAGTGTGGTCGGCCTGTGAGCAGAGTGGGAGGTGCGACCTGGGGGGACCCTGGGGGATCGGCACGTGCTGCTGCCACGGAGGACGTTGGTTCCAGGACTGCTGCTGCGCCTGTGGAGCATGTGGTGCCGTGGAGGTGTCTGCTTCTCTAGAGGGTTGGGGGACATGGAGAGTTTGAGTGCTCGGGAGGACGTGGGGCAATGGAGGGTGCTGGCTGTGTGCAGGTGGTGGTGCTTTAGAAGGCGCCGGATTAATGGAGGCTATTAGTGTTAGGGAGGGACGGACGGTCTAAAGGCTGTGGTGCTGTGGAGGGTGCTGGTGTGGAGGGTGCTGGTGTGGAGGGTGCTGGTGTGTGAGGGTGCTGGTGTGTGGAGGGTGCTGGTGTGGAGGGTGCTGGTGTGTGAGGGTGCTGGTGTGGAGGGTGCTGATGTGGAGGGTGCTGGTGTGTGAGGGTGCTGGTGTGTGAGGGTGCTGGTATGGAGGGTGCTGCTGTGTCTACCTGTGTTCGGGGCCTGCTTGTTCCAGGGCTGGTCCACTCTCGGGAACGGTGTGTTGCCTTCAGAATTCTCTATGCCAGTGATCCTTTCTGGAATCACCTGGGTTTGAGGCTGGCTCACCTGAGGATGTCAGCTGATGGCCTTCTCCCCTTTAACTTCATGACCTGGGAAGTCCCCTTCGCCCCTCAGACCTCCTGACTCATCCTCATTAACTCCAGGCCGCAGTCTTGAGATAACACAGTGTGGGTTCCTGGAGCTCTCCAAAGGCTTAATAAAAGATCATTTATTTATTTCCTTCCTTCCTATTTTTATCCCTGTCTTCTCTTGGGTTTTTAGCTTCTTCCCTAATGAGCTGGATCTTGTCTGTTGGCTGGGCTCTGAGCCTCCCTTTCCTGACTCCCATGGGACAGGACTGGGAAACCTGGAGGACTGTTGAAGGCCATAGCCAGTTCAGTGTCAGGGTTCCCAGCGGGCCTCTGCCTCTTAGCAGGCCCCTGAGCCTCGCCTTTGCCTACTGGTAAGATTTTTCTTGTAGGCCATTTTCATTTTCTACACCTTAATTCTGGCATGACTAATCATAATGTGTTAAGAAGGCATTCACATCTCCTCTCCCCTCAGTCGACTGGGGAAGCAGATTCTAGTATCATCTCCATTTTACAGTGAGGAAGTGGGTGCCCAGGGTTGTGCAGTGATCTTCCCAGGCCACTCAGCCTGGAAATGGGAGAAAACAGGAGCCCCCGTGGCTCCATGTGCACTTGGTCATCCCTCGTGCCGCCCAGCTATCGTCCTCCATTAGCCGTGGCTGGCCTGCCTTCGCAGCCTCCTCTGAGCCTCTCTCCATTCTTTGCCTTTATTAGCATGAGCTCTGGGCTGGGCTCCAGCCTGCTGCTGGGAGACTCGAAGGTGGCACCGTCCCTACTGGAAAGCAATTCAACAGAGTGTGGGACAGACAAGCAGTGTCCTGGCCAGTCTCTCAGTCACACTGTCCTCGGCTGTCACCACCTTGGGACCCCTCCTCTGGCCCTCTCCGCCTGGCTCAGGCCCCCCTGGGCTCTGCCGGGTCCTCTGAGGCCGCCATCACACCTGGCTCTGCCTGGCTGCCCTGCGTCTGCAGCCTCATTCGCCTCTGATCCGGGAGATGCCTGGCTTGCTTCTCTGTCCCCAGTTCCCGGCACAGGGACTGGCAAGGAGTCGGTGTTGGGTGTGTTTCAAGTGGGCCCCGTCTTTCGGGATGGTCGCAGTATTCCTTCCCAACCACAGGACCTGATTCAGGGTTTAGAAATCTGGCCTGGGCAGGTGCAGACGGGAGGCTAATGGGGAAAGATGGAGGGATGCCTGCAGACCAGCCTGGAGCACGGTCCAGCGCAGGGAGGCCAGGACACAGGGCACGTTAACCAAGGGACCCGAACCCACCACTCCTGCCGCTGAATGCACACATAAGAAGAGTGGCGGGGTGGGGGGGGGCCTGAAAGCGAGAGGCCTGGTTCTTCTGAAGAAACTGCCGTTGGTAGGCTCTTATTAAAGTCAATCAACACAAGAAACGAAGCAAATGAAACAAAACCTCCCCAGTTGGCATTTCAGGCCTAACATTATAGAGTGTTGGTTTTTTACAATTGTTTCATTCATTCACTGATCCATCCACTCGTTGGGCCTCTGTGCTGTGCCTGAGCTGTGACTGGCACTTGCTGCATGCTGTCCCGCTGAATGCTCCTGGGCAGCAGGCCGGGGGATTGTGGCCCCTCTGGTAGAGGACAGAGGCTCACAGCAGCTAGTGACTTCCCAGAAGGCTGTGGGCTGGGATGTCCTCTCAGACTCTGAGCACAGGGTCTCCTGCCCTGTGAGTGTCCGCAGAGCTCCGGCTCCTGCAGAGTGACCTCACCTGCCACTGTTCCTTCCTTGACTTACGAAAGTGAGGCCAAGGGGTGGGGCCTGGGTCGGCCGTGGGCCTCAAGCTTGCGAGGACTTCTCCAGCACCAATAGGTGGGAGGCCTGGGGAACCCCCGAGCCAGCTGCAGGGCTGGCTGAGCCCAGGTCCTCCCTGCTGCCGTCTCTAGTGATCGCTCTCCTCTGCGTCCACGCTTGATCTAGTCCTCCCCTGTGGACCTCCTCGCCATCCTCTGCCCTGTTCCTTAGTCCCTACCCAGCCCCAGAGGAGACCTGTGAAGCTCAGCTCCCACCTGGCCTTCCTCCCTGGCTGAAGACCCCGCCCTGGTTTCTGTTGCTCCCACAGGTGCCTGGCCTCCCCACACTGTGCCCTCTGTGCCTCCCTTCCTTGTCCCTGCTGTCCCTTCTGGCTGGCAACCTTGGCCGCCTTGGCCGGGAGGCCCCCTCCCCACTCGTCCCCTGATGCCAGGCCCACAGCCCGCCCACTGGCCTGCATGAAGCCCGCCTGCCCTCCTTGATTCCTGCTCCAGTGGCAGTGCTGGCCCCTCCGGCTCCCTTCAGGGTCTCCCACTGACTGGACCTGAGCGCCTTGAGGCAGGCTGGTGGCCTCTTTCCTCTTTGCACCCAAGTGCCCAGCCAGTGCCTCCCCAGGATCGGCACCAAGAGACGTCTGTAGTGACGAGGAAGGGACGAGTGAGGGACAACGGAACTGCTGACCAAGGCAGGCCGCATGGCCAACAGGCTGCACTGGCCGCCCGTCTCCCAGATCCTCATGGACACTCGGGCCCTGTCTGTCCTCAGCGTCTCACGATGACACATTCTCACACATGCTCTTCCTGACCCCGCTTCCTGCTGGGTGAGCCCTCGATTGCGCTCTGCCTGTGCCGCTCCAGGGCTGCATGTGTGCTGACAGCAGCGACTGCAGAGAAGGGATCTGGCTCTGTTGTCTGTCGTCGTGGTTTTTATTGCTCTCCTTTTTTTACGTTGAGGAACATTTTCAGGCAAGTTCTCAGGAACTCCGCCTGCTGGCCTCGGCGCTCACGACTGGCACAGGGAGGATCCGCACCGGGCCCTCGAGGAAGGCCGCGGCGGTGCTCACTCTTACCTCACTGCTGGCTGGAGCCCGACTGGGAACTAGAGCACAACACTGGCCTGGTTTTGGCTGGACGCTCCTCTGGCCTGATGGCTGTACTATGAGGGTGACTTTCAGGAACACGTATTGTTATAATTGATAGTGGAAAAGCAAAGGTGGCTCATTATTTTTTTAACAAAAGATCTCCCAGAGAGAGAAAATATACATGCTGCGCTCTAGGGAAGGACAGACTCAGGGTTTAGGTGAAGGGCTGGGAGGGTCAGTGACGTCAAGGGTGAGTGATGGGGCTGATTTTACTGCTGGCTTCTCATTTTCTTTGATGCAAACCAACCTGAGTAAGTAAATGATGCTCCTTCAGACTTGCAAGACACTTGTCCAGCTGTTGGAAGCCTCAAATCAACCGTGGGATGAGTGTTTACAGGAGAGAAATCAGCAACCACAGTATTCCTGCCCCGCCAAGAGCTGGTTCACCAGGCCATCACTGTGTAGAAGGCAGAATTTAAAAGGGACAGTGTATGGGCTGGGAATTTTCCGCGGCGGGTTTCTGTGAGCTAGAGCAGATCACTCCACCTTTCTGAATCGGTCTTCCAATCTGTAAAATGGGATGGTGGCTCCTACCTCATAGGCCTGTTGTGAGGCCTCAGTGAGGGGATTTAAATGAACACTCTGTCCCTCAGTGGGCCCACAAATGTGAGCTTCCTTCTGTCATTACATAACAGTTTCCTTTCTGGGGAGTGGGTCATCCTCCTGGGTGAAGGGCTCCCACCATGTCAGGTCTCTGGTGGGAAACCACCCTGGTCCCTGTGGGCCTGCTGTCCCCACTGCTGCGGCCCCAGCTCAGTGGCTGCGCCTCATCTACCCTTTCCATGGACCAGTTCTGGCTCTCCATTTCTGTCCCATCCTCATTACCTATGATCAGCAGATTGCTCTTAGGCTTGAGAGATCTTCAGTGGTGCCCTGCGTCACTTGGGCCACGGTGGCAATCCTTAGCACAGAGGGCAGGCTCTTCCAAAAGTAATCCTCACTGCAGCTCCTGTCCCTCTGCCACAGACTTCCAGCAGGCCTGGGCTCAAGTCTGTCATCGCTCTGCAGAGCTGCTTTCCACACCTTCGGCTCTTTGCCTGTGAAGTTTCCTCTACCTGTATTTCCATCCCAAGTTTTCTGCCTGTGACAACTCAGGTCACATTTCCTCTAGGAATTTGTCCTCAAGGAGAATTAAGGGGTTCTGGGGTCCTATAATCCCAGCATTTCCCTCAGACTCGACACCTCTCAGCACCTGGCCGTGGTACCGCAGCTTTTCTAGGGTTCTCCTGACTGGGTGGCTGCTGAAGATGGTAGTGAAGGGCAGGGCTTCCTTAAGGTGTCCCAGATCCTAACTGAGGCCAGGAGAGGGAGGTGCTCATGGAAGTTGGAAGAACTTCTTCAGGTCATGATTTGTAAGTAGTAATAATAATAGTTTCCACTTCATTGAACATCCTGATGTCCCATGCAGTTTGCTAGCTGTCTCCCTTCGTCTTTATTGAGCCTTATGAGTGGGCATCACCTCTGATGTGCAGATGAGAGACTGGGCACAGAATGGCTCACGGTGGGCAGGCTCACACAGCCTAAGGGGCAGCTGGACTCTCTGACCGGAAGGTGTGTGTCCAGGTGCTCATGTGCACATGCACAAAAATGCACTCTTTGTCAACATCATTTTCTGAATTTGGAAATTCTGTACTTTGGGGAAGGGCTCAAATTAAACTAAACTGAAATGTGGTAGCTGGAATTCTAAAAACTTGCTGCATGTCACCATTTGCCAAGCACTGGGTTGTATTTTTCTTCTTTATTGTCTTTAAATACTCTGTTTGACCCAATCCTGAAGTGCATTGATCCAAAAGGAAAAAAAAGAAAACAGGTCCCAAGGGAGAAATGCCATTGTCCTCAGGCTTGCCACAGGACCTGCTCCATGATCCCAGTGGCAGGGCTCAGCCTCTCCTGGCACTCAGTTTCTGGGCCTCTGCGGCTGCAACGTGTGATCGTATTAAATGTGATTTTCTGTTTCTACGAGTTCATTGTGCTGACCCTCCTGGAGCTGGCAGGGTGAGACAGACCCCAGCAAAGTGGCCGCGTGTGCAACTCGTCATGTCACCACTGTGCTCTGTAATTATAAGAAAACTGGTTGTCATAGCAACTGCCATGCAGGCCCAGCCTCCTGAGGATGCTGACAAGCTCCGCAGCTCTGTGACCCTAGCAACTGGAGGACTTGGATCTCCAAGGGTGATCGTCATGAGTTCATCCTAATTCCCTATAATCTGAGCTCGGTTTTACTTGTGGTGTGACAGACCTGAGTTCAGGGGTTTCTTCTATAACTTACAGGCTGTGTGACCTGGGGCAAGTCATCTAATGTCCAGGACCCGCAGTTTCCTTGTCTGCAAAATGGGGATACCAATGGAATAATGCTTCTGTGCATGACATACTAGCACAATTCTTGCCGCAGTGGCCACTGATAGACATTAGACATTTCCCCTTAACCTCTTTCACGGTGAACAAATGGAAAATGAAAATATTGGGAGTAGCCAGTTATTATTAATTTCAGTAGTATTTGCGGCTTGAAAACCAGATTATTACACAGAAATTCTAGACTGGATCATGTATAGGAGGTGGGGAGAGAGGACATAAGGAAATATTGAATTAGATGGAATTGACTTAAATTCAGATTTGTTTTCCCATTGCCTTTCCTTGAAGCTAAAAATAAATCTCTAATCTCCAAATTCTCCAAACTGAGTATGGGCAACTCATTTTGGGCCTCAATCTCCGTACCTCGGTTTCCCCATCTGTAATATAGGTGGCTGGGTGAGCTGATCTCCCAGGGTCTTTGGCTGTGATGTTTTAGGACAGTGGTTCTCAGTTAGGGCTGATGTTTTCCCCGAGTGGCCCTTTGAAAATTCCCAAAGACGATTTGCTTGTCACAACTGTGTGTATGTTTGTGTGTCATTAGAATCTAGCAGGCAGGTCAGGGATGCTAGCGAACGTTGTGTGATGCACAGGACAGTTCTTTACAACCAAGAATCATCCTGCCTCCACTGTCAAGTGCAGGGTTGGGAAACCTCCATCTAGAGTGTACTGGCCTGTTTGTTGGGTCTAGAATCAGGATCACATCACAGTCGTGCCACCAAGATAATCTAGATTTGTCCTGCATTTCAATTTCTCATCCTTACAATCTCCTAGAGATGTGAAGCCTCATGAAAACCATAAAGGTAGAGACTGAAGACTTCTCAAGGTGGAAGAGGGCTTAATAAAAATGGTGGCCGCGGGAGACGGGAAAATTACGTTCCTTTGTTCTTTCCCTTGGTGCTGCATGACTTTAAACAGACCAAATATGATTGTTCCATGCTGAAGCAAAACATACTGAGCGCAATTTCAGGATCATAAATAGCTTTATTATTTTTTCTATAGAGGATGATACAGATAGGTTTTGCATATATTCCAACTGCTTCCCTCATTCCCAGCTCCTGTCTTGGGTCTTGACATTCGGTACCCAGCCAGGATGTATCTCCTCTAAGACTCACACGCAATCACTTCCTCTCCCTGCTGAGACTCCAGCCTTTAGGGTGAAATCTGAACAACTCAGCCTTGATGTGTTTTTTCCATGGTTCTAGACATGTGAGGACAGAAACAGCCCCTGATTCAGTTCTATAGCCCCTGCAACTTTGGAGAGGACAGTGACTTTGAATAGGACAGTGGTTTTTTGTATTAGGGATTGAACCCAGGGGCGCTTAACCACTGAATCACATCCCAGCCCTTTTATTTATTTATTTATTTATTTATTTATTTATTTATTATTTTGAAAAAAGGTCTCTCTAAGTTGCTTAGGGCCTCACTGGGTTGCCGAGGCTGGCTTCAAAGTTGTGATCCTCCTGCCTCAGCCTCCTGAGCTGCTGGAGCTTTTGTTTTTAAATAAGAGTAACAGGTATAAATGCACAAAATCCAACAGGGTAGAGAAATGTAGCCATTAAGTCTCCCTTTCTTTCCCTTCATAATCCTTCTCACCCCAAATATCCATTTTCCAAGTCCATGCTGTCCAAATTGGATGCCCCTGGGCCAGAGTGGCCATACACATTTAAATTAATCAAAATGAAATGAAACCCAAAGTTTAATTCTGTAGTTGTCTGAGCGACATTTCAAGTGCTAATAGCCACAAGAGCCTGGGAGCTGCCATACTGGACAGTGCAGATGTATAACTCATTTCAGTCAGTGCAAAGCATTCTGTTGGACGGCCCAGGAACTGTTTCTTATGTTCCTACCCGGAGACATTTTCTTCAGGCCAGTATTTACATTTAAATATGCAAATGACATTTGAAATCCCCTTTCATTTTCTTAAATGGGATCATTTTATACACATTCTTTTTCTTCTTGCTTTTTTTCCTCTTAATAATATATCTCAGAGATCTTTCCACATCAGCACTTTGGAATCTTTGTTCTTGTCAATTGCTGTAGACTGAGGACGCTTCATCATGGTCTCAATTAGCTCCCTATTGTTGCTCTAGCCTTCCGTCTTCTGATACCAAAACATTCTGCAGTAAACTTCCTTGCCCTGTGTGTATGTACACAGACACACACACACACACACACACACACACACACACACACAGACACACACACACAGAGTGCTATGGTCTGAATGTTACTATCATCTTCAATTTCAAGTGTTCAAATCCTAACCCTCAGATAGTGGTATTAGGAGGTGGGGCCTCTGGGTAGGTGATGGGGTCACGAGAGTGGAGCCCTCACACATGATTAGGGCTCTTATAGTCTTGAGCAACTTATCTGCCCTTCCAACGAGTGAGGACATATTGAGAAGGTCCTACCTGGGACCAGAAAGTGGTCCTCACCAGATGCTCAATCTGCAGGCACTCTGAACTTGGATTTTGCAGGCCACTCAAGAAAGTGAGAAATAAATTTCACTCAGTCTGTGGTATTTTATAATAGCAAACCAGAGGGACCTAGCATGTGCTTTTGCACATGTGTATATACACACACGATTTCATATATATTACAAGTATATTTATAGAGTATGAGTATCTTCAAACTTAGGAATTTTGCCAGAGGATAGGTAAATCCTCAGTTTTAATAGTGTTTTTTCTTTTTTCTAAATGGCTTCCAAAAAATTTCCACCAATCTATACTTTCTTCATAATGCCTCTCACATTGTCAGCACCAAGTTTTAGAAACTAAATTTTTTTGCCAAAAAGGTAAATAGAAAACGATACCTTTGTTATAATAGATTTTTTGTCACTGTGACAAAATACCTGAGAAAAGCAACTTAAATGAGGAGATATATATTTTGGTCCTGATTTCAGTGGTTTAGTGCATTGTGAGCTGGTTCTGTTGTTCCAGGGCCTGAGGTGAAGCAAAAGATCAGGGTGAAAGGGCAGGTGGAGCAAAGCTACTCACCTCATGGCATCGAGAGCAGAAAGGAGGGAACGGGGCAAAATAAACTCTTCAAGGCACATGCCCAGTGGCCACCTCTCTCAACTAGACCCCCTAAAGTTTCTATCACCTCCAATAGTGCCACTGTCTGGGGACCAATCCTTCAACACGTGAGCCTTTGAAGCACATTCCAGATCTAGACTATAACAGAACCTCATCTTCTAAGTTTGCAGATCTTTCAATATTGGAGAGATTGAGCCTCTTTCTATGTTCTGCTTTTTTTTCCTAATATATATTAATTATACTTGTTAATGGGGTTCAGTGTGATATTTACACACTCACACATAGTGAGCACTGATCAAATCTAACCTCCCTGTATCTACCCTTCCTTCCTCCTGTTCCCAACCTCTGTAAGCACTGATCTACAATCAGGTTGACTTATTTTTCTTAGTTTCCACATCTGAGAGAGAACATGAGGTACAGCTCTTGTCTTTCTGTGTCTGGCTTATTTCACTTAATGTCCTCCAGTTCCATCCATTTTGCTGCAAGTGGTAGAATTTCATTCTTCTTTGTGACCGAATAATGTGCCATTGCGTGTATGAATGTATGTGTGTGTACATGCATATATACATTATATATATATATCAATCACATTCCTTGGTTCATTTGTCTGTTGACAGGCATCTAGGTTGGTTACTATCTCAGCTATTGAGAATAGTTCTACAATGAACATCAGCATTCAGGTATCTCTTTGGTCTGCTGATTTCATTTCCTGTTGTTGCCTGGGTCATGTGGTAGACCTTATTGAAGAACCCCCTGCTCTTTGATGTCTCTACTAATTTGCATTCTCATCAACAGTGTGAAGAGTTCCCCTTTCTCCATTTCCTTGCCAGCATTTGTTATTTTTGTTGTTGATGTTTATTGGTTATTTGACCTTTGGTTTTTTTCCTGGAAAATGTCCTGTTGGTTGGACTCATTTTAGTTCCTTCCTACTGATTTGTATGCCACTTCCCAAAGCTACAAACTTGATCTTTCTACTTTGTTTGGTATTTTCTCAGTTCCTTTTTTGCCTTTTGGTTTTGTGGATGGTATAAGCTCTTTTTTAATCCTCTAGGCTTTTAAACTTTTGCCTTAATTAAAATTCATCAGTAACTTCAGAAGGCATAAAAGAAAACATTGATACATTTGTCTTTATAAAAATTAAGGCTTCCTCCACCCCACCCTAAACTCATGTTTTCTTCTGTTACTTTTATGTTTTTTTTTTTTTTTTTTTTGTTAAATGTTGTTCTACTGGAATTTGTCTCTTGAGTGAAGAGTGAGTTAGGAATCCAATTTTTCTTTCTTTCTTTTTTTTTTTTCTTTGCAGTGCTGGGGATTGAACCCAGGGCCTTGTGCTTGCAGGACAAGCACTCTACCAACTGAGCTATATCCTCAGCCCCTTTATTTCTTTTTGAATGGCACTTTTCCAGTTGTTGGAAGGTCTTTAGTTAATCCTTCCCCTCTGGGATTTGACATGTGACCTTTATTCAGATACTGCATTTCTGTAAGTATCTCAGTTTGTGTCAGTTTTCTTTTTCTTCATTGTTCCAACAGTTCTTTGGTATCATATAACAAATTTCTTCAATTACATAGTTTTATAATACATCTTGATATCTCTCTAACTGTTCTTTCCTCATTCCTTTTATTCTTCCAAAAGTCTTTACCCATTCTTGCATGTTTGCTTTTCCAAATACGTGGTATTTTTAGTTTCCAAAGCACTCCTGTTACTTTTTAATTTTGATGGCTTAAATTTGTAGATTAATCTGAGAAGAAGCAATAACTTTAAAATACTAAACATTCTGTCTGGAAACAAGATCTAACACTGCATGGCCTCTATTGGGCTTTCAAGTCACCTTTCTAGTTCTTGTTGTATTTTACCTATTTTTACTGATATTTTAAGAGGATTGCTTTCTTTCACTATATTTTCTAACTGGGTTTTATTTATACTTACTAAAAATTCTTTTGATTTTTTTCTGTTTTGCAGTGCTGGGGATTGAACCGGGGCCTCAGGTGTGCTGAGCGGGTGCTCTACCACGTGTTACATTCCCAGCCCTTGCCTTTGAATCTTGTATACTTCTTTGCTGCCAGGGAGTTACCAACTTCTCTTATTGTTTCTGATGATTTGTTTAAACATTCGATTCTTTAGGTATTTCTAGATGTATCATTGTTTCATCTTCCCCAATACTAATATTGCTTCTCATTTCCTGATATTTGGTTTTCTTATGTTATTTCCTATTTCCAATTTTTATGCTCCTAATGTCATTTTCTTGTCTAATTGCATTGGTCAGCATCTTAAGATCTGTTATTTCTAGTGTTTTACCTTTTAAATTTTGATGGATATAACCAAAAATGTCCTTTCTGCCTCTGGGGAGATGATTGTATGGTTTGTCTTTGACTCAATACTATGATAAATTACATGAACATATTTTAAGGTATTAAGCCATTCTTACATGTTCTTATTTGCTCATCATGTACCCTGAGTCCTGTTTGCTAGTATATTATTTAAAGATTCTGCTTAAATCCTATCATGTGTTTGTGTTTTCTTCTTTGTGTTCTCTTTGTCAGGTCTGTATAAAGTTATGCTGCCTCCAAATGAAAGAGCACAATGGGCCTTTTTCTTTCTCCAGGCCCTAGATAATTGGAAATTATAAAGATGTAATCTGTTTCAGTTTTTTTAAAAAAATCATAATTAATCCATAGAATCATCTGGCTTAGTATTGTTGGGAGAGTGTGTTAGTTTTCAGTAAACATGTAAAGAAATAATAAACAAATTCCATTTATACCCAACAGCCTCTCCTAAACTTTGAGAGATTATATTTTGAAACGAATCCATCATCACTCCTTAATTGTAACTCCCTTCAGCAATTTTTTCTCCAAGTGGCCTCATTCAGTCAATATGTATTCAAAGAGTGGCCACCATGTCCCAAGCCTTGGGGTATGTGACGTGGGTGATTCATGGAAGCACAAGACACGACGCACAATCTGATGTTCCCAGGATGCTATCACGCAGTGGAAACTTCCATTTATGTGGATTTGATTCTAAAGCATCACCATTTATCATTGACTATTAATAGAGCTGGGGACTTTGTATTTACAGATTACCTTTCATGCATCCATTAGTCATTCTTGGATCTAGAGAACAATATCTCATAAGATGCAACAGACTGTTTTTCCTTTTGTGTTTGTGTCTGGCTCCTGTTTCTGATGCAGGTTTGCAAAGTTCAACCACATTGTTCTGTGGGCTGGGAACCCATCGGTCTTGCTTGGCCTGTGACTCATTTCTTTACTTCCCTAAGTTTTAGGTCTTTATCTGCAAGATGGAGATACTAATCTTATTTTATAGGATGCTCAGATAACACATGTACAGCATCAAAACACACTTGGCACCAGAAAATGCAAGTCTCTCTACTTGGGTTGGTATCTCCCCACATGGCGATGCAGTGTTCAGCTAGGAAATACCCTGGGTTGTGTATACTTGTTTGGGTCCAGATTATTCTTATAGTCCTTGTCTTGCATCTTCCTTCTTCTCAAATTCATCCCCTCCAAATGAATTTCCATCCAAATTTCCAAAGTGATTTTTAAATTTCAAGTGCAATGGAGTCTGTGAACATTGGGTGTTCCATGCCTGCTACTCCCCAGCACTCCCCGTGAGCTCCTAGTCAGATAGTCCCCCCACTTTACAGGCTGCCTCTGCTCAGCATCATGTCTGCCTCCACCTGCATGCAGGCTGCTCCCTCTGCCCGACACCTGATTACCCATTCCCTCTCCATCCAGGCTGGCCCAGGAGAGCCTTCTCCATCACACTGCTCCACACCTTGCCTCCTCATGGACTCTCTCTGACCACATGGCTGCATCCATGTGCCTGGCCCTGCAGTCATATTAATTAGGCAGTCCACCTGTGTCTGTGGTCCAGGGGATGCTCAGAGTTTTGGGGTTACCTTGTAGTGTTTGAATAAGATATTCTCCATTTCAGGTCTCTGAGGAGCCCGGGGAAATTGTTCTTTAAAACAAATGAGGATGAGGCTGGGAAAATCAATGGCGTGTCTCAGCTGCAGGAGGTGATGGAGAAGAGCGACTTTACTGAGCAGATCCCAGATGCAGAGCTAGGGTTGGGGCTGGGGGCCCCTTTCAGTTTGATGTCTATCCATCAGAATGGCTTAAGTCTTTTGAGTATCAGTTATTCAGACATTCTTATTTATCCTAAATCAGTGTCTTCATTTTACTTATTAGGTTTTTAAAACTTGATTTTTAATCGACTCATAATATTTGTACATCTTCATGAAGTGCGAGGTGATGTTTCAAGGCTGGTATATATTGGGTAATCATTAACTCAGGATAATTAGCATGTCCATCGTCTTTGACTTTCATTACTTCCTTATGGTGAGTGTATTTGGCTCTTCTCTTGTGCTGAGGTGTGTAGTGCATTACTGGGCGTGACCTCACCTGCTGTGTGACTGTCCTCCCTATCTTACCCACTGGCCAGCCTCTCCTTCCTTGCTTCTGGCCTCAGCCTCTGGTAACCCGCCACTCTACTCTCAGCTTCCATGAAATTCACTTTTTCGGTTCCACATATGAGCGAGCTCATGCCAAGTTTGTGTTTCTGTGACTGGCAGTTCATTGAAAGTAGCATCCTTCCTTCAGATCCATAAGGTGTTGCAAATGACGGCATCAGTGCTTTCCTATGGCTGAAGGATATTCCAATGTGTACAGGTAACATTTTCCTTCCCCGTTTGCCCATCCACGGACACTTCGGGTGACTCCATAACCTGGCTGTTTTGAATAGCAGTGCAGTAAACGTGGACAGGTGGAAGTCTCTTGGGCACACTGGTTTCCTTTCCCTTCCGTGTGCACCCAGCAGTGGGATTGCAGGATCGTATGGTAGTTCTATTTTTAATTTTTTGAGAAGCCTCCATACCATTCTCCACAGTGGCTGCACAAGTTCCCATTCCGACCAGTAGTGTGTCCATATTGTCCCTGCATTTATTATTTTTTGTCTTTTTGATAGGTGATGTGAAGTCTCACTGTGGTTTTGATTTGCATTTCTCTTGTGGCTAGTGACGCTGAGCATTTTTTCCTACTTCCGTCAGCCCATTGCTGTTTGGATTTTTATGTTTATTTCAAGTGGAAGCCAGGTGAGAACTCATGGTGCCGTTCATCCACCTACTGTTCGTGGAAGTCAGGAGCAGGCACACCTGAAAAACCCGGAACCTTCTGGTGGAGCCCTCTCTTCTTCTCCAGTAAAGTTAATGGTTTTACTGTTTGACACCCACGCTCCAAGGTGCTTCCTTCAATAAAGTGGAGAGGGGGAAAAGGCCAAAAATAAGACAGGAGGTGGATATGATGGGACATCTCCTGGGTTTCAGAAGACATGCTTTCTGTGATTGTCGTCTCCTTTGACTTTCATAATGATGGGAATGATTGGAATCAGTCCCTTTGGAGGGAGGATGAGGAGAGAGGCAACTCACCCACAGCCATGCAAGCAGGAACCCCGTGTGCATCTTCTGAGGCGCCCAGTTGTTTCTGTCTTCTGGATTCTGAATATTACATTTGACCCAGTGCCTGTCTTTGGTCAGGTTTCTAGAGAAACCTTAATCTAATTTATTGCTCACCCACTTCAAGTGGGGGTCCTGTTATCCTACTGCCTCCAATTCATGCCCACTCTTGTTCCTTCTGTTTACCTCATTGCAACAATAACACCTGTCACAGGTATGGCTGGAGCACCCTTCATCCAAAACGCATGAACTTCAGATTTTAGATTTGGGGCGATGTGCATATATCTTGACCTGCATTCATTTGTGTCTCACACACACCTGGTCGTCAGAGCCAGAAGGTGATCTCAGACTGTTGTAGTTGATTATATCAGCATTTAGGCTGTGACGTGAACGGGGTCAGGTATAGAATGTCACTTATGGCATCATGTCTGCACTCAAAAGTTTCCTATTTTGGAGCACTTGGGATTTTGGAACGTCATGGATTTTGGATTTTTGAATTAGTGATGCTCAACCTATGATAACTGTGGAGACAGTGGAGGAGTCGTTAGGTTGGAACAATGCGGCACAGATGAGCTTTTGACGCCTGGTAGAGGTTCCAACCCACACAACCTGGAGGTTGCCTTCCATCATTTCTGGAAAAGGCGAGATGAACACACCAGGCTACGTGGTATCTGTGTACTCAGCACAGATGTATTGAGCACCCACTGCAGCCCAGGCCTGGCAGGTGCAGAAGTGCCTGTGACACGTGCTCCAGCCCTTAGCCACCAGGAGCAGTCACTTCAGTCCACACATGGTAGGGGACAGGCAGGTGGCAAGCTAGTGTTCCCGGTTGGCTCCCTGTGGCTCCTTTCTTGGCAGTCTGTCGCAAAGGGGGCTGCATCTCTCTGCATCTCCTGCTGGCCTGGTTTCCCATGTCCAGGGAGCACTCCCGACCTGAGCCTCACCTCCAGCCCTGTGGTCTGTCCACGATCTTTGAGGACAGCTTTCACTAAGACAGACACCAGCCGCTGGCCCTGGGCCATGGTGCCCCTCATCCTGCCAGGGCTGTGGAGTTTCAGTTAGACAAGCACACAAACCTGTGGACCCAACCACAGCGCTTTGGGACCTCAGTGGAGGGCAGGTCCTTTCCCGAGGTCCCAGGCCTTTGCTTTAATGCTAGTGGAGCTGCCTCTCTCTGTGGCCTCCCCGCTGGCCACGTGTGCAATCCTGCATCTACCAGATGACGGCCTGGAGTTTGTAGGGTCAGAGTGGCTTATAAGGGACATCAGCCAGAGAGAGCTGGTGACGTCTGTCCCAGTAAACCCATGAGAAAGTTGATTAGGGCTGTGACTCACCAGGCCATCTTGATGAAGCAAGCCAGGCCTCTGGCTATTTTAGTGACAGGAAATCGAGCAATTGGCTGCATTTGTGATTGCTTCTGAATATCTGTAATTAATCAGGACAGGAATGATATCCAGCCCTAGGGGACCTGTGCTTCCAGCATCTTTGGAAGTCCTCCCAGGATACCTGGGAGATGATGGATCCTCATTTAGAAGATCAGGAGACTGAGGCTCAGAGACGTGGCTTTACTTCCATAAACCCACACAGCAAGAAAGCCACGGAGGAGATGTCAGATCCTAGGTCAGTCTGCTACTGTCCTGGCTCCTCCTCCCAGCTCCCTTGCTGTGCTTTCAAACTGCTGGGTGCTAGTCTCTGAATAGCCAGAACAAAATTCCTGTGCCACCCGTATGCTGAGCTCAGTAAGCTCTCTTGTTTTGTCTTAATAATAAATTAAAGTCATCTTCATAGAAACAGTAGATAAATGTGGTGACCTTGCTGCTCAAAGCCCTCCTGCCTGCATGCTGGGACAGAGTTGTAGATGGTCCCTTCCTATGGAGGTAGCAAGACTATAACGTATGTCTGCTTAATTTACTGAGTTGCATTTTGTGGAAAATGACCCTGTAACACTGGTGGGAGTTTTCTTGTCCATATCATTTTTCCAAAATGCTGATGATAGACAAGGTTGTGTGGAGGCTCAACAGCCAGGTGAGAGGAAGGCCCAGGAGTGCTGAGCAGATGTCAGAAAGAAGAGGCTCCTGCTGGCCTGGCTGTGTGGTCCTGGGAGGCCCCAAGCTGACCTTCAGGAAGGCGGGGACCCTCGCATTTTCACCTGGCCATTGTTGGGGACGTAAAATAAGGCAGTGCGTGTGAAGTCCAGGCCAGCCTGCAGTAGATGCTCAGTGAATGTTAAGTCCTTCTTCTCCCTCCCCCAAATCCCTCCACGGTGGTGGAAGCAGCAGGCCTCTGCCATTTGTGTGTGCATGCTCCAGACCCCTGTGACTTCCCACCCTGTCCCACACAGTAATCGGTTCCCATGGAACTGGCTGTACACTCAGCCCCAGACCAGTCACACTCCCCACCTCTCCCTGGACCTTGTCCAAAGCAGACTGAGGATGACTGGCTGTCTGGTCTTGGACTAACTGCTTTTGGAAACTTATTTCTTACAAATAGGGATCAATAGCTCTGTTGCCCAGGGTTGTTGAAAGGGTTAAAGTGAGCAACGGACAGAAAATGATGAACGCACTCCTTGGATTCACTGCCCCGATCTGAAAATTGGGAAGTTCACATACAGTTCACAATCACTGTCTGTCATTGTAGGACCTCATTCCCTCATTCCCTGATAACAAATCGAAGCCAAGCAGCTGCTGTCCCCTGTGATCAGGGCAGGTTCCCCAGCATGCCCAGGACTCCCGCCTGGCCCTCAGGATGTCCTTCTGTTGCTTTGTGCTTGCAGTGGGGGACTGAGCAGGGACGGCTCCGTCCCCCTTGACAGGTTGTCGCAGTAGGTGCACATTTAGATCTAGTCTGTGTTTGCTTTGCCACCTTATAAAGACACAAGCGTGTGAATTAAGGCCTCAGCCTCCTCCTTCTAAGAGGTTCATTGTCAAAGTATCCTCTGGCCCAAGGTGAATGATAGTTTGAACTTTTGAAATGAAAAATGCTTCAGGGGCAGGAGATTGATCTCCTGTATAAGCAGGGCCCCAAACCCTCATTTCTTTTTTCTAACGATTATGCCAATAGCACATTAAATTGGGAAATGAGTTATTGCTTTGGAATGCTTCAATTTAAATGGTGCTTTTTCTCTTTCAAGGATTCCACGGATTTTAATGAGTTCCTGGCTCCACACCCCAGAATCACACTTGTACGCCAGTCCTCCTCCCCGTGGGGAGGTTTCCTCTCCGAGTTCTGAAAGAGACTCCTGAATTATTGCTCATAGAGTCTGAGGCCACAGATGTTCCATTTTCATTTCCTTTCAAAGGGCAATTTACTTAGCAGGCTGCACTGGGCCTTAGGGAATGGGCTTCTTTAATGGGTTTGGGGGGCTTCTGTGGGAGCTGACCAAACATTATGATAACCCATCTGCTTGGTTTGGTTGGGGATGGGGAGGCCCTTTGTATTCCAGGAAGCCACTCCAGTAGTGGCCACTGTGGCCTTGGGAGGGAGCCCAGAGGGCACGCAGCCTTTGGGTCAGACCTGGATTCAGATCTTTGCTACTCCACTGGGTTTTTGAGTTTCCTCCGGCAAGTGACTTAACTTTTCTGGGTTTCATTTTCTTCATTTATAAAACAGAAAAAGTGATAGGGCTAACCTTATTGGGCTGGTTTAAAGATGATTAATAATAAGTAAAGTAAAATGGCCATACCGTGTTTAAAGCATTGTAACGTTCTTGTAAATCTTTTCCAGTGAAATCTCAGCTGTGGGGGTGCAGCCCAAAGGCAAAGCCAACTCCCTCTTTAGGAAGTGCCCCCAGCTGAGGAATGACAGACTGAGGGCAGTACACAAGGCCATCCGTCAGTGCTCGTTCCCAGGCCGTCTGGTCATCCAGGGTCGGCACTTCTAACCAAATGGTATTTTTACGGGAATCACTCTGGTGCATTCACTTGGATGGCATTTATTGAGCATGTACTATTTCAGAACAAAGCCAGATGGGTGGCCTCTGGGACCTCGCTTCACCTTTCAGTGCTTGAGTGCTAGGTGTTGCTCTGACTCCCATTTTATGGCTGGAAAAACTGAGACTCCAAGATGTCACACGGCCTGTTCAAAGTCATGTAGAGGACAGTAGGGGGAGAAGCTGCCCTGGAGAGCAGCTCTGGCCAGCAGCACTAGCAGTCTCCGGCCTCATCCCGATATCTCACGAAACCTGAAGGGAATGATTTCTTTTCTCCCCAGTAGGCCAAACAGGTCAGCAAGCACTCCGCTTATCTCCTGTCCCCAGGTATTTGCGTGAGTCTGATGAATACAAAGTAGAATGAAGTCATTAGTATTGAACAAATGTGGTCCTAGAGACGCAGAAAAATTCACTCCAAACCCAGGAACCGTGAGACAGGCAGAGGGAATGAGCTCTGAGCCCGGTTGTGTGCACTCCCCAGCTCCTGGGCTCTGGGCCTCTGCTTCCTGCCAGGCACTGTGCTCAGCATTCCCGCAGGACGATCTCCTTTCCTCCTACATCAGTTCTTCAGAGTAGTTACTCTGATCCAATTCCCAGGGGAGACCGCTGAGGCCAGTGAGATGGGATGAGAGAACCAGGAAGTGAGAGGCTGGAAAGCAGGCATGGGGTTCTGGCCTCAAACCCAGGTCTGGCCATGGCCCTGTTTTTATGTCTTTACCAGATCAGAAGAGATGATGGAAGGGTATTCTGAGGTCACAGTGAAACATTCCACTGACCTGAGAACACTGGCCTTGAGGGAGAACTTGGCTTCTGGGTGTTATTTAGAAACGACATTGGTGAGCACCTTGACTGGGTCAAGCAAATGCAGACTCAACCCCTCCTCACCCACATCAGTCCATGCACAGGGATGAGAGGAGGGTTCAGGTGCGAGGATCTTTCCTCCTTGGGCTCCCTGCTGAGGTCTGTATGTAAGGACAGAATTCAAATGGAAGACAAAGATCTGCGCTGTTCACCTGGTAAGCATCTGAGAAACCAGAGGGCAGCTTCTTTTGTGAGCAAAGCCAGGGCATGTGGCTCTGGAGGCCACATCGTCTCATCCTGTTGTGCCTACCACACTCCAGGGAGGGAGCTCACACTGCTGTATGGTCCATTTTCAATTGCTATAACAAAACGCCTAAAGCAAGGTTTATAAAAAGGAAGGAGGTTTATTTAGCTCATAGTTGGGAGGCTGAAAGCCCAACGACATGGCACCTGCTCCGACTAGGTCACCCTTGACTGTGTTTTGTCATGGTGGTGGCCATCATGGTGGGAGTGTGTGGGAGAGGGAGATCCCATAGAGAGACAGGAAGCCAGAGAGCGGGAGGGCCTGCACTCTCTAATGGGAACCAACCAGAATTCCATGAACACTGCCTGAACTCTCTTTCCAAGGCGGAGCCTCCAGGTGACCCAGCACTGCACACAGGGTTCACTTCTTCAGGCTTCTTCCATCTCCCACATGTCCACACCTGTGTCCCTGCTTCCACGCACAAACTCAAACCAGATCCAGACCACAGCAACAGCCCAAAGGGTGTAAACCATGACCAGAGGGAAAAACTGAAGGTAGAGAGAGGAGAAAGTGTGCTTATTTCCAATTTTGATGTCTGGCTCACTGAGTGATAGCCTAAGCCAGGATGCCGCAGGGAAGGAGAGGGACAGACCCCAGCCCAGATGGCCTGCTCCTTCATGTGGGAGGAATGACCCTATCCTCATCCCAACCCATGAGACAACAACAAAAAGAAGAGATGTTAGTGGCCCAGGCTCCGGGAGGCGACAGGAAACAGCGAGGGTGGGGACCTGGCGCCTGCCATGAAGGCACGGGTCCCTTGTACAGTCTAGCTCCTTCCAGGCTCTGAAATGCAGGCACACAATGCCTTCTCCAGTGGGGAAATTGGAAAGGAAAGAGATGGGAGCTGTGTTGGAGATCCCCAAGACCACCCCAGGCTCAGCGACCCACCAGGAGGAACCAGGTACGCAGCAGGTAGCTATGTTTGGCTATGACTTACTGCAGTAAAGGGACCTGCAGCAAAGTCACCCAAGGGAGAAGGAGCAGGTGGCCAAGCCCAGAGGGAAGTGAGCCCTTGAGTCTCCTCCAGTGCTTGACACCCCCCTTTAATAACAATTGTGATGCTCTGTCCCCAGGGGAGACCCAGTTCCCCGGGGTTTCATTGGGGCTGATCACAGAGTCACCTTCAGCTGAGCACCTGCCAAGGCCCAGATGCCCAGAAGGAAGGCACACGCACAACCCAGGCACCAGAGCGCTCCTGTCAGCCCTGGGGATCGGAACTCTCCTAAAACCCCTTTCCACATGCCGCCAGGGAGCGAGCGACCTCAGGCCTGCTGCGGACTCTTTCCTGTGGGAAGGCTCCACACCCGCCCAGCCTGAGCGGCTGCGTCTGGAAGGAGGCATGAGGAGGTCAAAGGTTGGGCAGAGCTCCCTTCAGACTCCTGACTGAGAAGGGGACGGAAATGCCATCTCCTGGAACGTGGCCACTGCGTCTGCAGGAGATGCTGGGGTGTGAGGCTGTGATGTCCGTGGGCTCGTTTCCCACCCTTGCAGGAACTGCAGGAAGACATGGATGCATTTTCCTGGCTGGGGAGTGCCCACGGGTGTGCCTAGCGTGCCATCCGTTGGAATTTGGAGAAGATGGTTTCTAATTTTCCAAACCAATTTTTGCTGACCTGACCTTTTTTTTTTTTCTTTTTTCAATCAGCTCTTCTGCCAAGAAAGGGGATTGAGGGAATGAAAGTAGCTTAATGAAACAAGCTATTTGAGCTGCAGGGTTTGCATCTCCATGGAGACAGGAGCACAGGCTATGTCTAGACCAGAGGGCTGGCTGGGCTGCAGGGAGGCGCTTGGAGGATCTGTGTTGTTGGCCTGCTCTGGGGCCTGCCTGACGGGGTCGGCTGAAGGGAGCGGATGTCACCCTTCACAGCTCCTGTGTGCTCTCTATGCCAGGCCCAGGCCAAGAGCTGGCAGGAGGACCTTGGGGCAGAGTTCCTTCTCTCGGGAACTCACAGCCTGTGAGGACAGACTGGCATGTCAAGACGCCATGGTGATGTGGAGACCTGTGAGCATGGCAGGATTGACAACCGTGGGCGCCCAGAGACGCTGCACCCACTAGGGAAAGGCCTGGGCTGGCTGGCTGGTGCGTGTATGTTGGAGGGTCTTCTGTGGGGAAGGAGGGGGCCAGTGAGAGAGCCCAGTGCTTTCAGGAACGAGGATTGTGTGTGTGCATGTGTGTGCATAGGAATATCTGCAGGGCTCCTGGAGACCATCCCCATGGATATAGAAAGACAGCTGTACTTGGCACCCAAGGCGGTGAAATCCTTGTCCTCTTTCCTTTAGACAACAAAGGATTCTGGACGGTGTCCTAAGCTCAGGTGCCAGGTAACTGCATCCACGCCTCTTGGATGTGTGTGGAGCATGCTGACTTTAGGGCTCGGGCAGATCAAGGGGCTCTGAACACTGAGGCACAGGGCTCAAGACTCTGCATCTGGTCCATTTCCTTAGGTGGCCCAGTCAAGTCACAGACCCTTTGTGCCAAGAGATAGGAGGTCAGGGGAGGGTTTTCAGCTTCCTGTGTGATGTTCAGAAGGGTAATGTGGGAAGGTCCCGTGGCCAGCAGGGAGAACAGATTAGGCAGGGAGTCAGGGGTGGACATGGGATGCTTTAAAGCATCTTCCTCTCAGGCCCTGGGGAAGCTCAGAGATGGAGGAAATGGCCCTGCCCTGAAGGGAGTCAGTCATCTGGGGTGACCCAGAGTTGTATGTGAGGATCCTATGTGACCACAGAAAGTTGGAGGGTATAAAATGGTATGGAGCCGAAAAAAATCAAGATTCATGCTGACATGCATGTAGGTGGACAGGAAGGAGAGATGGGTGTGGACGGTGAATTGAGGATGGTGAGATTGCAGTGGTGTCCTCTGGGATTTCCAACATTGTCTTCACAATAATGCTGCGATACATTTTAATTTATTTTTAAATTTTTTCATATCGAGGGTGGACCCAGGGGCACTGAGCTACATCCCAGACCTTTTCATCTTTTATTTTGAGACAGGATCTCGCTAAGTTGCTGAGGCCGGCCTTGCATTTGTGATCCTCCTCTCTCAGCACCCGAGTTGCTGGAATTTTTGCTGTGCATCACCACAACTGGCTATTTTTGTTTATGTATTTTCGCAGAGCTGGGGATCAGACCCAGAGCCTCACAATGCTAGGCTCTACCACTGAGCTCCTCCTCCGCCTGCAGTACCCTTTTAATAAAAACAAATTCTATTGTGCCTCATAGGTTTCTAGGCAGGCTAACATTTGGTTGGCAAGCTGGACTTCTGAATTAGACCCAAGTTCAAATCATCTCTCTGCAACCCCATATATGACAATTCCTCTTGCCTACTCTAGCACAACATCTGTAAAATGGGCACATTGATAGGGCCCACCCCACAGAGTTGCAAGGACATGAAATGGGGTCCCGCATGTATGCCCTCCACGTGTGCTATCATTATTCCTTTAGGGGGGCAGATATAACGGGCCAGGCCTGGACTCTCCACTCCCTGTTCAGCCTTTCCATGGCCAGTGTGAGGAAGTCACCATTTCAACCCATTTCAGAGAGTAAGCTGAGGACTCCCAAGGCAGGCAGCTTGCCCAGCCTCACACTGTTAAGTGACCACCCAGGACTTCCGCCTTGACAGTTGGCTTCAAAGGCCCTGCTCCATTCACCACTTGGTAGGGAAAGGGCTGGAAAGCTGGAGTGTCACCTGGGGGGAAGTCACAGAGGCTGTGAGCCCCTCATCCTTTCCATGGAAGCCCCGTGGGCAGGATCTGTGGGCTGAACCCCAAATGGTGGGGCCGCCCAGTTCTGCCTCCTGAGGTTCCTGTTGCCTTGCGCAGAAGACAGATGTCTGCCAGGTGGCTGTTTTCATCTTCCTGCAAAACACGATTTCCCTGGCACGAGTGGTCCTGTTGCTCGAGGCTCGTGGGGTCCTCAGTCTTCACTCGACTTGGCTGCTTGCTGGGTGTGGTGCCCTGGGCTGCGCTCACCCCGACTGCTGACGAGGTGCCTGCTTCCCAGCGTCGTGAGGCCCGAGATCAGCGCCCTGGCTGGGCAGCAGCTGGAGCATTCTCCTTTTTCTCTGCTCTTTCTCTCGCTCCTGGTTTCCACATCTGCAGGAATGCACCCTCCCTGAGCTAATTCCCAGTGCGTGTCATGGTGACACTTGCTCCACTGGGCTCTGCCAGTGCAGGCCGCCACAGGACAGGAGCATGTCAAAGGCCGGATGAGGCAGTCGTTAGCACTGAGGCTGTCAAGTGCAGGCTCCAGTCTGGCTCTGCTCCTTCAGTGACCGTGTGGCCTCAGACCAGTTACTGAAGCCCGCGGAGCCTCAGCTGCCCCTCTGTGAGATGGGAATACGCACAGGGCTTATCAGGCTGTCCCAAGTTTTAGAGGACAGAATATGTGAAAGTCACTTGCCACAGTGCCCAGTGACCTGCTGAATAGGAACGATTGCCATTATCAGTTACACCCACGGGCTGGGGACAGTACCAGGCAATTTATGGGCATTGTCTCATCTAATCTTCACATCAGCCCTGTGGGTGAGATGATCTTGCCTCCATTTCACAGATGAGGCAAAAAGACTCAGAGAGACCAAGTATCTTGCCCAAGGTTGCTCAGCTCCTGGGAGGCAGAAGCAAGGCTGGAGCAACCAGAGCTCCTGCCCAGATCCGCTGAGAAGGGAGGGTCCGGTTCTCCCAGGCTCCAGGGGGCGGCCTTTTATCTTTCAGGGGGTGTGTGGCAGGCAGCAGGAAGGTCCCTTTGGCCTCCTGAGCGTATCGCCTAATGAGCTGCTCAACTGTGCGCTGAGGCACACGGCCGGTGATCATCTCTGTCACACCTAGCGCAGGCACTGGGGGAGGGCTCCGTATTAATTTCCTGAAGCTGCCATTACAAATTACCACCATCCGTGTGGCTGCACGTGACACAATTCTGTTCTCTCATAGTTCAGAGGCCAGAGGAACAAAATCCAGGTGTTGGCAGGGATGCACCCCTTGAAGCCTCTTCCAACCTCCCAAGGCTCCAGGTGTCCCTTGGCCTGCCTCTGTATGCCTCCAGTTCCTGCCTTCATCGTCACCCAGCTTCTCCACTTCCTGGGTGTGACACTCATCAGGGCACGTCTCCTGGGACTTGGGCCCACCTGTGTGATCTGTGCTGCTATCATCACAAGACCCTTCACTAGGCCACAGCTACATAGACCCCTCTTCCAAATGCGGTTGTGTTCTGGAGGTTGGCATGTGGGCACACATATTTGAAGCCACCAACCAGGGCTTCACATACACCATGTAGCCCTCTGAACCCGAGGGGCAGGTTTTACTCTTCTCCATTTAGAAAGGAGACACTCACGGGGCTTAGACTTGCCCAGAGCAGGGCATCCCGATCCTCTTTGGCATGGTCTTCCCAGTGTGTGGAATGAGCTCTGACGCACTGCAGACACTCAGCTAGATGCAGTGAGTAGGCTCATTTCTCAGTCCATGGTTTCCCAGGCTGTCTAAGCACCCAGGTCACACTCCTGAGGGTATCACTCAGTGAGCTGTGTGGCCTTGAGAAAATGAAGCAATCTCTCTGTGCCTAGTGTCCTCATCCCCCAAATGAAGACACAACAGCACCTCCCCGTTGTGTGAGGTCTGAGAACAGAGCCTGGCCCATAGCCAGTGGGAGGGAGTGGAAGTGTGAGGAGCTGCCCCCCAATGCTGCCCCCGGGGACCCGAGTGACATGGGGCTGACTGGTGCACCTGGAGGTGTCTCAGGCCGTGGGCAGACGTGGGGTACCAGACTGCCCAAGGACTCTGGGGAGGATTTGGGGGAAGTCTGACCCTTGAGGCAGGTACCTACTGGATGGGGAACAGCATTCCGGGAAGGGAACAGCAGTGGCGAGGGTGTGGGGTGCCTGGGGCAGGAGGAGGAGGGCTGAGGCCATGGGGGAAACTGAGGGTAGGTCCCGAGGGGCCTCAGGTACCATGCTGTCATTGTGAAGGTGAGAGGATCGATTGTCGGGGGGGCAGAACAACTAGGTTGGTCTGTTAGAAAGACCAGAGTGGCTGGAGGCCAGGGACAGAGCGGCTGTAGTGTCCAGGGGCGCAGCCATAGTCTTGGGTGGGAGCAGGAGGAAGGCAGTGAGCAGGACTCGGTTAGCTACAGAAGCTGCTGTCGGTGCTGCCGGGCACTGGCTGGAGAGAAGTGGAGGCGGGCGTGGAGGCGGGCATGGCTGTGGGAGGCCAGACCAGAGTGGGCGCTGCATTCTCCACTGCTCTCAAGAGGCCCAGGTGGTGTGGACATGAGGACTTCCAGGGCCCTCGGGCTCGTTGTCTGGACTTCAGACTTGAAGTCCCTTCATCTGGGAACCTCAGCTTTCCCATCAGCAAAGTGGGGATATTTGTACTTCCTGTGTTCCTGCTGCTCGTGACCGCAAGCCCCGGTCGCTCTCAGCTCCACTCTTCTCCTTCCTGCCGCTGTCACCTCCCTGCCTACCATGCTTCTTCCGTGGAGGTGTGGGTTACGGACTCTAGTCTCAGAGCTTCTCTGCCGGAACCACCAGCTCTAGAATCTACTGCAAGTTCTTCCTCTAGTCTCTCTCTCAGCTCAAAGCTTAAAAAGGAATCCGGGGCTGCCTAGTGCACTTTGTCAACCTGAATTCTGAGTCTTTCCAAGTGAAGGGGCCTTTGAGCGTGTGTGGTTGCTGGTGGATGGGATTGACGAGATGGGATGGAGGGCACCTGCCTGTGTCCCTCTACGTGTGTGGTGTCCTGCAGTTCGACACTGCAGTTCAGGGTCTTCTGTGCCCGGCACAGAGGAGGAGGACCCTGCTGGCTGCCCAGGCCTTCCCAGTGGGAGGGGCTCAGATGGACGCAGTGGTGAGGGTGGGCCTGGAGCTCTGTGGAGGAGCCTGAGCCAGCCGGGCTCCCGGGCAGGGTTGGGGTGGGGGGAGGCTGAGGAGACCTTCTCCCTGGCCTTCCGGCAGGGACAGCAGGAGGAGACCCAGGCAGGGCCAGAGCACTCAGGAGCGGGCTGGGACTGAGAAGGGAGGTGAGCCAGGGAATGAGCAGCATTAGGCTGGAGGGTGCAGTGGGGCTGAGCAGGGCTGTGCTGAAGGCCCTGGGAACGAGCTGGCTCCCAGGCACGACCTGGTAGACGGGGCTTTGCAAAGCTTCCTGGGGCTCGGCCCGTCCCCCTGCTGCATCTCAGCTGGTGTCCTCTGTCACAGCCAGTCTGCTGCTCCCAGGTCCTCTGGACCCTATGCTCCTTTCCTGAGAGGCCTTTGGGAGGCCTGGAGTGTTCCATCTGCCTGGCTCTGCCTCTCTGGTTGCCCTCTCCCCCACACACTTGGTTCCAGGTCCCGTTCTGTTCTTTTCTCATGACTTGGGTATTCGTGCATTCAGACCTACTCTGCTGGGTGCCACTCCTTGGACCAGTGACCGTGGCAGTGCCTGGCTCACCGTAGGCCCTGAAATTAGCCCAGGCTGTGTGAGTGAGAGCCAGTGAGCAGGAAGACGGGGGACAAAGGGGGGCCTCACGTGAACAGAATAACATCTGACCGACCAGTCACGTCTAGCATCGGGAAGCTAACGAGCTATTTATCGCTAGTCCCAGGTTGTTACATTCAAGAGGTGAAGCAGGGCTTCAGAGCGTCTCCAGGGAGTGAGGTTTTATAAACCAAGTCAATGAATATTGATGTGAAGTCATGTCCAGAGGGCCTTTGTGGGGCAGTGGGTTTCTCTCCAGACCCTGGAGGCCACCCTCCCCATCAGGAGCTTTGTTGCTCGCATCAGAGGGGCTCTGGAGTCCACAATTCTGCAGAAAGGCTGAGGCCGGCCAGCTGTGGAGGAGGCAGAAATCCAGCCAGGGCCAGCCAGCGGCCTCCGTTCCTCACCCACCTGGAAAAGCAAGGCAGACTCGTTCTCAGGAGTTCAGGCCCAGCTCCAATGTCCATCTTCCTCCCCTCACAGGCCTCCTTGAGGCACGACACCACTCCGTGGCCCAAGTCTGGCCTCAGCATTTGGGACCCACGCTGGTCATAGTGCCACCCCATGGGCTGCAACTGCCCGTGTTCATCTGTCCACCTCTCCCTCACCCAAAGACTGTGAGGTCTTGAGGGGCAGGAGACCTGATTCACTGCCACCGTTCAGCCTCCCGTCTCTTCAGGAATGACTGGCCTACATGGCAGGAGTTAGCAAACTTCAGGACAGGGAGGCCAGAGCCACCCCGGGCATCCTAACCCTGGTGCCATGGAACCTGTGGCCCTCCCTGACGCGGGATGGCCTTGCTCAAGCCAAATCCCAGCAACAGGGTGGGCCGTGCTCCAGCACCTGCTCAGCTCTGCAGGGGGATGGTGCCTGTCACAGGGGCTGGCTGCCCCGCCTCCACCTGCCTGTACTGTGGGGGACCTGGGCCTTCCAAACAGCTGAGGCCGGAACTCCTCCCCCAAGAGGCTCTGATGTCATTGGTCCAGGTGGGACCAGAGAATGGGGATTGTCTCAAATGCCGCCCAGGCAATGCTGCAGCGTGTGGCCACACAGAGGAGAGGCACTTCCCGGTTGCCCCACATAATCCATCACTGGAGAGTTTATGGCTTTGCCTGTGGCCCTGACCCAGTAAATTGGAATGCTTGCAGCCATGGCAACCCAGACCTCAGCATCGAGAGGCCCCTTAGCTGCTTTTTGTGTGCAGTGGGAACTGAAGCCACTGAGCCTAGAAAGGCCCTCCCTCCCAGTCCCTCCCTCGCTGCTCTTTCTCCAGCAACATTTGCTGCTCACACCCGCAAGCTTTGGTGACACTTTGGTGAAGCAGATCCTGCTCCTCCTGGGTGGAGGTTGCTAACACAGGAATGTCAGGAGTGGGCCCTTCACCAACCTGCTGTGGCGTCCAGCCCTGCCTGGGGCCATCTGCCTGTGTGTGGACCTCTGGTCCTGCTCCCAAGTTGGCTGAGAGGTCTAGGGCTCTGCAAGTGGCCACTGGGGTGGGAGGTGTTCCGGGGACTCCTTGGACCCCCATTAGGCTGCTGGAGGTGGCAGGTGAGTGCTGCGGTCACATGGTTGCCATGATGTGGCTGTGCCTGCGTCTTGTGCTGGTGTCGGAAGCCCTGGACTGGGCACAGGCAGCACTCTCCCTGAGGTCAGGGCTGTCAGCACATTTCTAAGTCCTTCAAAGGTGGCTCTGTGGCCACCCCTGAGGAAGAGGGCTCCCACTTCTGGGCAGAGCTGTGGGTGCCAGGCTGCTGCCTGGGCCTTGAACATATATTTTTAGAAATTGAGGTCAAAGGCACAAATATAAAATTAATCACTTTACAGTGAACAATTGGGTGGCATTTAGAACATTCATAATGCTGCACAAACATCACCTCTGTCTGGCTCCCAAACACTTCATCACCTCCAGAAGGGAACCCCGTGCCCATCAGCCACCTCTCCTCCTCCCCCACAACCCCTGGTGGCCACCAATCTGCTTTTTGTCTCTGTAGATTGACTATTTTGGATAGTTCATACAAATGGAGTCACGTGCTACCTGACCTTCTGCATCTGATTTCTTTCATTTAGCATTTGGTTTTGAGGTCTATCTGCATGTGTGACCTATACTTTGTGCCCTTTCATGACTGAATAATGTTCCATTGGGTAGATATAGAGTCATCTTTTGAGTCGTGGTCATGGGATCCGGGAACTTCTGTAAATGCCCAAATCCTCAGATGCTCGCTCCCTTATATAAAACGTATAGTATTTGCACGGGACCTGTGTACATCCTTCTTTGTACTCAAACTCCAGACTCCTCATAATCCCTGACCCAAGGTAAATGCTGTGTAAACAATTGTTACCTTGTAATGTTTAGGGAATGATGACAAGAAAAATGTCCATCCATGTTCAGTAAGGAGGCAGTTCACTTTTTCCAGTTATTTGATCCCCACGGTTGATGGAATCCAGGGATGTGGAATCTGGGGGTATGGAGGTTGACGTACCACGATTTGAGTACCAGCTCATCAGTTGATGGGCATTCTGCCTTTTGGTTTCTGGAAAATCTGGGCATTTTTAGTTTCTTTACCTACTGACCAGGTGTTGCTGGGTCCTCAGCATGGTGGGTAGGGTAGTGGTCCTGGTGACCCCTTTCCTGTACTATTCCAGTGTTATCTTGGGAAGTCTGAGGGCAGGCGCGTGACCTGGGGGCATCTCCTGCTCCATCTCTTCTATGGACTGCTCCATTCAGGCTCCATATCAATCAGGTCTGATCTCCACATCATCTCACTCTACACTGTCTCCACCCCAGTCCTGGGCAGGAGGCTGATTCCTGTCCAACACTTCAGCAGGGGAATTGGGGGATGGAGGGGGTGGACGGCAGCTGCTTCAACAGTACTTTAGACTGCATTGCACGCATCTGTCTGAAACCCACACACACCCAGGTGCATGGGGATTTCTCATGGCTTCTCCATCCAGAGGACTCAGACTGACTCCGTCCTGTTTCCCCTTCCCCTTGGCTTCCCCACACCTCTCCCATCCCGTTTTCAGAGCTGCTGACTAGCAGCTCCCCTTCCTTGGAGCGTCATAGGCTCCTGTCCTCTCCCATCCTGACCGACAAGCCTTGGGGTGGACAGAGATAGGATGGAGATCCCCAAAGCTGTTTCGTTTTTCTTCTAAATTGAGAGGAACCCTCTCTCCATGAGGAATTCAGTAACATTTCTAGGCTATGGGACTCAAAGGGTGGTCTGCTGTTAAAGATAACACACCCAAATTTCCACCCAGGATGCTAGATGCCCTAATATCTACCTTGCACAGCGGGTGAGATGGGGCCAGTGTAGACCTGGAGCTGCCTCTGAATCCTGATGGTGCTCATGAAGCTTGCTCGCAGACAGTGGCCAGGAGCGGGGCTTCCAATCTGAGCTGGCTGAGGACATTGCAGGGGCAGGAAGAGGATGTGCCTCAACTTAAGGATCTCTCTGGTTGCTGTGTCGAACACACCACAGAGGCAAGGAAACCACTGGCTAAAGGCTGTTTCCATACTGTGAGTGAGAGGCGATGGTGACCCTGGCCAGGCTGGAAATGACAGAAGTGGTAGAAATAGGAAGTGCCTGGATTCTGGATGATGTGTCTGAAGGCAGAGGTGCTAGGATCTCCTGGGAGGCTGGAAGTATAGCGTGGGAAAGAGGCAAAGGGGACAGCGAGGTTTGGGGCCTGATGGCGGCAGAGGCAGGGTTGGCATTGCTTGCCAGTGAGGAAGACTTCAGTGGAGCAGGTATGGGGCGGGAGGAGGGCCTTGGGGATGGTTTAGGTGCTAGGTGTCCACGCAGAGGTGAAGGAAGCACTTGATGTCTGAGGGAATTCGGCAGGGGTGATGGGTGGTCACATCAGAGGCTGGAAGCTCTGGAAAGCAGTGCCTGGTGATCAAGGCCCCGTCCCACCAGCTCACAGGAAAGTCAATCCAGTGTGGGGTCGAGAAAGAGCCTCAGGATGACTTTGCAGAAGGGGAAACTGAGGCCCAGGAGTGCACCCTGCGAGTTAGTGACAAAGCCCAAGCGGAGCAGCGTGTGCGTCCCTGCCCTCACTTCCAGCATGCCCCCTGCCTACCGCCCACGCGTGGACTGGAGCTGGCATGCGGAGCCGTGGGTGACTCTCAGTCTCATCTGCCTGCAGGTCACCATCCTCGTCAGCCTGGCCCTAGCGTTCCTCGCCTGCATCGTGTTCCTGGTGGTTTACAAAGCCTTCACCTATGACCACAGCTGCCCAGAGGGATTTGTCTATAAGGTAAGGGACTCTGGCGGGTGGGGGGCTCCAGGTCATTCTCAGCTGCAGTCGGGGGATGACCAATATCTTTAATTGATTGGCGTCCAAATCCTGGGCACGACAACCACTCTGCAGACTGTTGAAAACACAGTGTGTGTCTGGCAAGGAGTCTCCAGGTCCCCTGAGGCCTCAGCCTCAAGCAGGTGGTCGGGCTCCTATCCCAGGTGGCCCTGTCCAGGGTCAAGGGGTTGTCCGGCTATTAGCAGAGCTCACCCACACTCAACCTTGACCTTTCCATTCTGGTGCAGGTCTTCCTGGCATGAGGCAGGTCCTGACCTCTGCAGCCCTACAGGGGTGTGAAGAAGGTGCTTCTGGGTGTCCATGCCCAGTCTTGCAGCAGGCCCTCCCCTGGCTCTGCTCCAACTACAAACCTTCCTTCAAAGAACTGAGCCAGCTGCGTGGCCTTGAAGCGCCTCCTTGCCCCTCTGAGCCTCAGTTTCCTTGCCTGCAACATGGGGACTGATGAGGCCCATAAAATGGGGGCTGGTAATGCCCCAAAGATTTTCATGAGGTTTTAAGGATGGAATTTAGTCTGATCAGCTGGAGCAAGACCTGCCGGGTATACTGGGCGCTCCTCATGTTAGTTGCAGTAAAAACAGAATCTGATTTAGAGCCAAAACAGGAAATGTGGATATTTATAATTACCCTTCGGGCATTCATTACATGTCCGGCTCCTTGCTGGACATTTTCATAAGCATCGTCTCCATCAGGCCACCCGACCATTCTGAAAAACAGGTTTTAGCGTCCCCATCTTACAGGTGAGGAAAGAGGCTGAAGCTTTCCATGAAGAGGGTTCCCAATCACGTTCCAACTGGGTTCTGCCCAGTGACTTCCCCAGACCACCCCGCTCACAGCTGGGGACACCTAGCACTGGGGACAGCTGAGGGAACTATGGTAGACATACACGGTGGAGCTCCACAGTGCTGTGAGGACAGGAGAGGGGAGCCCGGCCAACAGGTAGCACAGCCTCCATGTAGGGGAAGGGAGAGGCCGTCCGCCTGTGTGAGGAAGGGGGAGGGAAGGGTGCAGCTTATTTTTAAAGAAAGTCCAGAAGGATAAGTTAAAAACTACTAAAATGGTTACTCAGGGAAAGAGCAGGAACAGCGTGGAGGGAGGGAGGGGAGTCAGGTTCCTCTGGGTGTGTCTTCTTAGATGTTTGTCCGCCAGAGAATAAGCGATTGACGTATTTGAAATATTTTTAAAAATAAGAAAAAAGAAAACCCTGACAATTAAAAACAAGCTAAACCAAGAACCTCACCCTAAATCAAGTTGAGAACATAAACTTAGAAAGAAAATAAATACTTGCAATGACCGTGGAGCACAGGATCTTGAGGTCCACCCTCAGTGGGAGACAGACGCCCTTGACTTAGGGGTTGTGACATGACAGACCCACCATAAGATGAGGATGACACAGGCCAAGGCTGCGTGGAACTCACCTGCACTCCACGCTCAGCCCCTCAGCTGCGCTTAGGTCTTATCTGAGCCTGAGTTGGGCAGAGTCATCTCCTGCAGGGCCTGTCTACAACATGGTGTCCCTATCTCAGGTGCCTGATTGGGCACCGCACTGAAAGGGAAAGACACTGTCATATGGTGTATCATCACTTGGTCATGAAATGACAGCCCTTCCAAGCTGGGGACTCTGGGTCCAAGGACCCAGAGAGCCACGGAGCCAAGTCCAGGGTCATTCAATGGTCTAGCTCTGAGGAGGATTACTGGTATCATTTTGTGATGGTTCTACATCTATTAAAATATGGTACAAATGCACAATTATATTAATATTGTTAGGAACCAAGACTTTTGAAATAAGAGAAAACAGATAAAATTGTAAAATCGAGAGCATAGAATAAGCAGCCACGGTCTGTGGGCTGCAGCCCAGGGCAGCCCCCCGGGCCAGGTGAGGGGAGCGGGCGGGTGCTGCCTCCACAGCTTGCAGCCGACAGGCAGGGAGGCAGGGAGGTTGGCCGACAGGCAGGGAGGTCGGCCTCGGGTCGGGTCAGCATCCCGTTCATTTCCTCTGGCTTCTTCCAAGAGGCAGCATTGACGATGGGATGGTGATGGTGACCCTGGGGGAGGGGGCAGGCCTGGTGGGGGTTGTCACCCACCGAGCGCTGAGCTGTGCTTCTGTGGGATGGTGTGTGGGGGGTGGGTGACTGTCCACTCCCGCTGTGCACCCCTGACGGTGTCCCCTTCTTCCCCAGCACAAGCGCTGTATCCCCGCTTCCCTGGATGCCTACTACTCGTCCCAGGACCCCAACTCCAGGAGCCGCTTCTACACGGTCATCAGCCACTACAGTGTGGCCAAGCAGAGCACTGCCCGGGCCATTGGGCCCTGGCTGTCGGCAGCCGCCGTCATTCATGAGCCCAAGCCGCCCAAGACCCAGGGCCATTAGGGGCCTACCCGAGCCAGAGTGGGGTGGGATGGGCAGGGGACCCCTGGCTCAGCCACGCTCGAGCTACAAGGCAACACTGTACTCCGGGGATGTGGGGGGGGCGGGGGGCGGGGGGCGGCTCTCTCCGAACATATCGTGCACTGGAGTTGTCTGACCGATGTTTCTTTTGTCCCTTGGTGTTGTTGATTCGTCCCCAAGTCAGGCTCATGTACAAAGGCATGTTTCGTGTTGATTGTTCCCATGTAAGATATTCTCAAAGCCACTGCTTATTCTTTGTTAGGAAAATTTAAAACACAGAAAAGGAGAGAAACAAAGAAAAGGAGCAGAAAGCGTGAGCAGGCTCCCTCTGGAAGGTGGCGAGGGGCGGTGAGGAGCTGAGTCTCTGGGCATCTTGGAAGGACTCGCAGCCTCAGTGCAGCTCGGCTGAGCGAGTGACGGACGGAGGCTGCCTGGTGTGCCCTGGTCTGTGGGGCAGGAGCTCGGGAAGCTAGGAGTGGCCCAGCTGGGAGGAAGGACTGGCTGTGGCACTTTCAAGCCCAGGATGCGCAGAGCCCAGAGTGAAATACACTGACCTCTGGTGCATTTGCAAGACGGGCACAAACTGGGGGCGGGCATTGGTGCCAGGGCTGGGCAGCCCTCGAAGGGGCTCTGAGTGCTCGTCCTGTGGCCCTGTGACTCGCAGAAGCAGACACTGAGATGTGGGCAGATTTGTCTTTGCCTTTTTCTGGCTTTTCTAGATCTACTCCTGGTGCTGCCGCGTTTGTGAGCTGGCAGGGCGGGGGCGGGGGAGGAGGAAGGGGCAGCTGCAGGAGGGTGGCCCAGCCGGGACCCAGGGGGTCCGTCTGTGTGGTCCAGTGCTGAAATCCAAGACCTGGATGGTGACCAGGGACTGTGAGTGGCAGCCAGGGAGAGACTTTAAGGTGGGGTGCATCAAAGCAGGGCTGTTTCTACAGTGAGCTGACAAAGGGGACTTCCTTTTGCCCACTTGGTTGTGTTGAAAGAGCACATTTGTCCAGACTCCCCAACCGAGTTCTAGAAGCTCCTGCCGAAGGGCCACGTCTGGCATCGCCCAGGCCTCCTGCTCCGTGGAACCTGCCAGGCCCTCCCTGGCCCTCTCACGCTGCAGGGAGCCTGACTTGGGGCAGTGCTGACTCCATGGCCAGCAGGCCTGGGGCCGGCTGGGAGAATTGGCTATTTGCGGTGCGTCATGGTTTCCCCATCAGTCTCTGACAGGCCATTTAGAGGGTGTTTTTGTGGCTTGCTGTGTTGCTGAGATCATCGTGCACAACAGCTGGGTAATAAGGCTACTATCGCTCAAACTCTCCTGCCAAACGCTCTCATCTGTTCTTCCTCCTCCCCACCCTCCCATCACCCTGAGTCACCTGTAAATTCATTTGTCATCTGAAGCAGAATAACAAATTGTCCCTAGCAAAACTGCTGAACGCTTTATAATTTTGTGGTGTATTTTTGTCAGTAGGTTAGCAGAGGCTGAAGTATTTTTTGGTGTAATTCTCGAAATTTTCTGACAGGAAACAAATAAAGATAGATGTGTCTGAGAACCTTGATCTTCCCTGACAACTTTGTTTATCTTCCTCTTGGTGAGATTGATGGAGATGCTGGGGGAAGGGGGTTCCCAGAGGCGTGGGTGAGCCCCCGGGGCCCAGAGGCCTGTGTGGCAGGGGCTGGAATGGGCCCCTGGGGACCTCCACCATCCGCCTGCCTTCAGGGGACGAATGCTGGAGAGGCTTGGTGGCATCAGCCTGGCCTCCCACTGGGGACTGACCGGATGCTGAGGTCCTAAGTAAGGACCCAGAGATGCACCTGGACACATGCAGCCAAAGGTCATTCCACAAGCCTCTGCTGGTCAGCTTCTGGGAGGGGCCTCGATGGCCACGGGCATACATATGACACCTGGCGGCTCCCCACAGTTCGAGGAGGGAGAGGACAGGCCCAGTGGCACACAGTGCTTTCTGTAGCAGAACACAGACTGGGCAGCTTATCAAGAAGAGCAATCCATTTCTCACTGTTCTGGAGACTGGGAAGTCCACATCGAGCTGCCAGCCTCTGGCCAGGGCCTTCTTGGTGCATCAGTCCAGCTCAGCAAAGCACAGAGAAGGAGAGAGTGAGAGGCCCGCCTCGCAGCCTCTGGCCCTTGCAGTGTGGGTTCCTCCATTCCTGAGGGTGGAGGCCTGTAACCTGAATGCCCCCAGGCCCCACCTCCAGATACCCTGTGTTGGGTGATGTCTGACACCTGGCTTTAGGGCCACACACTCCGACCATACTGTGCAGTCACTGCCCTGAGGCCTGGAGCCAGCTTGGATGTGGAGATGTGGCACAGGAAGGGTCTGACGGTGGCTTCAACATATGACACTTGGCGGCCTCCCACAACTTGAGGAGGGAGAGGACGGGCCCAGTGGGACCTCCTTCTAATCAGCTGGTTTAGACTTATAGGACCTTGGAGGTAGGGGCTATCAACCCTACCAGACACAGGAGAAGACTGCATCTCAGAGGGACAAAGGGCCTGCCCTCAGGCCATCATAGAGGAACTGGGATTTAAACCCAGGCTGGGTGACACTTTTGCTCCCAGAACTGCTTCTGTTCTGTCAGGACTCTGAGCCGCACTGCAGGGGGCGCAGCTAACTCCTAGAGTCAGGATGCAGCTGCCGTCAGCGAGCACACCTGCCCTCAGCCAGGGCTCGGGCGCAGTGGTCAAGGCCGAGGCCAGCACATGCCTGGATGCCCCCACTCTGGGCCAAGTGCCAGTGCTCTGTGTCTCTTAGTTCCTATAACCCTCCTGCCAATCCCGGGAGGTGGGTGCCCTGCCCCCAGTGCCACAGCCATCTGCCTCCTCTGTTTGTCCCCATCTCAAGATGGAGACGGGTGCAGAGCAGAGAGACAGCTCACCCAAGGCCACACAGTTGCCTAGTGGCCGAGCTACAATTCTGACCCAGGTGTTTTGCCACCAGCGTCTTAACAGCTCCGCCAGCGGTGGCCACGGTGGCTCTGCATCTCGCCCTGTGGTTCCTGACCGTGGCCCTGTTTCCTCTGTCATCGATGGCAGGCCATGGAGGTGGAGCTCGGAGGACTGGGTGGGGCTGCAGGTGGAGGCCCCCAGCCGACTGCTGTGCTGGGGATGGTGGCTGGACGCCAGTTGGGTGGGGAGAGCAGGAGGACAGTGGGGATCCTGCCCTCCCCGGGTGTGTCAGACAGCTCCTCCCACACCTGCCCGCAGCCTGGCGCACCCGCCTGCCTTCAGGGGACGAATGCTGGAGAGGCCTGGCGGCATCAGCCTGGCCTCCCACTCAGGAGGCCGGCTGATCCACATGGCGGCCCGTAAACACCCAATGTGTTTTTCAATTACACAAAGTCAACTGAAGACTTAATGAACACATGCTCAAACATCCTGTTATAAATGGATTTGCCACTCCGTTGCCTCAAAAAACAAACCAAAGCTATCTCTTCTGTGTAACGAGGCGGCTGCGGGTGTGTGGTAGGAAGCAGTGGCGCTGGAGGGTCAGCGTGATGGCAGCTGCTCTCTCTGAGGATGGACCCTGGGGGTGCTGCTTCTGGTGAGTTCGGAGTTTCTGGTCAGAACAAGAAGGACGCCTCACTCCTGCCGTGGACAGCCCTGGAGTGGCAGGTTGGTTGCAAGGTTTGACCAAAGGAGGTTTGGCCAGGAAAGAGCTCCTGAGCTTTGGAGGGTGAGTCCCACAGAGCCCTCCTGGGTGTTGGGGGCCCCGGGGAGCCAGGCAATAATCACATTAAGGACGCCTCCTCTGTGGCTTTTGCACACATTTTAAAGCCTGTTTAGCTGTAACAGGAGCCTCTTTTGAGAGGCTCCCAGGTAAGATGGGACCAAGGCTGGGCAGCAGAGGTGATGGTGAGGAGGCCTGATTGTTCCAGAAGTTCTGGGGCCACCAGGAGTTCTTGGAAAAACAGGTCTCACAACCGGTCCTGCAGGATGGGTTGCTGGTGACAGGGAGAGCTCAGGAGGTGTGCTACCCAGGGCCACCCTCCCAGGCAACAGGAGGGTCCTCAAGGAACAGAGCATCTCCCTGTGCCAACGCTGGATGTGGAGATCAAATGTGTGCACACAAGGCTGCCCTGCACCTGCCCCGGGGTCACAGACCAGGCTGGGGAGAAGGGCAGGAGGTGAATGGACAGACAGTGGCCAGGTTTTGGAGAAGCAAGCCCGGCCATTGGTCAGGTCAGGAGATACCAAGGGAGGCTACGCTTTTTCCTTGATCATATTCCCAAGAAGCGCATGACACCATCTCCTTAAAGACAGCGCTCCTGAGCAGTGCAGGGAAGGGGCTGGTTTCCATGGCAACCTCAAGGCTGCTTCCCACAGATCACACTCAGTCTAGCACAGCGGGTGTTTCTCCGTCTCCTTCCTTTTGTCAGAAGTGACCTGCCTCTGAGAACACAGACCCAGCACTCAGGCAGCCACAGTCGCCTCAGATGTGGCCACCCCGTCTCTGGACGCTCTCCTCCTCTCTCCAGGTGTCTTCTCTGACTCTGCCTTTGTCTTCCTTGTCTTCTTTGGAGGGAATGGTATCAGGGGGACCTGCCAGGCCTTGGTGAATTGCATATCAATTTGAGATTCTGCCCAGGGCTGCGTGGGGGGTGGGCGTGTGGTGGGAGGAGAGGACACACCCTGGTTCTGGCCTTGGCCAGCTGCCTGCTCTCCTGTGCTTCTGTCCCTCATCTTTAAGACAGGACCATATTTGTTCCTGCTTTGCTTTGGAGAATTCCATGAAATAACGTTTAAAGATTTACCTGGAGATGGCCCTCAACAAATGGCGCGACTCTGGTGGTCTCACTCAGCCTGGGGACTCATTGGTAAACTGGAATGATTTGACGCTCCACCCTACGATGGGGTTGCTGGGGGTTAAAAGGAGGCGGGCCTCGCTCCGCCCACAGTGTGGAAGGCCCCGCCCAGCCTCCCTGACAGCTGTCAGGTGGGCCCTCCACCAAGCCACAGTCCACCGTTTCTCCGGGTCTACTAACAGTGCTGAGTTGTTAAATTTAGTTACACAAATATATCATTTCAGAGGTGTAGATGGGTTTATTTAGAAAAGCAGCCACATTCGAGGGAGAGTGTGGACTATCTGCATTTTGAATGACGAAATTCAAGCACTGCTTTGGAATCTGCCAGTACCCCCGGCAGATCCTGATCAGACTCTTCACATACATTAAAAACACGTCACTGCAGACTTCACCGAGCTCTCACTGTTCTTTTCAGCAGATCCCTTTCCCGGTGCAGGATGTGATCTGAGATCCCTCAGTGCACTCGCAGGGCTCCTGGTAACCCCTGGTCTGTGACAGCTCCTCGGAGTCCATGACCTTGACACTTGTGAAGTGGGCGGGTCCCTCAGTGGCTTCCCCAGGGTTGCACTGAGGATGTGGGTTTGGGGGGAGGAGTCACACAGAGGGGCGTGCCCTGCCAGCAACATCCCATCAGGGTGCACCGCAGGGACCTGTGCCCTGCTGGTCACGCTTGCCTTGTCTCTGTGACCAGGTGGCCTTGGTGGGTCTCCCCGTTCATTATGGTGTAGCACATTCTCCCTTTGTAATGGGAGGACTTTGGGGGACTTTGGGGAAGATGGGAATGGGAAGGGCCTGTTCCTTCCTGAGCTCGCGTGCTCCCATTCAGGGCCTCCACCTGCAGCAGTGGCTGGCTGCACTGGTGTCTGAGTGGTACCTTTCTCCTCCCGCCATTTCCTCCACATTCGTTAAGGAAGGAAGGGGTCTCCCTTCTCCACATTTATTATTCAGTAATCTATCTGCTTAGCCTAAGCTCGAGGACCTTTGCCTATTACTGGGGTTAAATGCAGCACTAGCTTCCCTCACTGCTCAAATCCTTCCAGATTTGTCATGGGGAGATCTTTCATGTTGACTCCTGTGTCTTTTTTGATAAAAACCCATTTTTGAAAAGAACTTTGTTATTTCCTGTCATCGCAAGATACTCCAGGTCCGATGGGTATTCCCCTTTCCCAATCCTGGCGTCAACTGTGTCTCCAAGGAAACAGGTTCCTTTCACGGGGCAGAGATTTAGAAACCAAGATCTGGACATTAGGTGTGCTCATTGCCACAGAGGGTCTTGTTGGCAGGCCCTCTTGGCATCCGGAACCAAGAAATGATAGATGCTCACTAGCTTGCTTATCTACCTATCACCTATCTATCATCTATCTATCTATATCTATCTATCTATCTATCATCTATCTATCCATCCATCCATCAGTCATCCATCTGTCATGATCTGTCTGTAATCTATGTATCTAGCATCTATCATCTTTCTGCCTCTGACCTATCTATCATCTACCTACCTACCTCTCATCTATGTTTCTATCATCCATCCATCTATCACCTATCTGTCACCTATATCAAGCACACCTGGGCTCAGTTTGACCTCCTTCCACCAGTGCAACGCCACGGGGTTTAGCCAGCATTTCCTCTTCATTTGCGTGTCACTTCTTTCTCTAACCGTGGAAAATACGATTCTCCATCTCCAGGATGCTATGCATTCATCTCTAGCATGTGCTTACATTCTTCCAGATAGGTGAACTTTTTGGACTTTTAGAATTTCTGACATCACCAGAGACACTTTTTGGGTCATCTTGCACTGTTCTTATTGTTTTTTGTTGTACTGAGGATGGAACCCAGGAGTGCTCTACCCCTGAGCCACAACCCCAGCCCTTTTTATCCTTTCGGTTTTCATACAGGGACTCACTATGTCCAGCTGGGCTTGAACTTCGATCCTACTGCTTAGCCCCCGAGTGCTGGGCCCACAGGCATATGCCCTGTGCTGCCCTTGTGTTTCTTGGTGCACCATCTTTCTTTGGGTTTGTTTGTAAAGACTCACGTGTAAAGGTAAAGCTGCCTTTTACTTCCTGAAGGACAGTGCTGTTTGGAGGTGCACGTCTCTCGAGTGCACGTGTCCCCTGGGAGGTAGTCACACCACTGCCCGTAGCTACGGGATCTAATACGACACCACCTTGTGTGTCATGGACACAGACCCATCTGCTCTTGCAGGATCCTGGCCCCCCTAAAGATCTCACCCCCAGCTTACTCCAGGTGTTTCTGGGAGCTCCCAGGGGGGATCTCACGTGTGTTCAAGAACAAGGGTGCACCTGCCTGGAGGTTTTCAGATGCCAATGGGCAGCTCCACGAGCCCTGGTGTCCTTTGAGCTCCCTGCTGACCCTGGCCCTGGTGGGCTGAGCAGACACGCTTGCTCTTTCACTTGTATGTCACTCTAATAGGAGGGGCCACTGCGGCCATTGCAGCCCACACCTCAGGGTCCTACAGCTTGACCCAAAGTGTTCTCTTTTCCTTTGCGTTTTACCCACACCTTTGCCCGGTCCAAGATGGGACCCACTTAGAACACTCGGGCTGCACTGAAGCACCAATGAGAGTGGCCCTGTCATGCATGGGCTGTGGGTCGTTGGTTCACACACCCTAACTGCTCCTGTCTGCACACATGAGGCTCAGCACATGGTTACCTCACTCTTCCCCACGCAGCCCTGTGGCGGCCAGGTAATCTGTCCCTACAGAGTTCTCCTTCTGCTACTCAGTGTGATGCTGATTGTGTCAGAGACTACAGGCTCTCTAGAAAGTTTCATGCTCCCTTCCCTAACATGGGGTTGTCACCAGCACCACCAAGATGGCCTTGAGTGGTAGGGAATTATCTTCCCCAACTCCTCTTGCTTCCGTGCTCTCTTGCATACTAGTACTCACCATTCAAATGCGGGTGAAAGTGAGGTGGACCACTTCTGGGCTGGTGCTTTTAAGCAAGTGAGGGGACTCTGCTCTCTTTTCCTCAGCAAGCCTCCCACACTGCAGCACCTGCAGGCCAAGGACTGTCCAGCCTTAGGAGAAGCCTTCCACTCACAAGATGGAAGGAGCCTGGATCCCTGAATCTCTACGTGGAGGACAGTTAACTTCCCACACGGAGTTGTCACCTCTGTCACCTGAGTGAAAAACAGTTTTTACAGTCTTAGTGAAATTTGGGGTTTCCTTTGCTATAGTAGAAAGAATTACCTTGACCAATACACAGATGGAATCCATTCTCCACCTGGACCCCGTACCTGGTGCAGGCCTGGTTGACAATGGCGACCATCACAATAGCCAGCTGTGCTCTCTCTATCGAGTGACTCTCCAGGAAGCTGCTGGGGCTGCCTCCCTCTCTGCCAGGTGTACTCAGTCCTCAGGACTCAGTGCAGGTGCTGCTGTTTCTATGATGTCTCTCCTGATCTCCCCAAACCAGGCAGGGTCTCCCAAACCCTGTGGATCAATTTGTCACAGAATTATCCCTCTCTTCTCATCACTGGGTTGTCTGTGAGCTCCTGGAATGGATGGCGGAATGGAGGGAAGGAAAATTCTCCTCTCTCCCAGCGGCCTCTAAAGGTCTACCTTCAGCTCATGTTTTTTCCATAAACACCTCCTCGCTGGCCATTCCTAATCGAATGCCCTCAGTCACCTCAAACTCAACGTCACCCCCAAACCTATATCATACTCCCTCCAAATATGCTTTGTTTCTTCTGTCATTTAAACTGGGTGATGACTTCACCAGCCACTCAGCTTTGCAGATGGGAGTTCCTAGTGTCATTTTATTGGTGAAGAAATGGAGGTTAGGAGGGGCTGGGTGCTGGGTGCGAACCCCTTCTGCAGCTCCCTCGCCTGGGGGGGTCACCCTACACCCTGGCATGGAGCCCTGTGGGCCCTGCCCATGCTGGTCTTCCTCCACCTTCCTCCCAGCCCTCCTCCTTCTGGCTTGGAGACCCCAGCCTAGCTCCCCTGCAAGACTGACAGCCACCACTCACCACCTCTCCACTCGGCTGGCATTTCCCCTGAGCTCCAAATAAACTCATTTGGTGAGAAGAATGTGTCTTTCTATGTTGGTAATTTATTCCCTGCTATGCAAATTGTCAAATTAATTAGAAAAGGAAAGAACCACACAGCGCAGACCAGCGAGCTGCTGAGAGAGTAACAGAAGAAGCTGTCAACAAATGGCATCTAGAGCACCTGGGCCCGGAGTCACAGAGCTGTGCAGAATCCCAGCGCCACGGCTCTCTGCAGGGAGACCCTGGGCAGTCACAGCTCCCCCTGAGCCTCCCTTCCCTAACTCTGAAATGAGAATGCCAATTTCTGCTTCACAGGCTGTTGTGAAGATCATTTGAGAAAGTGTACAAGTGCTCTGGGGATTTGAAGACGATGCTCTGCAGTAGGGGAGGGTGATCCTTCACAATAATTTGCAGAAAAACAAACTTCGGCCCACATATCCTCTTAAGGCTAAGGCCCACAGCCACGCTGCTAGACACTCATGGAGTCAGGACTTGGTATGGGTCTCTTTCACTCTGTTCTGGGTTGGATTGTGTTGCCAAAAAGGAAATGCTGATGTCCTGACCCCTGTAATCTCAGAAAGTGACTTTAATTAGAGCAAGCATCTTTACAGATACAATCAAGCTACAAGGCAGCCAGTGGGGTGGGCTCCAGTCCAACACCCCAGTATCCTTATGGGAAGTGTCCCAGGACACAGAGACAGGCAGAAGGTGACAGTCCTGTGGAGGCAGACATTGGGGTGATGCCTCTGGTGCCAAGGAGCACCAGACTCACCAAGAACACACCTGCAGCAGAGGAGCGCGTGCAAGGAAAGACCAACCCTGCTAACTCCGCTGTTTTGTGTTTTAGCCTCCAACACGGGGACAGTGAGGTTCTGGCTTGACTCACGTACAGCCAGCACCTGGGGTCCTCATTCTGTCAGCTCTAGCAAACTGTCACGGGCTCCAAGGGCTGTGCCCTTGCCCCAGACTGCATGACACAAGAGGCCTCGTGTGGTCTATGTAATTACCATGTTCCAAGCCAGAGAGTCCAAGGCTTCACGGTCCTCCACCCACGAGCAGGGAGGCTGAACTGCAGACCTCGCCTTCAAGACAACAGTCACATCGGCCAAACGCAGCTCCAGGGTGATGCCCTTCATTCTTACAAATGTCCCCCTGCTGATGGCGCTCAGGCTGCCTGAATCACTGCTCGGGGAGGACCTGGCCTTGCCCCTGGGAAGCTCCTGGATTGACACTCATGAGGGAGGACACAGGTTCCAGAGCTTGGAGAGGACCTAATGAGCTCAGTCACAGTGTCTGCTCCACGGGTTCACAGGGTGCGGGAGGCCAGTCCAGTCAGGAGCACGGTCATTGTGCCCAGGCACATCTATGACCACCACCCCACTGTTAGCTGGCTGTGAGGGGAAAAAAAATAGGAGCAAAACCTCATTTAGACTAGATGAGCCGGAAAATGAACTCTTCCTCATGAATTTGCTGTTAACTTTCAATCTCTTCCTTGTAATCATGAGAGTTAGATAAAATAGCATCAGCAATTTGGGCTGAGAATCAGCAAAGGTAGTTGCATTTAATTGCATTTGGAAAGAAAATAGAGAAAATCTTTTAAAGTCATTATTGTATTTTCTGCAGTGTGAGAAGTGGTGCTTTTAATGAGTAGTTCTCTGACCCCTTTCTCAGCAACACAGAGTACAGCTGCCCGTGCTGGGCTGCATCCCAAATCTGCATCCGCTCTGCCAGGCTTCCTGAGCAAGGGCATGGAGCCACAGGACGCCACCTCCCTGGATGGGACACTGCCCTCCAAAGGGGGTCCAGACTCCCACACCACTGAGGAGCAGCCAGGGCTCAGGCACTGGCCTGTGACACCTTCCACGGCTCTGGAAGGAAACCTCCCTCACTGAGGCCAGGCAGTGCCTGAAGCGGGAAGGTGCCCAGGTTGTTCTGTTGCCCCTAAGTGTGTCCTTTCTTTAGACCCATCAGACAGCTCCATGGAGGCTGATCAGATGTTTTGCAAATGAATTTCCTTTCCCAAAAGCAAAGGGCCACTGTCTGCCCCCAATGCAATGAGACCAGGAGAATTCAGCGCACCAGATCTCCTCTCGAGTGGACACTCTGTTTATTTGTCAGAAACGCCCTGAAAAACCAGTGGAAGATGATTGACAGTTGGGGCAGCAGACTTCAAAATGTTGACTACCAGTCCCCATAAAACAAGAGCCGGGCACAGTGGCGCACCCCTGTAAGCTCAGTGGCTCAGGAGGCTGAGGCAGGAGGATCACAAGTTCAAAGCCAGCCTCAGCAAAAGGGAGGCACTAAGAAACTCTGTGCGACCTGTCTATAAACAGAATACAAAATAGGGCTGGGGATGTGGCTCAGTGGTTGAGCGCCCCTGGGTTCAATCCCTGGTACCCTCCCCTCCACGAAACAACAACAACAACAACAACAGGAATTTCAAAAGCGATATTTTTCCATACACATTTAAAAAGTGAGGCACATCTCCTTTAAATCACAAGTTTAAGCAACTGTTGAAGATGTAACTTACTATTTATCATACTCAAGAATGTACTTTGAATATATTTGCTTTGAAAGCTTGTAGCTGCACATTTAGTTCTTTCAATAATTTTTATGGAGACATAATATTTGCATATTTATAGGGCTCTGTATCATAACTTGATATAGGTGCACAACGTGTAATGACCACACGAAGGTCTCCTCAAACCCTGGTGGTCTCCCTTTTGGGAACTTCTGTCCTCTTCTAGGAATTTTGGAATGACTCAGAGGCTTTATCACCTTACTAGTCTACAGAAAGCTCTTTCAACTTTGAAAAACGTCTGCCATGTGCCTAGATGGCCAGGATGTCTAATTAAACCATCGGCCAGCTCCAGCCGTACGTCAGAAAACATCTGCCTTCATTGTTTAGTTCAAATAAACTTGACCTCGAATCAAATCAAATCTCCCTTCTGAATTCGAAGTTAGACAAACAGGCAGAGGCAGAGGTGGATGGTTTCACGAAGCCAGCCGGGTTCCTGCGAGGACTTCTGCAGTGCCCACTAAGCCTCTCCTTGGCCAGCTGAGGCCCTCTGGAGCCCCTTGCTCTCCGTTCTGCCCCTTTGCCCTCAGAGGGCAAAGTGTTGTGGTAACAGAGGCTGGATGGGAGGTCAGCCTCGCTTTGGCTAAGTGGAGGGGGTGGGAAGTAAGGAGAGCAGTGCTGGGAAGTTCCAGGGAGCTTGTTATGGTTTAGATGTGAGGTGTCTCATGTGTGGACAGAGCAGAAGGGTCACAGGAGAAATGGGTTTGCAGGAGTCTCAACCCAGTCAGTGAGTCAATCCCTGGTGGGGGTTAACTGAGTGGTGAGTGAAGTGGGGGTGCAGCTGGGGAGGGGGAATAGGGGCTCCCTTCTGACTCTCAGATCTTATTACCAGGCAGGTTCAGTCTGAGTGGGTGTTTGGCCTCAGACCTGCAGGTGGTGGATTATCTTATCCCTATAACTTAATGGCAGTGCGGGATCCTAATTTTAAATTCAAGTAAAAATTTTGGAAATGATAATATTTTTGTGTTTTAGTCCCCTTTCTCCTCCCTCTCCTTAAGCGAACTGTCTCCTCGCTCGCTCAATGACGGCTTGCCTAGTGGGATTATCAAGAATATCAGTAAGAGCCGGGCGCAGTGGCGCACGCCTGTAATCCCAGCACTTGGAAGGCTGAGGCAGGAGGATCACGAGTTCAAAGCCAGTCTCAGCAACTTAGCGAGGCCCTAAGCAACTCAGTGAGACCCTGTCTCTAAATAAAATACAAAATAGGGCTGGGGATGTGGCTCAGTGGTGGAGTGACCCTGGGTTCAATTCCCAGTACCAAAAAATAAAAATAAAAATAAAAATAAAATCAAAAAAATATCAGTAAGAAGACTTAGCAACAGTACAAACAATGACCTGAAATCCTACCATACAAACCCCCAAATGAGCATTATTCTATCAAAAGAAAACTAAGGAGTAAACCTGAATGCAAGGGCTGCAGTCCTCCACGTGTACAGATAGGTAATGACGTTAACAACCGGAGCTATTCAAGGCGCTCTGAGTAGGAACGGTTTACAATGTAGCTGACATTAGTAGAACAACCTTAAGAGTCAAGTCCAGGCAACATTTTTACCAAGTGAAAGATACATATAAAAGTAAAGAACAATACCTTGGGTTAAAACACATTAAAAGTAAGATTTTTAAAACTCAAAGTTGCAAAACATTGTAACCAAGTCTACATGATTTAAAAATAAGCCCTTTGTGGCAGGGCCAATCTTTATTAAACACCATGTGCTATATTTTATCATAGGTTTGTCTCACTGAGCAGTCTCCTAATTTAAATGTAATGTAGAGCTCAGCCAAAAATGTTAGACAGTCACTACATTACGTCCCCCGTTGGAGATCACAGTAATTTTATAACAAAAACCAATCCTTTGAATTTAACCTCAAATGAGCTGAAGTCTTGCTTGTGTTTGAGCTGCTTTAACATGTGGTGAGGTGGGGCTCCTTACAAATCGTAAGTAAAATGTTTTAGTTCTGAAGCTGATCTTTGTCTCCCCTTTAAATATCATTTTACAAAGTTTACATATATTGTTTCCTAAGTCTAATGTTAGTTAACATAATATGACATTTTCATTAACCTTCAGAAATACATTGACCTTTACATCTAAAACACAAATCAAGGAGAGACTGAGAGAGCTCTAAACTGTCCCCTTTTGCAGCAAAATGCTTACATGTTTCGTGATATTGAACTTTACACAGATTAAGCTCTCATTGTCTCTAGAAATACATTTGTCTTTAACAAATTTCTATTTACCTCAATGTTAAAAGTAACATAAATTTACACATATGTCCTATTGGTAACATAGGATATATGTTATTATAGCACACCAGATGAGATGAATAAATCTCCAATAATATTTATTATTTTTATAAGTTTAAAAGTATCATCACAGCCAAGTTTACTTTGGATAATAGCAATTGGAAATTTTTTTTGCTTTAAAAGTTTGCATGCCTTGGAATTATGAACATACCCAGGATATAATAGTACTATTACCTTGATGTTTTTATATAAACTAAGTTCAGTTTTTAAAGAAAAACTTTTGACCCTAACATAGTACAAGGTTTTAACATTTTTTGTTTAACTGTAATTGTACAAACCCTAATTTTCTTAAGACCAATTGTTCTAAAGAAATAAACTTGATAGACAGTACTAAGAGTAAATTAGTATTAAGAAATCCTTGACAGCTTAACATATTGGTTAAAATTTTGCTTATATCAGAACATTAACATTTGACCCTAGGGAATAACCTTAAATAGCTCGAACCGATTGTCTCACTTACATATAACCAACTTAGCGGCACACAAAATAGTTGAAATGTTTCCTCTACTTACACACAGACTTTCTTAGCACTTACTTAGACCCTCATGTATTTTGCCACCAAGCGCTTTATTACCCAGAAATATTTCCCTTTTCCTTTTACCAAATATTTTTGTACTTAGAACCCCTTTTTTCCTCTTCTATCTGTTGATCTCTTCTTGTTCATATTTTGAAACAACCTTTATGAAATTTTGAATTTAGATAAATTACCCTATGTTAATAAGATAAAATACTTTGCTATTTACAGCATTCTAACTGAAACACTGTTGAAAATCTTGAACCTCTTGTATTTATTATAACATATCTCTACCAATATATGAAAACACAAACAATGTTTAACTGTATCACCGCATGGAATTTAAGAAGTTTAGAGTACTTTATACATACTAACCATTAGCATTTTAACTGTGTGAATTAATTAAATGTCTTTTCTAAACAGAGTCATGATTTCCTGTAAGAACTAAAATGTTAGATTAGGTGGAGAGTGTCAGCCGCCACTTTCCTGCTGAAGAAAAGTCTAAAAATCAATGGATTAGACATCAACCTCTTAATAGTTTGACCATTTTATAGACATCAACCTCTTAATAGTTTGACCATTTTGAGACCTCTGAGTTAAATTTTTAAAAGACATTTTACCTTTATTAGTTTTCCCAATTTAAATTAAATCTTTTTAAATCATGAATTAAAGGTATTTGGATCCATTTTTTATTTTAATTCATGAACACTCATTTTTTTGACACCATGTACATGATATTTAGATGCACATATATAGACAGACAATGTTTTCAGACAACACAATACACACATAACATAAAGGTAAAGGCCTTGTAACTTTCTATATGTGAAATTCCATTGCAATGTAACAGATGTTCAAAAACTCTAGTTGGATAAAAAATAAGACTGATCAAAATGGAACATGATGAGCTCAAAAAATCACGAAATTTTATGAAACACAAAAGTCCTTGAAATATGACACGGCTGTTAATTCTTTTTGTAAAAGCACGTGAACATCCACTCAAGGGCGGGCCTGGCTGGGAGCCTCATGGGATGCCAGGGAGATGTCAGGTCCTCCAGGCTCTAAGGCAAAAGCCATAATAGGGTCAGATATTTTCTCTCCTTTCTTCTTTATCTCCAGATTACCTTGGCTGTCTTGTTTTGAACCCAGGGCTGCTAGGATGGCCAAATAAATGGCTTGATACTGTGGCTCTCGTCCTCCCTTACCATAGCATTTCCATTACTATTCTGAAGCACTCATTCACAAAGTGCAACAAACAACCTCTCTTTAGGGAACCAGGGATTATCCTTTAAAACTCTTATAAAAGTTGAAACGGTCATCATGGTTTACCTGAAGACCTTGAGGGGTTAAATGGCTGCAAGGATCTTTAAATGAGGCTCCATCCTATCTGGGTGTTTCCCATGTTGCCAAAAAGGGGCAGACGCAGACTCTTGATCAGCGAAATAAAACCACTCACCTTGACCAGGGACTTTGCCACTCGGGTACTTATCGCCAACTCTCAGGACCTTGCCCCATGTTGGGCGCCATCCTGGTGGTAGCTGGGATTATTCAGAGCACATGCAGAGGAGCAAAGTCATGCCAGGTCACCAGCCTATGTGAAAGGTGGGAAAGGTCTTTGTGCTGTGGGAAGTACTTGTAAAGCTCAGTCACCTTTCCCCAGGACATGGAAGAAGCTTCCCAACCAGACTCCTTCCTGGTGGGCCTCCCACTTCTCTAGGATGTCTTGCTCAGGGACCTCCAGAGTGATGTCCCTTTGCAAAATCTTAGAAATTTGTAGTAATACAGAATGATGCATCCCTTTGGGAAAAGTTCTTGAAGTTTTTTAAAAACAAAACTAAATGTACACATACTCTCTCACCTAGAGATTGCATTCCATGGAATGTGAGAGCACATGTCCACCTAAAGATCCTACGAGAACACCACAACAGCATCTTCATAATAATGTAAATATTGGAAAGAACCCAGGTGTGCATCTTCAGGCCAATGGGCAGATGAATTGCGGGATGGCCTCAGGATGGAATGACATTCAGCAACAGAAGGAAGGTGCCACTGGTATACGCAATCATATGGACGAATCTCAGGAATGTGATAAATGAAGGGAAACTTCCCCCACACAGTGCACACTGTCTAAGTTCATTTACAGAAGGTTTCACAATAGGTAAACTAATGATAGACAGTCTCTAATGACAGAAATCAGGAAAATGTGCCCTCTGTGGGTGGGTGGGTGTGGAGATTGCACAGGGAGGGAGGCCACGAGAAGGTTCTAGGATGATGGGCATGCTCTGCAGCTTGATAGGTTTTGCATTTCCCAGGTCGGAATCATTTGTCGGAATCCATTGGCAGCACTTAAAGATTTGTGCATTTCACTGTCTTATATCTTACCTCAAAATAAAGAAGAACTCTATGCAAACATTAAACCATGGTTAATGGTGTGTGTGCTGAAGGGCTTGGAAGGCAGTGTGCTGGTGTCTGTCACTCACTTGAAAATGCATAGAAATTAGTGGATGGATAGAGGAGATGGACAGATGGAGGGATAAGTGGCCAAGGAAGTACGTCTAGGTAGTGGCCCCTGGCAGTTCACTGCACAACTCTCTGAAGTAGACCAGGGGTGTTCAAGACAGGTCCACCTTGAAGGCTACCTTAAATGCTCCAGGTGCTGATGAAGCAGATTGCTCTTTGGGTTGTCATAATAATTTTGTGAAGTATGCATCACCTAGGTTACAGATGAGAAAACAGATGTTCAGAGAGGCTGAAATACATGTGTACATTTGCACGGTTGTCTAGATGTAAACCCTGGCAGCCCACCTGATACCCACACTTCGATTGTCTCACCAAGCACCCAGTCCACCCTGGAGGAGGTCTGTAGCTATTATAAATCCTGGGAAGTAAGGTCGGAGAATTAAAAAACTGTGTCCTTTTCTCTAACTATAGACCTGACAACCTAATGGAGGCTGATTGGCTTCGGTGCAGGGGGTTTGCTCTCTCACATGGTTCCTGCTGTCTCTCCTTCAGATGTTTTGGTCTTAAGACAATGAATGCTTTCGGTTGAATTATGTAACTCCCAACATTCAACTAATTGAAATCCTTACTCCCAGCACCCCCGCATGTGACTTTACCTGAAAACAGGGTCTTTATAGATGATCAAATTAAGATCATTGGGAGGCCCTAGTCCAACATGACTGGTGTCCTTATAAGAAGGGGAAATTTGGACTTGAGACAAATGCACACATAGGGAGAAAGAGAAGATGGGGGAATGCATTTATAAACCAAGTACTTCCAAAGATCAACAATCACCTGAAGCCAGGAGAGAGGCATGGAAGATTTACAACCCACAGGAGCCAGTCCCTCCAGGATCTGGATCATGACTTCCAGCCTTCAGAACTCCTAGACAGTGAGCTTCTGCTGTTTAAGCCCCCCAGGGTGTGCACCTTGTTCTGTCACCCTTAGGCAACAAACCTGAAATCCAAGTAATCCTTAATCTCAAGGCATCTTATTTTGTGATTTGCTCTGAACACCAGCCCTGTTCACACATGCACATTTAAGTCAGTGATACGTGTTAGCTGATTTGTAAATGGGACATGACTGAAAAATAGGATCCCAGAGAATCTTGACTTTGAAAGCACAATGAAGGCCAGGGGTTTGATCCATAGGGCTCTATTTCCAGGTGACCTGTCATATGTATGTGATGGACTCCCATAGAGGTCCCTGGAGTGAAAATGAGACTGCTTAAAAAATCTTGAAGTTTTCACTGAATCATGCGAAGTCTCAACGTATCCTTGGGAAAAGTCATTCATGCTCATTTAAAAGACTAAGAGATTCAAGTGCAAATAGAGTATTTTCTTACTTAAAGGGAAATAATAGTGTAACTTCTCTTCCTTCCTTCCTTCCTTCCTTCCTTCCTTCCTTCCTTCCTTCCTT
>JAJEJO010000314.1:83507-197437 GCA_020662805.1 Glaucomys volans | reverse complement strand
CTTCCTTCCTTCCTTCCTTCCTTCCTTCCTTCCTTCCTTCCTTCCTTCCTTCCTTCCTTCCTCACCTGAGTTCCTATAACATACCCAACCAACCCTGTCAAGCTACTTGTGACAGTGTGTGGCATGGTCCATAAAAGATGGATGCATCCCTTGGATGGAGAGGGGATCTGTGGACTACATTTCCCAGAGTCCTTTGCATCCAGAAGGAGGGTCATATGACTATATTCTGGCCAATGGAATATAAGAGGAAGTGATGTGTGCCATTTTCCCATCAGCCTGGTTCTTAATGATGAATTAGAAAACTTGGTCTGTGTAACTGCAGATAGCTCACTTTGTTATGTCATTTTTATTTGCAATGATTCAAAATCCGTTAATAGGATTAGGAGAAGGAAATCAAAAGGTCATAAGGTAGTGAGAGAAGTGGTTTATTAGAACAGTAGCTTTTGAAGGTATCAGGAGACTGGGAGGTGCTTTTATAAGGTTGGGGAAAAGGCATTAAATAATACCAGGAAAGGTTATTCTCTTTTCTAAATTTGTATTCATTGTGACCACATTAAGGAGAAAATCTACATGTAGGTCTGCTTCTCTTATTGTGTGTGTATATGTCGTACCTTCAGCATATCATAGTACCTAACTAAAATTCACACTGTTTGAATTATTTTTATTTTCATCATTACCTCTAAGTATAGCACATAGTACTAATTTTATATTTATGGACTTAATATGAAGTTTCCTCTTTCAATAAAAAGTTTAAGCAAATATATTGGGTCAATTTAAATAAAAGCATTAAGTAAATACTAGTCCATGTGGTAAAAGGACATGGCTAATATAAAGTAGAGTTGAAATGTCCAAATATTACCTTTCAGAAAGGTCATTGGGAAATGCAGGGCAGGAAGGTGCTGGGCGTCCCAGGGGTGAGGGCTCTAGGAGCCAGACAACAGAAAGGGAATTCAGGAAGCCCTCTAATCCCTCATTGGGGTCACTCCAGACGGGAACCATGATGGGCCTGCTGCATGTGCTCACAGTCTCTTGACCTTCATGGCACTGAGGTCATTGGGGCCGATGTCTGTACACAGCACCTGCCTCCATGGGCTGTGTCAATGGGGGCCACAATCCTATCCCTTCCTGCACCTGCCATGTCCAGGACCTAGAGCAGAAGAGTTGTCAGGTGAGGGCTGCTCATGTGCCACATCTGTGTCGTAGCCACAGAGTGCCAGGCGAGGCTCTCGAGTCCCTGCCCGTGGACTCGCTGGTCTCTACACCAAAGCCATGAGCAGGCGCCATCTCTGTTCTCAGCGTATGATTCGGAACCTGGAATGGAGAGGCCATGGAACCTGCTGAAGGACGTTCAATAAGGAGCAGAGTGGACACTCAAACCCAAATGGTCTCCAGAGCCCATGCTCGCAGCTGATGAAGTGTCTCTCCAAGAGTCCAGCTGGCTCTCCAGGGGCTCAGTCTTCCCTGACCGGGGGCCTCTTCTCTGTGTGCCAGGCGCAGGCACCCTGCTATGTTGGTGAGTCCCACTGGGGTAGAATGGGGTGAGAGTGCACCATCATCTCTGGTCCACGTCCTCCAAATAACTGCTCTAGTTCCTTGAAAGGGGTGGGTACAGGGATAAGGCTCTGGCACAGCTCACAGCCTGCTTCTAAAGAGGTACTGCCTCTCTTCATGCTATGCTTGGTGAGGAGGATGTGTAGTTTCTCTTGCTGTTCCACATTTTCTAGATGCCGGGATCTCAACAAAAATACCTATTCATTCTGTCATGCATTCATTACCCATCCATCCATCCATCCATCCATCCATCCATCCATCCATTCACCACCCATCTGTCCAAACATCCATCCATCCATTCATCCACCATTCATCTGTCCAAGCATCCATTCAGTCATCCACCATCCATCCAAACATCCAACCACCCATCCTTCCATCCATCTATCCATCCAAACATCTAACCATCCATCCACCAACCTTCCATTATCCAAACATCCATCTATCCATCCAAACATCCATCCACCCATCCAGCCATCCCTTACTGGGCTCTTGTTATGTACTAGTTATTACATAGGACTTTATAGATCTGCCTCATTTAATCTTTTTGGCCATCTGCAGGGGCCGTTACCAGGGACAGAAACCAGGATGCAGGGATTTAGCAGCTTGCTGAGGTAGTGGGGCTGGGGCACCTGTCTAGGTCTGCCTGACATTGAAACTTCCAATGAATAGGCTGCTGAGAAGAATGATCTGAGGAGTTACTCACTGGGAAGGAAATGCTAGGGAGAGGTCACTCTGCTCCATGCAGCCATGCCTTTGCTCTGCTGGGCTGACTCCTAGTCAGTCACTCCTTCATCAACACCAAGGAGAATCTAGTAATGTTTTGAAAACTTTTCCAGTGGGGATTTTGGGGGATGGACCGTAAGATACTCACCGTGAGTTTCCTTGGATAGAATGAGGCAGAGGATACCTCTGTGCCCCTGTCCACTGTGGATTTGGGAAACCTTCTCCAGATTTACCCATGTAGTCTCCTATCTGGAAAGTCTTCTCCTCCCCTGCCCCACCCCAACCTGCTGAGCCTTTTGCAGCTTCAATTATACTCATATGCTCCATAATGGCATTTCCATCAACCATCATTGACTGGAGAGGAGACGACCCATGTGTAATGATGGTCCATAAGATTATGTTACCTGGTATTGTCTTAACACCTTAATTTGCATGAGTACACTATGATGTTCATACTATGCTGAAATCATCTAATGACGTACATCTCAGAGTGTGTCCCCACTGTTAAGCAACACATAGCTGTAAGTAATTCGCTCACACACTCACACAGGCCTTTGTTCAATACATATTCGTTCAGCACTAGTGCTATGTCAATCATTTGTCCAGGTTTGGAAGACACAACGATGAACAAGACAGGCAAGGCTTCTATTCTCATTTACATTCAAGTAGGGAGATGGGGAAGAAGCAAACCAAATTAGGGAAGGGACTAACTGCTGTCAGAGGAAGCAGTGCAGGTGTGGAGCAGGGGCCCTGCTTTTGGTGAAGGTGCTGGAGAGTGAATTGGATGGCAAGAGGAGGAATTGGCATCTGAAGAGCCAAGGACAGTGTGTCTCCGGGAGAGGGACAGCAGGCCTGGAGGATCTAACAAAGCAAGGAGCAGACAGTTGAATTCGTGGCCCCTCCATGCCCCCTCCCCCATACACCCTAAAGAGAAGGAATCAGCTTCCATCTGTTCTGGCAGTACTGTGCCGCCTTCTGCTCCCGCTCACGCTGTGTGGTCATTACTGACTCAAGTCTGTCACCCCCTTGGAACATGGGGTGCCTCTAGGTCACAGGCCATCTGTAGTATGTGGCTAATCATAGTTCAGGCCTTGCAGACCTTACAGAGTGGTGGGGGAGATGGAGGGGGACAACCCGGGAATCACGCTGTTTCTGGAAATGGAAATGATCGGTTAGTTCATCGTTACCACTGATGGTGTCCTGGAGCCCACCAGGCCAGGCATCCACACAAGGAAAGGGTTGGGGACAGTTCACAGTGCACAGAGGTGAGGAAGCAGGCAAGCTGGTCCAACCTCCAGGACATCTGGGCTGTCCATAGGTCACCACTGTCTGATGGGCACTTCTGCTTCCACCAAAAAATTCCTGCAGCATCTCTTCTGAGGACTCAGATACTCTGCACGAACCTAGGGACGAGCCCCTCTGCTCTCTGACAACATCACTCAGGAGTCAGGGGTTCACTGTTCATGGTGGGTGGGCTGCCAACGTGGGCCATCTCTTCATTCTGTGAATACCCATGGACCCCATATGCAGTGTCCGTGTGTCCCGGGTGCTGAGGAGATGGATGTGAAGGAGCATTCATGCTCTGGAGCTGCTTTCTAATAGAGAGGGCTGATCAAGCACACAGGTGACATTGAGGGCTTGAAGAGGACGAAGCACCCAGGAGGACCAGGGGTGACGGGTGGGGCGATTTCAGGTGGGGCACTCAGGCAGCGTACGAGCCAGCACTGGAAGAACCAAGTCCTACATCTGCAGCCAGCACTCAGAGTGCTGGGGGGCCAGTCAGGAGGCAGGGAGGCTGGCACCCAGGGAGCACAGGGACACCACTGGGAGGCGAGGTCTGGATGGGGCAAGGAGGTGGGTCACCAAGGGAACTTCCGGGCTGAGGGACATGAGACACCACTGGGGGATTCTGAGCAGAAGAGATTGTCACCATCGAACCTGGTATTAAAGGATTGCTCTGACGGCTGCGGAGAGAGAAGGCTGAGAGGATGAGGGAGGATGTAAGTTAGGCGGCTGTTGCCACAGCTCAGGTGACAGATGGCTGGGTTGGTGATGGTTGGGTCCTGTTTCCAGGATGGAGAACAACCCAAAAGAAATAGCAGCACTGCTGGGACAATCTCCTGCACACAGCTTAGTGTATCAGGGTTAAACTGCATATGTGTAACTGGAACTGGGGACTTGCGTGGTGGCTCCCAGGTCCAGAGGCTGGACGGCCCCGCAATGCAATGCCCTCTGCAGGCTGGAGAGCGGGGACACCAGTAGCGGCTCAGCCCAAGGAGCAGGAGCTCAGAACAGGAGGCCCAGGACGCAGCACGAGGGGAGGCTGAAGGCCTGGCAGCCCCTGGGGAGGTGCAGAGTCCAGGTGGACAGGCTGAAGGGTCTGGATCCGGCGACCAGGGCGACGCGACCGCAGCAGCAAAAAATGCATCATTGCAGAAGAATCCAGCCCGCAGGTGTGAGCGCCCCCCACCACCTGTCATTCCATCACCACCCCAGCGCACGGGATGGCACCGCCCACGTTGAGGGCGGGGCTTCCCCTGGTTGGCCGACCCTCGCGCCCCTGGACGCCTGGAACACGCTCAGGGACACACCAGGAGCTGCTGTGCCAGTTTTCTAGGAGTCGCTCAATCCAGTCTAGCTGACACCAAGGTGAACCATCCCATTTAAGGATGGAATACATTCTGGGAAACCTCGGCGGTGTGATTCGTCGTGGGAACAGCACCTGAGCTTACAGAGGCGCACGGTGGCTGTCAATCACTCCACGTGGCTTTCGCTGCAACCAAGAGGGCAGTAGGCACCGGAGCACTGAGTCAGCCGCGGTGTTCTGGCAGCTGCTCACCGTGACCTGTAAAATGGGCGGCAGGAGTCCACGCTGGAGAAATGAGTCAACGTCTAGCACAGTGGGGACGTGAGCCTCTCTGGCCGTGTTGTCCCCACCAAGAGTCTCATGAGGTGCACCCCCCACTGCTCTGCCTGCGCCAGATGGACAGGAGGCAGTGGGCGTCTTCACCAGCGTTGCCACAAAAATGCGCTGCACAGGGACAAGGGGATGGCGGTGAGGTCACAAGGCCATGGGAGTTTCAGCTCCATTGCAGCCCATGGAACTGATGCGAACACTGCATCTGGTCGGAAATGTCCCTCCGTGGTGCGTGGCTGTCCTCAGATTTTGAACCCACCCAAGACTGCTGAGAGATGAGATGGGGGAAGGAGAGGGGCCAGGACTCTCAGGCTGCTCTTTCAGGTGTAGGCAACCTCTGCAGGTGCTGGCTGGGTGTCTCGCCTTCAAGCTGCATGGGTTTCTGTGATTGCCTTCCTGTGCCTTGGGCTCCCTGTGGGCAGGTCCTCGCTGCTCTGGAGCTGCATAAGCCTCTCTGGGATTTTCCCCTTCCTGGCGCTCACTAGGCAGGAGAGACCAGGGCTCTCTCTTTAGGGGCACTCCAGGGTGTCCTGATTGTCCTCTGTGTCCCTTGCTCCCAGTCTGGGGATGTCTGTTCTGATTTGAGGGTGACAAGCTAGAAAGGAAGAGGTCGCCTGGTTTGTGCTGCCTCCTGTTTCTTCTAAGGATTTTGTCTGTGCTGTGTGAAGATTTCCTTCCTCTAGGGATTTAGGACATTGTTAGTGAAAAGCTGGGAACAGGCTCCCTGAGTCAGCCAGAAGAACAGGGCCTGAGGAGGAGGAGGAGGGAAGCACAGAGCTGGAGAAACAGCATGGGAAAGGGGGGTGAGCAGGGATCAGCTACGATGTCCAGAGATCGTCCCATTCCTAATGCAAAGCAAGAGGGGGGTTTGTCCTTGTCTTGAATGGTGTTTCTGAATAGCTCATTCGAGGGTCATTGATAAAGAACTGCCATGCATTTAGCATGCACAGTTTTATGAACTGGACAAAGGCAGACATCTGGGACACCATCATCATGACCAAGGTCACAGACAGCTCCAACACCCCCGAGGTTCTCGTGTGCACGTTCACTTTTTAGTTTGGTGGAAGAGCATTTAACATGAGACCCATCCCCTTGGACAACTTCAGTATGCCCGATACCAGTGTCAGCCATGGGTGCCATGTGGTGAAGCAGACCTCTAGAACTTACTCATCTTGCATGACTGAAACTTCAGACCCACTGACAACTCCCCGTGCTCCCTGTCCCTGGCCTCCATGGTCTCCCTGCTTGCAAGACTTTGGCTGGTTCAGAGACTGCCCACAAGTGGGACTGTGTGCACATGTCCTCCTGGGTCTGGCTCCTGGCACATCAACCCTGTGTCCTCCATCTGGTTGCAATGGCAGGACGTCCTTCTCTTTATGGCTGCACAGTATCCGCTGTGTCTATGTACACCTGTGTGCCATAGTGGCATGTATTAGTGGACACAGTGTAATATTTCAACATGTGTATGCAGCCCAGGCTGATCAAATGCATGTCCATCTGCTCATTGTTTCCTTATGCTTGGAGCCTGAGCGCCTCTCTTCCACTGACTCATAAATGATGCAGGAGGCTGTCATGAACCAGAGCCACCCACTGTGATGGAGAAGACTGGAACTCACTCCCCACGTAACTCCGTGTGGTACCTGTTATCCAACCTCCCTCTACTGCCTCTGCACCTCCCCCACCCCTGCTTTGCATTCAGAGGGAGTCTTTCTTCAGCATCTGTGTACACGAGAGCACCCAGCGCGCGACTTCCTGTGTCTGATTTCACTTAACAGGATGTCCTCCCATTCCATCAATTGCGCTACAAATGACAGGGTTCATTCTTCTTTGTGGCTGCCTGATATTCCATGGTGCACACGTACCACATTTTCTTCATCCATTCATCCACTGAGGGGTGCCTAGGTCGGTTCTGCGTGTCAGCTTCTGTGAAGAGTGATGCAATATGGAATTTTCCATTTAATAATTTTGGACTGTAGTTGACCACAGGTGACAGACTGTGGAAAGAGGCTCATCTTTCTCTTCATGACCAGCGCAATCACCCTGTGGGTGGAAAGACCTGACACAGGCACTAGCGGGGAGTGGATGAGGTTCAGTGTCAGGAAAGCTCCAGAACAATTAGTGACATCCTCATAATAACGGTAATTACGACAAAAATAGCCCTCAGCTTCCTTCTGAGGATCACGACTTCAAAAGCACATCCGCGGCCGGCACTGGATCTGAACCTCCTGCAGCCCCGGGAGACTGTGCGCCCTTTGGGGGGAAGGATGGTGCCGCTGGCCCAAGACCCCAGAGCTGAACCGGATCCAAGTCAAAGCCTGGGTCCCAGAAAGGGCGTCTGGGAGTGGATAAGGCAGGGGAGGCTGAGCATGGAGGCGGAGGGCATGGGGACACGCGGCCCCCACTGTCCCCTCTCAGGATCTGGGCTCTGCACCATGAGGTCCTGTGCAGACACTTCCAGTTCTGGGAGCTCAGAGGCCCCCTGCTCCTCAGCAAAGAGCAGGCCTGCCCTTCGCCCTGCGCCCAGCCGGGGCTGCCCAGGCTGCTCACGGGTTGGCGGTTGTCTGTGGCCTGGCAGGCTGGGCACTCTCAGCGTCACACATGCCAGATCTCCTCCTGCTCATCTGACCAGACCGGAAAGAGGCTGCAGAGGAGGTTTCTGATGACCCTTTGAGGGTCACCATTTGGTGCCTAGCTGCAGGCTGGAGCCTCTTGGCTGTAAGGGGTGAAGCTGGACTTGGCCACGTGGATGTTTGAGAAAGCCTGCTTCCCTGTGCCGGGCCCGACACTCCATGAGGCCAACATCAGTCACCCGAGGTGACTCTCAGGATGTCACTCCCGTGTCTTTGGCCTCACTCAGCCCTGACTGCAGCAGGGATGTGGGACAGTGGCCAGTGTGAGGGCAGGAAGTTGCCAGCACCCCACAGGTATCAGCACCCTAGCAAGAGGGCTTCCCACTCCTGGAGGCTCCTAGTCCCTGGAGCACAGGCAGGAATGCAGCTTCCCCAAAGCCTGGGCCGCTGACTTCCTGGCAGGCGTTCAGCTCTGCCATGGCTAGCGCCTGCCTTTCTAGAAGTCGCCGAGGCTGGAGGCAGGCGCAGGTGAGTTCTCAAAGTCCTGTTAGTAATGGCCTTCATGTCAGGTGGGGCCCGTGTCCTGTCTCCAGTGCGTCATGTGGGAGCCTTGGACACGGCGCTCCACCCTGAGCTTCCATTTCCTCATCTGTGGCCGGGTCCAGTCTTCCTGTACGTGAGGATTCACTACAGAAGGCGCCTGGAGGAGGAGCTTGGGGTATGTGTGATCACTGTCACCAATGCTGCTGCGACTGTGAGGGAAGTGTCACCCTCATGGCTGAGGCCAGGGGTCATGAGGTTGAAGCTCTTTCTCCACCAAGGAGCCAGGGAGCTCAGCCGTCAGTGCCCAGGCTACACGTGGTGGTTGTGACGGGGCAGGAGGCCAGCCCCTTGGTTTAAGGACTTGAGCCGGGCGTGGTGGCACACGCCTGTAATCCAAGCACTTGGGAGGCTGAGTCAGGAGGATTGCGAGTTCAAAGCCAGCCTCAGCAACTTAGCGAGGCCCTAAGCAACTCAGTGAGATCCTGTCTCTAAATAAAATACAAAATAGGGCTGGGGATGTGGCTCAGTGGCCAAGTGTCCCTGAGTTCAATCCCTGGTTCAAAAAAAAAAAAAAAAAGAAATGAAAAAGGAACCTCTATAATAAAGAACATGAATCATATTCATGTAATGTTTAATACAGAATTAACTGGGTGCCTTCCGACCACTGACTCAGTCTCCTCAACACCGCTGTACACTGTTCTTAGTAAGCCCATTTCACAAACCAGAAGAGGCATAGGATGGTGTTTAGTCCTAACCAACGACTCCATGACTTGGCAACTCGCAGTGCTCACTCACCATCCTGCCGATGCTGTGGGGCAGGGGTCTGCGGGGTGGGGGCTCTGGGCCAGGCTGTCATGAGGCCCAGTGGAGACCAGGGCCAGCTGCAGGCACCAGAAGGTGGAGAGGAGCTGTGGACTGCTCACTCCCGTGGTCACAGCCAGGGGTCCGTGCCTTGCACGAGCATCCTCCTGACCTGGCTGCTGTCCTCCTGAGTGAGGACCGAGACACAGAAAGACCAGGCTGCAGAGACTCTCATGGTCTGGGCCCAGAAGCCACTGGCCGTCCCTTCTACTCTATTCCATTTGTTAGGAATGGATCACGAAGCCCAGTGGACATGCAGAGGGAGAGAACCAGGTTCCAACCTTTGAAGGGAGTGTTGAAGAATCCACAGGTGCATTTTAAAATCCCCCAGGGTGGAACAGTGAGCGCCCTTGCTGGTGACAGTAAGTCATCCTATCCACATGCCTGGGGTCTTTCTGCTACTTTCAGAGCCCACCTCCACAGCCTCCGGGTTCGTGTGACATGGTTAGTCAGCCTCCAGGTGCAAGTGGGTGTCATCTGAGGGCCAGGGAGGGCCCTTGGTTGCTAAGATCACCAGCTGTCTCCACCTGCTGTCAGGGAACAGCTCAGTCACTCAGTGTCAGGAGTGCAGGTGTGTGCGTGGTATGCGTGCACACACACGTGTGTGTGTGTGCACATGCATGTATGTGTATTGTGGGCAGCATGCACGGGCACTGGGGTTGTCCAGCCCTGGAGGTCCCTGGTGAGGTGAGGAGCCTGCCTTCAGACTGTGGGTGGGACTCACAGTCAGATGGGGATTTCAGCAGAGCAGTGACAGGTCAGATCTCACCTCTCGGCAGAGCTTCTGAAGCAGGCAGAGCAGAGCTGAGGCAGGAGGTGAGGCAGGCCTGCCGGTGCACCAAGTCCAGGAGGCATGGCCAGGAGGAGGGCACCTGAGGGGCTGTTGTTGGGGCTTGTCAGCTGGTGGCCTTGAGGCTGATGAGGAAGGGGAGCAGCCACAATGTCACCTATGTGCCCTGTCCATGTAGGTCCATCCCTGAGAAGAGGACCTGGAGAGGCAGGAGTGGGTGAGGGAGCTGCAGAGCCCACCTGTGGTCTCTTGAGGACCTGCCTGTGGTCCAGCCATGGGTGTGTCCTGAGAGTGCTTGGCATTTGGGGTACAGAGCTCCAGAAGGAGGTGAGGGGAGCCGGGTCTGTGAGGCGTGCTGTGTGGCGCGGTGAATTGAGTGTGGTCTGCACGTGGACAGAGTGACCTTGGAGCGTGAATGCTCTCGAGCCTCATTTCCTGTAACCGAGGGCGCGCGCTGTTCTGAAGGCCGTGAATACACACTGTCTGCAGAGAGCTCCAGCATCCTTGCCACCCTCTCACCTCCTTATAGCAGAAGGCCAGGGAACTGTGAGGAGCTGGGCCCCACTGGGGGCGCAGGGGGCTGGGCCCTCCCTGGAGCAGAGTCTGGGTGTAGCTGATCCCTGCCAGGAGCAAGGCCCTGCTCCACGCGCTCTCAGAGCCTGGCTGTGACTCACTTCTGCTGCCTTTGTTTTGACTGGTGCAGGATACAGGCCCTCTCTGCAAGGATGCAGATGTGGATGCTGTTGCTAGGCAACCGAGCTGCAGCACTAATCCTACGAGGCCTGTTTCACCCCCATCCTCCTGGAGCTGGGAGCTGCTGACGGTGGTGGACTCAGAATTGGCTGTAACAATGAGGGGGTGTTTTGCGTAGAGTGTCTGTGCCCGTGATGAGAGAAGGCAGCACCCATAATCACTCCCTTTACCGAGGGCTCATGCTGGGCGTCTCTCTATGTGGATTAACCCTGCCAGTTCTTCATAGCAGCCCCAAGATGCATGCTCTAAACGACTCCAATCATGCAGATGAGACACTCAAGACTTAGGCAAAGGGGCTTATGTAAGCCCTCCTAAGTGCTGGGTGGTGGAGCTGAGGTTTCATCCTAGGTTCATCTGATATCAGGGCTCAAGAGGGGAAAAGAAGTCAGAGTTTGATTTCTTCCCTGCTTCCTGCAGCGCCCGCTGCAATCCATTCTCTGCAAAGCATCTCAGGGATGTTTAGTAGACAGATCAGACCTCAGGCTCCTTCGCAGCACCCCGCCCTGTGGCTGCCTGGGGCCAAGGCTGCGTCACCTGCCTTCTGCCCTGCTTCCCTTCCTAAGGGTCCTTCTCTTGCTGGCCCCAGAGAAGGCCACGCTCCCTCCCTGACCTTGCTAGCCCCCTCCCTGCTTCAGGTTTCTGCTCAGCACTCTGCAGCCCACCTGAGGCTCCCGGCCGCCCTTTGCTCCCATGCAGGTCCCCGTGAACAGCCTTGTCACCTGGCTGTCCTTTACCAGGTGCTGGAATTCCACATCTTGCTCACCACCTCACCCACTCCAAACCCAGCCCAGGTCCCAGCACACACGCCAGCTCTGGGAAATGCTTTCTGAATGAATGATGTCTGGAAAGTGGGTGGTTGAATCTGTGAAGTGACCCCCCCAGATCTTTGATGTGCCGTGGATTTGGGAGAAAGCAGCAGGTTCACACTCAATCTGCTTCTCTGGTGGGCCAGGCATGGTGCTGGGGACTTGTGCCGTCACCAGGCACACACTCAGGTTTGCATAGCACCCGCTCTGCTGGTGAGGAGCCCAATGTCCAGAGAAGGGAAGTGACTTGCCCCAGGCAGCACAGCCTGTGAAACCTGGATGCAGCCCTGAGTCTATCTGGTTCCACAGCTCTGCCGTGAAGTCGCAGGTTTCTTTGAAGAGCATTTAAAATGAAACTGCGCAGAAATAAGAGCCCTGACATTTTCCCGTATCTGCAGTGTTCACAGACACCTCAGTTCAGAGACAGCACCTGCCAGAGAATGAAAAGGCCACGCGGAGGGAGGGTGTGGAGTGTGGGAACAGTGGGTGAGGGAGGCATGGGAAAAGCGGGAGAGCAAACTGCAGCCCGCCTGGCACTGGATCCCAGGCCCCCTCCCCAGGTCACCAGGAACATCCTCCCTCACCTGCCACGCTCAGCGGGACCACCGCCCCAAAGTCGAGCCAGAATGCACTGCTTACCTGTAAACCAAGGGGCCTGGTGCTGCCGCCACCATGCCCGACCCTCCCAGCCTGCAGCCTGGCCACTCTCCTGCCCCCAGGAGCTGGGCAGGGCCTGCCTGGCCTAGAAGGGGTCACAGCCCTTCCTGGGCTGCAGCTGCTTTTCTCAGAAAGTGGAGCAGGTGTCGCCTGGAGGAGGGTGTCAGGGAGAGCAGGGACAGCAGGAGTAACGGCCAGGGGCTCAAAGGGGCAGATGTGCTGGGCCATACCAGGTCAGGCCGCGGAGACCACCTCTGCCCTTTAGGGCGGCATCCATGGCACTTCCTCTACTTGTGACCTCCACCATCTCATTTAACTTTCACAGACATGAGATTATTGTCATCTCCGCTCGAGGACCTCGAGCCCCGTGCAGGTCCTTCTAGTCGGGTGCCACTGAACCGAGGGGACACGTTCTGCGAAAGCCCTCCTAGGGCCAGGAGGAGTGGAGCAACGGGAGTGTCCGTCAACCACAGAAAGTAAGGCGTGATCACCAGGAATGAGACGGGCAGTGACACTTATAAATGGCAGGATCACACTCTCAGCTCGTGTGCCATGTAGGTGCAGCATTAGGACACGTAACCAGCATCAGCTGATGTCGTAATCAAGTATTATGTGACATCCACAGTTGCTTGTGGTATATGTGTGTGTGTGTGTGTGTGTGTGTGTGTGTGTGCTCGTGCGCACTCAGTGCTGGGTGCAGCCCAAGGCCTTGTGCATGCTGGGTGAGCGCTCCATGCTGAGCCAGGCCCAACCTGCGCATGCTAACCCGTCCACACTGAGCCAGGCTCAGCCTGTGTGTGCTAACCTGTCCTGTGACGGGCAGAGCTGTGGGTTCGCTCACACCAGCATCACCACAAACTCCTGCGTGGTGCCTGGCGCTGCAGCTGGATGTTGTCACAGCACTGCCAGGTGACAGGAACGTGCCAGCTCCCTCAGAGTCTGATGGAACCACTTGCATGTGGCACATTGTTGGCCAAATGCCGCGGTGTGGAACATGACGGAGTGCATTCAGCCCACAAGTTTTATTGAGCACCAGCTAATCACTAAGCCCCCATTCAGACGACGGAGTTTTATTGAAGTGGAATCCTGCAGAAATGCAGAATGCACTGGGTTACTTTCATCAACACAATGATCTTTTTCTTTTCTAAAAATTTGATGATGATACATATATGCTGGATTTCATCCCTTGCAGTATATAATTCAGCAAGTTTTGAAAAACCTCTCAAGTTGTATAATTCTAATCAAGGTACAGAAGAGTCTCATTAACCACCTCTCCAATTCTCCCATGGACCCATTTCTAATCCCTCTCTCACCCTCCCCTGCTAGAGATTATGAATCTGTTTTCTATTCCCATAGCTTTTGTTTTCCAGGATATTATGTAAATGAAATTATGCAGTGTACGGCCTTATGAACTGGCTTCTTTTACTTTGCATGATGAATATGACATCCTTTCATGTTATTAAATCTCAACAGGTATCCATGGTTACTCCCTTTGTATTGTTATGTAGTATCCTATTGTAGGTATGCACCAAAGTTTGTCCATCCATTTGCCACCTGGAGATATTTAAGGTTCCATTAAGATTTTGTTGATTGCAAATAAAACCACCATTAACATTTCCATGCACATTTCATTTCACTCTGGTAAATATCTGGGTAGGGATTTACTGGGTCTTCTGATGTAAGAAATTGCCAACCTGGCCGGGCGTGGTGGTGCACACCCTGTAATCCCAGCGGCTCAGGAGGCTGAGACAGGAGGATCAAGAGTTCAAAGCCAATCTCAGCAAGGGCAAGGCCCTAAGCAACTCAGTGAGACCCTGTCTCTAAATAAAATACAAAATAGGGCTGGGGATGTGACTCAGTGGCTGAGTGTCCCTGAGTTCAATCCCTAGTTCCAAAGAAAAAAAAAAGAAAAAGAAATTGCCAACCTGATTTCCACGGTGACTGTACTGTTCCCCCTTCCAGTAGCATTTCAGATGCTCCTTGTCCTTGACAGCAATCAGTATTGTAAGTTTAAAATAATTTGTATGTTTCCCATTCTAATAGGTATGCAGTGTTGCCTCATGTGGCTTTCATTTGCATTCCCCCGATAATTAATGACATTGAGCATATTCTCACATACACCTTTGCCATTTTACAGCCTCTTTGGCAAAACGTCTTTTTGAATATTTTGTCTATTTTTTTTTAGGTTGAGTTTTCTTATTATTGAGTTTTATATATTGTGGATATGGGTCCTCTTTCAGACATGTGATTTGCAGATATTTTCCCCAATCCGTGGGTTATCTTTTCATGACTCCAACGATGTGTTTCAAAGAGCAGAAGTATCTAGGTTCAGACATTGCACTGCTCTTTACCATACTGCTCACACTGAAAGGACCTCACAACACACATTGACAATCCTGCTCCATCCTTCGTGCTATTGTTGTCACACATGGCACTTTTAAATATGACAAAAACACAAATATATTCTTACTCTTGTTGCTCTTCATCATTATAATTTGATGCAGTTAAAAACAAGAAAATGTGATTTTTTTTTACTTATCTGATTTTCCCCACTTGCCGTATTGTTTGTTTTGTTTCATTTTAGCTCCAAGTTTCTGCCTGACATCAGATCCCTTCTGCCTGACAAACTTCTTTTAACATTACCTGCAGTCAGTGTAGGTCTGTTAGTAGTGAGTTCTGTTTTTGTTCGTTGGAAAAATTCTTGATTTCACTTTTGCTTTTGAAAGCTATCTTTGCTGGGTATAAAAATGTGTGCTGACAGCATTTCTCTCGGCACTTTAAACACTTCAGTCCATTGTCTTCTGGGTTGCATAGTTTCTAATGAGAAGTCTGCAAAAACTCTTACCTTTCCCCCCATTAAATGAATGCATCTTTCCTCCATTCCAACTGCCTCTAAGATATTATCTTCAACTTAAGTTTTCAGCAGTTTGAATATGATACACCCAGTGTCTGTATGTGATGAAATGTGTGCTTCTTAAGATTGTCTGTCTGTTTGCTGTTTTGGTAAAAGTGAGAGCAATGATTTTTCAGCTTTAAATATCCTAAGAGACAGCTAGAAGTGCACCATTATCCAACTAGTGCACAATAAATCTCATATATTGTGTTTTTCAGGTCTTGATTTTCTGTTAGTCATGCGTGTGTGTGCGTGCACATACACACACACCACTAATTCTACTTCCTATGTTTTTATTCACTAGTATATTTTCCTTTACCTCATTTTTATTAGAATTTCTATTATTTTTTTTTCTAATAATGCCAACATCAGAGTTGTGGTGACACTATTGATGTTTCTTTTCCTTGTAGGTGGGTTGCATTTTCCTGGTTCTTCATAAGTTCAGTTCTTTTGATGTCATTCTGAACATTTTGATTATTGCATTGCAGAAACTAGATTTGTTATACTCCTCTGATCTCTGGTTTGCCTATAGAAGGGGGTAGCTCATTCTGGGGTCAGCATTTAATCTGTGTCTGGGCTACTTTGAGTCCATGTGTGTCTGGCTCAGGGGGTTGATCAGGTACTTGGACAAGGTTGATACACAGAATCCAGAACTCCCTTCTTTAGATCTCTTCCTTCCTGCATAGCCTCCTCCTGTCCCTTTCTGGTGGCTATGATTACCCTAGACTCTGTCCTCCTGTCCTCAGAAAGGTAGTGAGTTTTGTGTCAGAGTTTCAGTTGCCTCACACCATTCTAAGATCCCTGCCCAGCTCAGACTAAAGCTGCAAAATTGGAGAGCTCGTTCTCTGCCAGTCCTTTTTACATTTTGACTCCTCTCCAAAATTGCCTGCTTTTAATCATTCTCCAGAGTCATTAGTGTGTGGAGTTGCTTTTGCATTCTGTTCATAGTTTATAGTTGTTATTTCTGGGAGAATTGATGATTGCTAGGAGTTAATTCACCATACTCTAAGCAGAACTATAAGCTGGATTTTAAAGGAGAAGTTATTTATGCAGAAATAGCGGGCAAGGGCATCCAAGACAAAAGGATCAGCAAGTACAAAAGCAGGAATGTAGAAAACAGTGTGATAAACTCAGGCTTCCTTATGATCGCTTCTCTTTAAAGAAATACACAAAAGAAAAAGCTTGCAAACAGATATGGCTACAGCTTTTGGCATTCCTACAGCCTGCTTTTTTTTTTCTCCAAGAGACGAATTGAGATAATGAGTGTTTTAAATTCATCTTTCTGAATGTAGAGCAAACCCTACTGCACGCATTGCCTGTGCCCAGCCCTCAGCCAGCACCCTGAGGGTATGACACACTTCAGACGTATTGCTGGGAATAAGGTCTGGAAACTTATCTCCGGCATTCAAATACTGGTAAAAGAAATGTATTGTTTCCTGCCTCTTTAAAATTCCTTGCATATTTCCATGGCATATACATGAATTTATCTAAAAACAGACTGGCAGCCAGCTCGGTGTCAAGGATTTAAAACGTGCCCCTCTTTGGCACTTCCTCTCCCTCATCTCCTCGCCCATCCCAACATGGCGCGCACTTCAGAAAGCAAGCTGCGCACTCATCAATGCTCTGGGCTGGAGTTCTTGAAGATGTGATCAAAGGCTACTCCCTCTGATTCCGAGGAAGCCCACAGTGTGCCTTAGCTGGGCGAAGAGCAGAAATGAAAGCTGATTCCTGCCATCTGGCTAGTGCCTTTCTGATCTCAGTTTAAAAGTTTTTTTGAAAACTAAATTTTAATGGGCCCCCATAATTTGATTACTGGAGTATTGTTTAGACTCACTTAAAAATAAAAGAATAAGCAAACCTTGATGGCTGTCTGTGCTCTGCACCCATCTGCCTGTCACTCTGGGAAAGACGGAGTGAAATCAGAGCAGATTCTCGGAGGACGAGCATGATGTTTTGTCTATGGAGCTGTTGGCTGAGTTTGCTTTTACCAGTCAAGGTTTATGAGGAAATGAAGGTTTCTGTGGACGTTTTAAGGGAAGCTGTCCCTCTTGGACTGCTTCGGGTGACAGCTGGCGCGGCACTGCAGGCCTGCACAGGTGGGAAATCCTGCTCCTGCCTCTTCATCTTGGCAGGGAGGAGGGTGTGGTCTCTGTCCCTGAGGCTGGGCTCCCATGCCCACCTCTCTTGAGACTGGGGCTGCCCTGAGGCCACTCTCCTCCTGGTGCACTTACCCCGTGGCCGGGGTGGGGAGGAGCATGGGGTGCTGGGCTCGCTTTCCATTCCAGCGGTGTCCCTCAGAGCCTGTGTGTCCCTGGACACCTGGGCCTGTCGGGTGGAGGCTGCATGAGCTGTAGGAGGCCGAGCTCATTTCTGGAAACTTCCTAGTTGCTCAAAAGCTCTTTACAAAGCCTCTAAGCACTTCTTATCTCATACCAATGAAACGGAGAGTCTGAAAAGCCATCTACCAGTCGTCCATGATCTGGCCACCATCTGCCTCATGGGTCTCTCCTGTTGTGACGGTGGCTTGTGGCACGTGTCTCACTCCGTGCTCTCCTGTGCAGTGTCAGCTCAGGGCCCTCTCTGACCCCAGGCTCCCCCTTTGCCAGGTCCATTTTCTTTCTGAACTTCTGTCTGAACATATTATGCTTCTGTCTTTGCATTGAGCGTCTTTCCCTACGAGGGTGCTGTCTCTGTGGGAGGGGAGGGGCTTCGTTCCACTCTGTTGGATCCCTGGCTCCTTGAACAGAGCCTGGTTCATGGTAGGTATTATTTTTTAATGTTGAATAAATGAATAGTGCGGCTTACAGGTGACTCTGCTGCTCTGTTTCCTTGTCTTTCAAGTGAGAATGACCATGCCTACCGAACAATGACCATGAGGATGTGAGGGAGGCTGTGGATGGTGATCAAGGTGAACAGAGCAGAAGAGCCACATGTCCAGCACCTTGCCAGGGCTGCTGTGGGTCACTGACTGCGGGGCAGAGGGCAAGTAGTGGGTACCATCTCGTCTGAGCAGGGCTGGCTCTCGGGGGTCCCTGGGCCTGCTCAGACCAGTCCCCAGCTCCCCACTGGTGGAAGGCTACGCTGGAGACCAGCCGTGAGGTGACCTCTCCGTTCTCTGGGGAGCTGGTGGCCTTATCCTGAGACTGGCAGGTGAGCTGCTCCTCCAGGTCACAAGGGTCTGAAGCAGTGCTGACCACAGTCCATCCGCTCCTCCTCCCCTCCTGGTCCCCCAGATGCTTTCCCAGTGCTGCCAAGGCCACAGCAGGGCGTCAATCAAGTCTCCTCCCTTGGAGCTGAGGCTCCTGCAGAGGGACACACAATCACCAAGGAAAATACAACACGCCAGGGGGTTGGAGGCAGAGCAAGACGGTGGGGTGGTTCCTAGCAGGAGCTGCCGCAGGCGCGGTGAGGTGAGACCCTAGGAGCAGCCATGCCGCCTGCCCTGGCGCCACCCAGGCTTGGCCAGCAGAGGCCTCCACACCTTCGGGGAGGCTGCGGTGGCCCAGGTGGGTGGTCCCCCACCCAACACACTAACCTGGCCTCCTAGGGAGGGAGTCCCCAGGGAGTGGATGCCCTGTGTCCTGGGAACCGTGCAGGCTGGGTTTGCAGGGGGCTCAGGGACCAAGGGGTGGGTGGAGCTGGGGTGGAGCATAAGCCAGAGGTTGAGGGTCACCGGTGGCGGGTGTGGCTATGGGCTGGGATGCTCTCGGTAAGTGACAGGGACAGGGTGGTGCTCAACTGACCTCAGTGCACACCCTGGGTGTCTTCAGCGAGGCACCAGCCAGCAGCTCCCAGGGCTTTCTATGACTTCTCCCTGGCATGGGAGGGGCAGAGTGGGCAAAGCCAGCACCCGGGTGCTCACAGCCCCGCGGTGGAGGGACCAGCCCCTCTCCCTGTCCCCCTGGAGGCCCTGCCCTCGGCTGCAGCCTTACAGCCCAGCCCCCGGGAAGCCCAGCAAGCCCACCCGTGCCCTCGGCCTCGGGTGGCTTACCACCACCTCCTGGTGTGTGCCTGTTCAAGATGGGCACCACTGGCCGTTGCCATGGGAACCAGGTGGGTCATGTCACCCCTCGGAGCCTCATTTGTGTCTGTGAATGGTGACGAAGTACACCGTATACCGCCTGGCAAGGGTGTTGGGAAAAGAAATGAAATAACTCGGCCCAGGTGCCCGCCCGGGGCAGGTGCTGGACACGTGGTGAGCTGCCAGTGTCTCCCACTGTGCCCTCCTGTCCCATCCCAGGGCCCCAGAGGCACCTCCATGGAGGGTCCCGGGTCCGGCCTGGCACTGGTACAGAGGTGGGCAGTCCCCAGGCAGCCTCCCATTTTTGTAAATAAGCTCCTGCCACGCAGCGAGTCGGTGATGTCATAAGAGTGACCTTCAGGAGTCGGAGCGAACCACGTGGCTCGCAGCGCCTGGCTTCTCCACCGTCATGTCATTTGCAGAAAACGTTTGCTGACCTTTGACCCTGACAATGTCTGATGCTGACGGATGCTCGGGAAGCCTATGCTGAGCTGAAGGACCAGGCAGGCGCTGGGGGATTGGCGAGCCCAGCTGGAATTCTCCTTAGAAGGTTTTTTATGGCAAGCGGCATTTCCCCTGAACTAACTGGTGTTTAAAGCTGACACCCTGATTACTAATGTCATTAGAATGTGGCTGGCTGTACGGGTGGGTGGTTGAAGCCCTAGAGAAAGGAAAATGAGAGGGAGAATCAGCCGGGAGAGAGAGGAGTAGGAGGCACAGCAGGAAGAGGCTGCAAGCGGCCACCCTCCTCTGCCGCATGGGCCTTGCTGGGCCCTCATTGAGTCAGGCTGGGACTGGTGCAGTAGCCCAGTAGCCCCAACGGGGCACGTAGGAGGCATGAACAGGTTTCTGCTGAGTGAATGAACCAAACAGCTGTAGGGCATAAGGAAGAGCACAGTGTGGAACCGGGGTCCGAGTTTGCCTTCCAGCTTTCTGCAGTTACTGATGGCAAAGAGGCCAGCTCACCCCTCTGCTCTGGTGGGACCAGGCCCTTGACTCGCTTCCCTCACAGAAGAGTGGAGGGCAGTGAGCAGCTCTTTGGTCATGGGCACTGAGGAGAAAAGCTCCTCTGTGGAGCAGTAGCGGGGCCTCTGAGGAGGACACTGGCTATGTTCCATCTGCATTCACCATGCCTCGTGCTGCAACCAGTGCTGCAGATGAGAAATGGAGGCCAGGAGGTGAGGCTGACAGCCTCGAGGCTCCTCCCACAGAAGGGTGGCGGCAGGTGACGTCTGTAGGTCTAAGCAGTGAACTTCATACTGCGTAATGAGTACGCACCCTAGAAGAGGCGTTGACGATGTACCGAGAGCAATCTCAATCCGTCAATAAAATAACCCAAGGTTATCAAATAAAAGCTGTCCTGCCTTCTGTGAAGGCTGATCTTGGGCCACATCCTCGGGGACTTGCTGTGACGTGCGTTATTCTACTAACCTCACTGGGCCATGACAGGAGTTTCATGCTAATTCCATTCCGGAGACCAGGACCCCGAGATCCAAAGGCTCAGTGACTTGCCCAAGGCCACGCAGCTACGCAGGGCGTGACCTGGATCAGAGCCCTGGTCTGTGTGACTCACACCGCCAAGCCGACGGCCTCTCAGCCTGCTACCTACATGTCACTGCGGAAGGGTTTGCTTTGTTTCCCTTCTGGAGAGAGGGGCCCCCATTTGGCGCTAAGAGGGCAGCGGGATGGATTATGGTAATTACAATATCGTGCGCGGAGTTTTCAGTGCTGCTGATCTGACGCCACAAACACAGCCCGCAGCCCGGCTCTTCTGAAAGCTCCGATAATTAGGTTCTTATAATTACACACCCTGTTTTCTCAGACAGAAAAAAAGAAAAAGGGAGTTGCCAGAAAATTCGTTACCAATTGTCAGAAATGACTATTTTAACTGAACGTGGGAAAATGCAGAATGTGGGTACCAGTCTTGGGGGCTGGTCCTGGAGGCTGGGGTGGGTGACTCTGCCTCTGAAAGGGTTTTTCCTTTGGATGACTCTGAGGTATAAAAGGGCTCAGACCAGGATTGACTTGCCATTGATCTCCTTGAGGCGACTGGTGCTCAAGGCAAGCCTTTGATTCCAAAGCACCGTGGGGTGCTCTGGGCTGGGGCCTTGGGTGCTGACCTCCCTGGCATCTACTTCCCCTTCCGTGCCGAGGGTCTGGATGCCCCGTGGGCCATGCCCCTCGGGTGCTCACGGCTCTGGGATGTGGGCGGGGCAGCTGAGAGGGCTGCTCAGCCCCGCCCTCTTCCGCTGGCTTTTGCTGGGCTCTGGGCAAGCGCACCGGCTTCTTCAAGCTCCAGGTTCCGAATCTGTCCAATAGGAAGAGATTGTAGCCGTGGGGATTAAACAAGATGAAGAGCGCGGGCGTATTAAGGGAGTAGGCGCTGGGAAGGGTTAGCAATCACCATGCTTTTTACTGCCCGTCAAGGCTTGTGAGATGAGAGCCGCCTTCCTTCAACCGTGCAGCTGAGCGGGGCAGATCACTCCGGTCCCTCCCTGCAAGGCCGGCACATGCCTCGGGTTCCTGGCTCTGCCCTCTTGCCTGCACACCTTGCTTCCTGGGCTCCTCTCTCTTCTGGGCTATCACCAGTTGGTCTGAAGGTCCAGGAGGTCTTCCAGCATCCCCTCTGTTGGTGACAGTCCCCTGGATATCTTGGTGACTTGGGAAATGTCTGTCACATAGCTAGCAGGCCACGGTGCTTAGGGTTGTGTAGGGCCGGGGAGCTTCTCAGCTGTCATAAGAAGCGAAGGCCAGGTGATGAGCTCCTGGCCTGAGCAAGAGCCAGGATGACTTGTCACCCCCACTGGTCTGGCACTAAGGATTCTGGGATGCTCTTGGACCTCATTTCTCCCCTCTCTCTTCCTAGCATGAGGCTACTGCCCACCACTGGATCCATGCATGCTGGAGTGTGAGGGTGCTTCACCTCTTCTGCTTCCTTTCCTTCTCTGATCCTCTTCCTTGATCCTCACCAGCTGCCCAGGAAACTCCGTCCCTGAAGAGAGACAGGGCTGGATTCCTCCTGTGCTGCTAGGAATGGACATCTTCTGATGACATCAGCTCACATCTCTGGGCTGTCCCCATCTTCCAGTACCGTGCACCTCACATCATTTCATCATTGCCACCACCACCCTGTGAGGAAGTGACTGTCATCCTTGCCATCTTATGACACAGAAGATAGAGGGACTGAGGTCAATGTGTTCAATTTTTCATTACTAGTACAAAATACCAGAGACACACTACTTTATAAAGAAGAGGTTCGTTTTGGTTCATGGTTCTGGAAGTCCAAAGTGTAATGGCCTCATCTCATGACAACCTTCTAGCTGACAGAGTCCCAGGGCAGTGCAGAGGATCACATGGAAAGATGCAGACAGTGGGAGTGAGTCTGTCTGTGTTGGTCTCCCTCTTCCTATAAAACCACCAGGTGTCAATCATGGGGCTCCACCCTAATGACCATATCTAATCCTGCCCACTGTCCAAGGCCCCACCTTTAAAGGCCCCAGGGCAGCTCTATTTAGTTTCCACTCTCTTCAAGCCAGCAGCATGCAACTTCAGGGGATGAGTCTGGCATGAGTTTGAGGGACAAACTCTGTTCACACAGCGGCCACGGTGACACAGCAGCTGACTTGTGATATGACTAGCTCTGGCACTTGTCCCCTGTCTAATGATGCACCTGCCTTGGGACTGTGGGGGAGTCTGGGTGATTGTAAGATCCCCCAGCAGCCACGGTGCAGGGCCCACATGGCAGCGCTGGGGCATCTTCTGCTCACTCCTATCTGCAGGGGTCCCCTGTAGTTGACCGAGGTCACACCTAATTACCCCCCATCGTTGGGTCATAAATTCATGATGCATCTCTTGTGCTTCTGTTAAACACTGGCCATGTCATTGGGTGCTTCACCAGGTATGATTACACAAACGGTGTGTCTCTACATCCTGTACAACCAGAGAAATGAAAGTTGTACCCCGTTTGTGTACAATAAGTAAAAAATATGCTTCACCAGCATCCCTATATTTATGCTTTTCACAAGTTGCGTAGCAACCCCAGAAGGCGCCTGTTAAGCCAGTTCTAGGATCCAGAAGTGAGCTCTGGCTGTCATGGTGCTCAGGACACAGTGCAGTGCTGTGTTCGGGTTTTGGTGAAGGACCGGCCCTGGCGGAGTGTTCCAGCTGCAGACACCCAATCCCTGCTGGCTCCCAGGAGCCTCTCTCAGGCTTCCTCAGCATCTTACCTGTGGCTTTGGCCCAACACTGGGCAAGCCTGTCTGGAGATGGCCTTGGAGTCGACACCTTCACACAGTTCTGTGTGTCTGACTATATTGGAATCACACCGCCGTGTGCGAGGCTGGCTTTCTGGGTGAAGGACTGATGAGGGATCACAGGGAAACTCCTGCAGGAAGGACTGCCTGGGCTGCCTGGGCTGCCTGCTGTGCTGGGCAGGACCGTGAGAACTGTCTCAGATACCAGCCCAGGAACCAAACTGCCGGGTGGAGGTGTGACTCTGCCCACCTCGTGGATGAGGGGACAGAGGCCTGACTGAGAAGGCTGCTGGCCTTCCGAGGTCCCCCAGCATGCTCTTCTCCCTGCCCGTTCGGTCTGGCTCTCCACACCATTGACTGCCTCTTTCCACCCAGAGCTGGTGGGCCCATTGGCACAGCCCCCCGTGGACTTCTGTTTGGCTGTGTCTGTGACAATGTCCTCATAGATTCAAACTGCATGCAGGGACACAGGTGACGGTGGCTCTGGCCGACAGGAACTCCTCTGGCTCAAGTCTCTGGGAAAGCTGGATTAAGGATTCCTCCAGAAATACTGGTGAAGCAAGAACTTGGGAAGGGACCCATGAGGTGCAGGCTGGGGACATTACCAATTGTCCACACGCAGTTAGTTGTGGGCAGCAGATAGAGAGCTGCAGTCTGATGACCCCTCCCTTGGGCCCAGGCAAATCCATGTGCTCAAGCCTGTGATATGTGCAACTCTGACTCTGTCCTAGAGGCCACCCCAGTGCCTCTGTGGAGCCCCGGCTTGTCTTGATGCTGATTTGAGGATCACATTGTTCAGGAAATGGCACGAAGGCTCAGAGGAGGAGGATGGCTTGAGTCCCACTGATGGTGGTTCAAGAGCGGGTGTGAAGGTCAAAGGAGAAGAAATGAGTTGGGCAGGGCCACGGGGAGCCAGAGGGCATCCTTGGTGTGTCAGAAATCAGGGTGCATCCTTGGGGATCAGAAATCAGGGTGCATTCATAATGGGCTGTAATATAAAGGGTCCAGGCCTCCAGGGCACAGTTATTTGGGACTGGACCAGGCAGAAGAAGTGACTCCTTTTATATTTGCTCAGTGTCCACATTCCCAGGAGCATGGAAATTGACCACATGCAGTAAATGTAAAGACCAGACATCTGACGTTCTGAGGTCACCCAATAACTACTTCCTGAAAGACTGCTGGCACCAGGCAGACTTCTAGGTACTTGGTATAGAGCCAGCAGAGGACAAAGACCAAGTCCCTGCTGTCCCTCATTCTAAGGAGAAACATCTCGGTGCACGAAATAATTATGATATCAAGGCCAGGGGATGATGACCCAAGAGGAGGGAAGACGGTGGCCGAGAGGGGGCAACATGGTCTCTGGCTTCTTGGGGGAAGGGTGCTCATGCTCAGGGCCATTGCTCCCTGGCCCTGCATCCATGTTCTGCACCCTTCAGCTAGAAGGAGTCCAGCTCCCATGGGGCTGGAGGAGCCCGTGCTGACAGCAGAGCGGGGGCCAGAGCTGAGGAAAGTCAGAGTGTAGACCAGGATCAGAGGGCAGGAACGGGCTGGGCCTCTGAGGAGCATTTCAGGAGTCAGGCAGAGCAGGCCTGTCTGCAGGGGACTGCACTGTCCCTGGGGACCACCAGTTGGGTCAGGATGCAATCAGGTGGTGCGGGGTGCTTCCTGATCTCCCCACAGCTCCAGACTGAGTCTGCATGCACCAGGGTCCCCCCATAGTTCATGACAAAATTGCTGTTTGCCTTTCTTCTCCTGAACAATTACTGTTGAAGGCATAAAATCAAGCAATGCATGAATACATTTTCAGCGTGAAGGATTAAAATAATCTAGACGAATACAGAGCAAAGTGAGAAATTTCTTTAAATTCCTCTCCATCCCAATTTCCTCCCTGAAAGTCTCCATTGTGAACAGTTTAGCATGCATGTTCTGGACTCTTCTATGCAAATATGTTCAAACTCATACAACTGTACAGTTGATCCTGGATTTTATGGTTCTGGGCATTTGCAGTGAGCCCCAGCTCTGGAGACTGAGAGGACTTGGCAAGGGATCTGCAGTGCACCCTATGCCTGTTTGCTTTCTCACCTCAGTACACTATCCAACAAATCACATGAGGTATTCAGCACTTTCTTATGAATTAGGCTCTGTATCAGATGATTCTCCCCACCATAGGCTAACAATACTCTGAGCACGTTGAAGGCAGGCTAGGCTAAGTATGGTGATTGGCAGGTTAGATGTAGTGAATGCATCGCTGATTATGGTGGTTCGGGTCTGTGACTTATCCATGTGAGTTGAGGAACATCTGTGTTTGCATCGAGCTCAGGCGGTAGAACAAGTGTTTGCCTTTCTTTGCACCATGACTTACCTTTATTGCCTTACAGTATGTACTGGAAAACTTTCTATGACAATAAGTATGTAAAAGTTTAAATATTTTTCAATTACATATTCCATAACACATTTTATGATTGTCCTCATTTTTCTTCCTAAGAAATATTTAAGTGAGCAGCCTGTTATCACACAATAAATTTCCAAATTTATTTAGCTGATTCGTAGTCTGTATTTTGTTCTATTTATTAGTCATTTACTACCAAACCACCAAATGCACCATGTTACTTGCTTTAGCTTTGCCTATAGTCTGTAGTACAGCAAGTTCTATACTGTCATTTTTAAAAATGTCCCTAGTGAATTTTATGGTTCTATGTCAAGTTTGAACTCTCCTTTCCTTCCTGTTATTCTGGGGGTGGAACTGTGGGTCGTGATGGGCAAGCACTCTGCCTCCAAGCTCTGCCTCCCATCCCTGCCGTCTGCTCCATTATCCAGGGGAACTTTGATTTTCGTTTGTGTTCAATTTGTAAGGCTTAATTTTCTTCAGGTGGGTTTCACACAGCTCATATTAGGCATTCCTAGATATTGTGCATTTCTTCATTTTTATTAGGAGTGGAAACTCTTAATTACATTTCATAGTGGGTTATTACACTCTAAAGGGTATTGTTGGATTTTAATGTTGTGTCTCTGTTTCTTGTTTACTGATGCCTCTTGTTCTGTTGTTTTGTTACCCGATTTTCAAGGGAGATAATGATATTGCCAGCAAATCATGTGGACTTTCTTTGCTTGAGGTGTGATTCCTTCTTTAATAGATGTCCATATCTATATAGTCTTAGTGTGTTGGCTGAGACGCTGGTCGTGATGGTTTAGATCAGGGATCTCACCCCGGGAGAAAGCACCACTCCCGTCCAGCTCCTAGGAGGGCTGTGTCTGTATTTCACAAGTGCATCTGATGTTTGTTAAATATCAACTATTAGGTTGTGCTTTTATTTCAGCTAAATGGATGTATCATTTTATCAAGTTTTTTTGAGGCATCTTTTGAAACATACCTTATTTTCTTCTCTCATTGGTGAAGCTGGTGAATTTTATGAGCAGATCTTTCTGATATTAAATAATGAGGCATCCTGACATTATTTTCAATATGCCCCTGGGTTTGACTTGCTGCTTTATTTTATATCGAAGTCTCTGGGTACACAGGGCCACTGTTTCAGTTATCAATTTTGATGCTGGGGTTTTTCTCTGAGATGAAGGAGAAATAATGTCACCTTATTTGATGTTTATACATTATAGATAGCATTTTTTTTTAAATTTGGAAGACCTTGCTATAAGCCTCCTGAGTTGGGTTGCTTTTTAAAGGGTGACTCTTTGGTCCCCTTTCTGATTTCTTCCTAGTTACTCATCTATTTAGGTTTTCTGTTGCTTCTGGGATCAATCTAAGTAACTTGTCTTTCCCTAAAGTCAGGCACCTCCCCCAGGTGATCACTTTAGAAGACAGTGGGAGAGATTTGCAGGCTCTCTGGGGACCACACTTTCTCACCTTTCTCACCTGCATCTCTAATATCACCCTTATCTATAGTCCCTCACCTTTTCTTCTTTCTAAAGTCATTTTTAATATCACCTCTCTGATTCTCTTGATAAGAATTGCCAGAACTTTTCTATTAGATTGGTCTTTTCAAAGGACCATCTCTGGCTGTGTTGATCTCAGCTCCAGATGTTGTTTGGCTTGCATTCTATTTCATTAACGTCTGCTTTCATCTTTTTAGATGGCTTCCTTCAGAGGTTGACTTGTTTTGTTCTTTTCTGTCTTTTATAGATGCACGTAAGTCCTTTCCTTGTCAACCTTTATGGTGTTCTAACAGGTGCATTTACAGCCATAGATTTGTCTCCGGGTGGTGGGCTGCTGGAGATGTTGACGGGCTCAACAAGCCAAGATGAGATGCCTCCCATCCTCGGGCACACCTGGGTAGCCATGCTGTGAGCCTGGCCGTTGGTCCAGCATCAGAGCAGACTCGTTTATATCCCACAGATCACCTTCCAGCAACTGCAAAGTGGCCTTCAGACCGACCCCTCGCTCGTCCCAGCACAGCCTCTGGCTGGCTTGGCTCAAAGCCTTTTGTCACGTCTGTGTGCTCTCTTCTCACTGTCCGTCTGCCCCTGTGTTGGTGCAGGTACCCCCCACCCTTCAAAGGCTCCCCAGCACCTGTCACTCGCTGAGTTGCAGCAGTGAACCAGATACAGGCTTTCTCCCCACAGAATCCCCAGCCAGTGGAGGAGACACATAGGTAAGACTGTGAGGGGTGCTCCCAGGTCCACGTGGAGATGGAGGAGACCTCACAGGTTGAGGCTGAGCACTTAGCTGGCGTCCATGGCCACAGGGAGGTGCTGTCCCAGGCAGAGGAGTCTCCTTAATTAGAGGAAAAGGGTCAGAAGGATCCTGGAGGTTGGGCGCCCCAAGGGGAGCTCAGTCTAGCTGAACCCAAGGCTAGGTCGGGGGGATGATGCTGAGGGCCAACGAGGAGCCCACTGGGAGGGACTCTGGGTGGTGCTAGGACTTCATCCTGCGCTGTGTGCATGAAGGTGGGAGGTCTGGGCCAGACCATGTTTGGACAGACTCTGTGGCCCCAGGGAGGGGGGCGGAGAGATGGAAGTCAGGGCAGCCAGGCAAGGAGGTACAAGAGATCCAGATCTGGTGAGAGTAGGTTCCAGAGACACCCAGGTCCCTGTTGCTATGGCTTGAATGTGTCCCTCAAAAGTTCCTGTATTGGGGGCTGGGATTGTGGCTCAGTGGTGGGCTGTTTGCTTGCCTAGCATGTGTGAGGCACTTGGTTGGATCCTCAGCACCTCACGAAAATAAATAAAATAAAGGTCTATTGACAACTAAAAAAACCTTAAAATTTTTTTTAAAAGTTCCTGTGTTGGAAACTTTGTCCCAAAGTTGAATGCTGATGGCACTTTGGGGGTGATTGGGTTTGGAGGAGGTCATGACGGCAGGCCCCTGAGGGCTCGATATGAACATCTGGACGCTCTATGAGAAGAGGAGGAGACCCCGGAGCTAGCACTCCTGCTGTCACCGCGAGACCTCTGCCCTGTTATCAGCAAGGCCTCCCCAGGGGCTGGCGGCTTGACGCTGGACTTCCTGGTATCCAGAACTAGGAGCTGAAATGTTATGGAAAATAACAATCCTATAAAATAACTCCCCAAGAAAAATGAAGGGACCGTGTGGCTCAAGAAGTGGGAAAGGAAACTGGCCAACCATTAAACCTCTCCCAGTGCATTCCTGATGACAATGGGCCCTGGGGGAAAGGGCACATGCTGAATGCTGGGCCCCAAACCATGGCCTTCCCTCATGGCTAATTAGTCCTAAACGGAAGCATGGCTAACACCAATGGGCAAGATTTGAGTGCTCATCCCTGGGATCTGGACTCTTATCTCCCCAGACAACGAGTTTCAACCTTTTACAACTGCCTTCCTGAATTAAGGTCTTAACCTGTTCAACTAGCCCCTGACTGTCAAGTCTGCTTCCAATGATGACATCATTGGACCCTATAAAACCAAAATCTCCTCTGTAACTGATGGAAAGTGGACCCGAATGACACCCAAGTCTGTGAAGGAACAAAGGCGTCTCTGAATCCGTCAAGGTCTGCCTCCCGTTTTGGCCTTTCTGCGCTCACGGGAGCTACGGAAGCCACGTTCATTATAAAATACCCAGTCTGTGGCATTTAGTTACGGCAACAGGACACGGGCTGCAGCTCCTGGACTCCTCCAGGTCATCAGCCTGAAGACGGAGAGCCAGGAGCTGTGCAGAGCCCCTTCATGTCCCTCACGGGGCCTGGGGCTGGAGTCCAGGTGCTCCTAGGGACCACTAGCTCCTGTTGGCCTGTGTTGGGGGCAGGATGAGCTCCACATCCCCGTCCTGACCTCAGGGGCCCTGTGACCTTGGACAGGCCACTGTGCTGCTCAGTTTCCCCACCGGTAAGATGGGTGGTTGGGAGATTTAATATGAAATAGCACGCGAAGTCCTAATTGTCACCACTGGGCTGCTCTTGTTGGAACATGAGCATCTATGTTCCAATTCCTTGGCTGGGCACGTATTATTAGTTTTGTTTTGTTTTTTCCCTTGGGGGGAAAAACCTTCATTGGATGGATGTAAATAAATGGTTTGTGTATTTTATTGAAGAGGAAAGAAGAAAGAAGCTTCCACACAAAAGGCTTCTGCCTGGCTGCCCCCTAGACGCCAGCCGCAGCCTGCATCGGGCTTTGTTCCTCGCCTCCCCTCGCAGCCTAATGACATTCCCAGGGGTGGCAAAGGAGAGCTTCGGGTTGCCATGGAAACCAGGCACCAGCAAGAACCAAGAGAATTCTCGCCCTGGAGGAGGCTGCGGATTATTCCCGGAGCTCAGAGGAGATTAAGGGTGGGGGCGGGTGGTGGAGACCTTCAGGTCTCACATGGTCCCGATCCAAGGCTGGGCAGAACCGGGGGGGCCAGAGGGTGCACAGGTTGCAGAGCCCTCACTAGGGGTCTCCTCTTTCAACCAGATATGACTGCGGGACAGGGGCAGGGACTGAGAGGAAGAGGAGCCCCGGAACAGGCTCCTGTGTCCCTGCGACCAAGTGGACCCAGGCTACTCTAGGCTCCCAGCTTGGCAGGAAGCTTGCCAGATCTCCCCTGAGATGCCAGCGCCCATGATCCTGCGGGTATGGCCAGGTCCTTCCCAGGGGTGCGTTCACAGCACTTCAGCACAGCCCCCTGGGAGGAACGGGCCTGCACCCACCGCACAGAGGAGGCTCGAGGCAGGAGGGGCCTCCTGGGACTCTCCCCAGAGCTCAGCCATGCCCTCAGAGGGACAGGGCCCTTTCCAACCGAAGCTTCCTGCAAGTAGTGGCCCCTGACCACAGAAGGTCACCTGGCGGACCCTGGCAGAGCCTGCTCTCCTGGCTGCTGCCCCTCTCTGTTGGGCTCGTGGCCCCACTGCTGCCCCCCTCACCCTGTCTCAGAGTCTGCCTGAAGACCAGAAGCAGTGGTTTTCAAATTCTGGGCCATACCTACAGCTACCATGAAACCCATTTAGTGGAACAGATCAGCATTGAAGGAGAGCGGAATGGAATAGAATAGAAAACACCAGATTCGTTTCTAATGATAAGGGCTAGGACTCCTTATCCAGAGGACGCACTGAGCTGTGACTCAGCGCAGCTGGGTTGTGAGGCCGGTTCCTTCCTGCCACTGTGGAGCAGGGGCTCAAGGGTGGTGGAGTAGCAGCTGCTGTGGAAACTGGTCTGGGCGGCGCAAGCCTCTGGTTGAGCTCTTCCCACCCTCCCCAGCTGCCCCGCAGGGGGCCGCCTCTCCCCAGGGGGCCGCCTCTCCCCAGGAATAGCCCCCCGCCCCCCCACCTGTGTTCTCTACATTTCCGTTCTGTCTGAGCTGCCCTGCCCCTGGCACTCCCTCGGCCTCCCCAGACACACCAGTGTCCCTGCAGAACCCTGCTCAGGGTCTCTGAAGTGTCTCTGCCCTTGTTTCCTCCCCTCCAAAGACAGCATCACCAGGCTGCTCACATGGGTCACTTATGTCACACTGGGTGGCGTTTGTCTGCTCCCTGCCCATTTCTCCATCAGGCAGACCATCCATCTAGAAGTAGGAAGGAGGGCTCACAGGCATCGGGAGTCCACAACATGCATGAGCCCCTTGCTCTTGTGAAACTTACTTTTGGTGACATAATCAGAAAATAAGCAGAAAGCAAGCACAAAGTGTCAATTGTGATAAATACCATGAAGGGAAATGAGGGTGGCCCCTTTAAATAGGGTGGTCAGACAACCCTGGGGTCTCATTGGCCCACTAAAGAGAAGCTCATCTCTATCCTGTCAATAAGTCAGTGTGTGGGGTGGGGGGTCTGCTTCATCCACAGACCCAGGCGGACAGAGGCCAAGGCCTCTTTGGCACATGACTTCCAAGTCACCCCATGTGTTGACACTTGGAGGCGGAGGGGTAGCCAGGAGGCCACGGGTAGGACCCTGAGCAGGGCCACAGAGGGTCAATGACATCACACGGGATCCATCTGTCACGTGGTGTGTGAGCCTGCTGGGCCTCCTGGAACAAGGGGTGGCAAACTGAATGAAGTGGCCTAGAGGACAGCCCTGTGCTCTCCCAGCTCTGGAAGCCATAAGTCCAAGATGTGAGCGTTGGCGGGGTGCCTCCTCCCAAGGGTTGGGGGTTGGACCCAGATTCTGGTGGCTCGCTGGCCATCTTGGCACGCCTAGGCTTGTGCATGGGACACCCAAGTCTCTGCCTCTGTCTCCCAGGGGCCCCCCCGTGCGCAGGTCTGCCTCTGGGTTTCCCCTTCCCATGAGGACACTGGCTGCATTGGTTTCGGGCCCACCCCTCTCCAGGTTGTCCTCAGGTTGACTAACGTCTGTGGTGACTGCATTTCAAATAAGGCCACCTTCTGAGTGCCTAGGCGTTCATCTTTCAACTTGTGAACGTTTGTGGGACACAACTGAGCCCATAAGCCAGGGTCGTGGCTCATGGCAAAGCCGGCTGGGAAGCAGCTCTACCTGGGGGCTTGCGAAGCCCTGGGCGGAAGGGCGTGGCGCCAGCCCCCATTGGCGGAGAACACCGCTACGGCAGAGCTGCCGTGTAAGTGGCGGCACCGTGCTTAGGAATAAGAGCAAAAAGGGCCTGGCCCCACCTACAGCTGCATTTTCTGGACTGTTGCGGATGGTGGTTGGTTGGCTCCGTGCATGTGGAAACTGCGGCCAGGGAGGGGCCACTGTCATTCAAGGTACTGGTATAAGCATCACCTGAGCCCAGGACCCAGCACACAAGGGCTGAAATGAAAGTTTGCTGCTCTGCTAGGTCTTTCAATCACAGGGTCTGTCCACTTTCTGTCACTGTGACATCGTGTCTGAGATACACAGCTTAAAAGGAGGACATGATCACTCTGGCTCACAGTTTCAGAGGTGCCAGTCCATGGTCAGGTGGCCCCATTGCTCTTGGGCAGTTCATCATGGCGGACATGCAAGGCAGGGAAAAGATGCTCACTTCATGGCAGCCAGGAAGCAGAGAGAGAGACAGAGGAGAGAGAGAAGGGCAGACTCAACCTTCTCTTCAAGGCATGTTCCCCCAAATAGGTCCCCCTCCTGAAGCCTCCATCCCCACCCCCACAGTGCTGCCAGCTGGGGACTAAGCCCCCCACACCTGAGCTTTTCTAGATATTTAAGGTCCAAGTTATAGGCACACCTAATTCCAGTCTCCAACTTAAAGACCACTACTGCAGAGAAGAGCCTCCCTGTCCCATCTGAAGTAGCCCCTGTCTATCCTTCTGGCTCTTCCCTCGACCATGGGTTGGCATATTCATCTGGGTAAGGCCTCCCCTACTCAGGGTTGGCACCCCTTAGTCACTGCCTTCCCCCAGGCCCTGCTCAGATGGCACATGGTAAATCCAAGTGGGATGTGGAATGACTGGCAGCTCCAAGGCCTTAGGGATGTCCTTTTCCTTCTCTGAACTTGAGTCTTTTGTGTGTGAAGTGGAGGGTTGGTGTCTCTCTGAGGACTCCCTTCCAGGCCCAGGGCTCCTGAGTCTCAGTCACTGCCTGCTCTGGTCCCCAGGAGCCCAGTGTGCCCCATGCTCCACCCAGGTGGGCCCCCATTGGCAAAGGTCGGGCAAAAGCATAGCCTAGCGTTCTGACTCCAGAAGCCAGTGCCTGCCCGCCTCTGCTCTCCAGCCAGGCAGGAGTCAAGTCCAAACAGTTGAAAACACAAGCACCTGTTTTCTGAGCCCTCTTGGCACGCCTGGTGCAGTGCCCTGGCTGGATCACGGGCTCTAACAGGGACCCTGCACAGAGGAGCCCATCAGTCTTGGTCTGCAAAGGAGGGGATGGAAGGACGTCCCCAGGTGTCACAGCCTGCAAATGGCAGGGCTGAGAAGTCAGACTGTGGGCTCAGGTCTTCCTCTGAGGTTTGCTGGCCATCCCACCCCTCATGGCCTCTGCGTCCTTTCTGTGGAATGGAGTTCCACCCTGACCTGGGCTGCTGGGGCCTAGTGAGTCAGGCCCTGTCCTGTGCCGCCCAGGAATGGAGTCCACTGCCTCTCTACCTCCACCCAGGTCTGCTCACATAACTGGTGGTTCTCCCAGAGCTCAGTGACCAGCAGAACCAGCTCCACCTGGAACTCATAAAAATGCTGATTCTTGGGCTCCACCCCAACTTGAGTCAGAAATTCGGGGGGGGGGCCGAGTGACCCGGGTTCCAGCAGCCCCCGGGAGGGAACTCAAGCCTGTAAATCAGCTCCTCCCCACCCACCAGCTCCCTGCAAAGGGCACGCACTTCAGGCCAGGCTGTCACACACCCAAGACACGCCGGCTTCACCAAGGTTGAGAGGGAACAGGGTCTGTCAACTCAATTACTATGCCGTCCTTTCTCACCACAATTGTAAGACAACCTTGCTCAGAGTTAAGATGTGAAAAGAAAATTGCCTCTCAGCACCGGTGGGGTAGCAGTAGGAGTGCTGAGAGGGAGATTGTCACTGCTCCCGCCCCTCCCGGGGCTCCCGAGCCAGCTGTCCATCAGGCCCGCGAGGCTGCAAATCAGAATCTGAGCACCCCCGGGTCTGAAGGAGTTCACCTCACAGCGGAGAACAGAACCTGGTTCCCACAGGCTGGGGAAGGCTCACCTGGGGGCGCATGGAGTACCTGGGCAGGAGAAAGGCCCCTGGCTGCCCAGGTCACCTGCTGCCTGTTCCACAAGGCCAGGGAAGGATCCTGAACGCCCTCACCCTGCAGAAGCCATGAATGCTGAGGAGATACTGCCTGTCACCGGCTTCAAGATGGCAGAATGTGTGCATCGGAACATTACCTGGTACCCCAGAAGGGTGTGATTTTTATGCTTTTATAGATAAGCTAGAATAAATCTAAAGAACCCCCTGTCCAGCTTGCCCCGGTGGATTATGGGAGCATCTCTGGGGACAGGATTCCACGGGCCAGTCCGTCTGGAAGCTGCCGTTGGTCATGGTGCTCAGCTGGGCCTGAGGCCTCTGCTCCACTCAGGTGAGAGGAAGTCCAGCTTGAGTCGAGCCCTGCCCCACAGGCCCCAGTCTGCCCTCCACACCTGCTTCCCGCCTCATTAGTGGTGGCCACGTGGTGGGCACCCAGGCTGGTGGGCATTTCCTGACTTCCTGCCAGGAACTGAGCTCCTCCCCAGCCTCCCTAGAGCCCTCCCCCATCCTGAGTGGCCCAGGGAAAGCAAGTGTCTTTTGGGTCCTCCTAACCCTGGCCTGGGAGCTTTTCTGGCCAAGGGGAGTAAACCTCCCTCCTTGATGGAACAGGCTGAGCCCCAGCAGTTCTGAGAATTGAGAAGGGTGGGAGTCACGTGGGGCTGAGGCCTAGCCGTCTGCCCCAAGCCCTGCCCAGCAGCTCCTTGGGAGAGCCGTGTTGACCGTGGGCCATTTGGTCAGAGCAAACCCCAGGGCGTGCAATCCATAACTTTTCCAGCTAGATGTGCATCAGCCCGTGCGCAGGTGAGGAGATGTCAGAGAAAATCCCCTGGGCCGTCTGTTCTGCCGTGTTCGCAGTCCAGGTGACGTTACGCAGAGCCTCGTAAGGGGGATGTAAAAGAAGTGAGTGGAAATGTTCCTCGGGCACCAGGAAATGCCTTTCCTGCCGCAGAAGCAGGAAGAACGAGGCCAAGAACGCTGTCCCCACAGGTCCACAGGCGAAGTTCAGTCCCCGAGCAGATGCTCCCTCTTGCCCTGGTGACCGTGGGCAGGAGGACCAGGTGGAAGAACAGGGAGGGCAGGCTGAGTCATCTCCTCCCTGGGCCCACGGGGTGAGTCAGCCCTGTTCTCAGATGGGGAAACCGAGCTCAGAGAGGGCCCATCACCTGTCTCAGATCACACAGCTGGGATGTCATAGGACCAGGGAGGCAGCTACTCTTCAGGGAAAGTTGGGGCGCCTTCCTTGTCCCTGCTTCAGGCTCCGCCAACTCCCAGGACCTGGTGTGTTCACGGTGTCCATTGTGGCATGCAGACACCCCGGGCAGGCTCAGAGGTGACGCATATGAAATTCTCCAGTGCCCTTGAGCCAGGGAGAGACCAGCTGGGCTCTGCCCTCCCTGCAGGATGCTGCGGTTTGGCTGTTGGGGAGGCCATGGTTTGCCTGGACCTCGGTCTTGGAGTTCCAGCCTCCTTTCCAGGCCCATGCTCCCTCTCCCTCCACCCGGTCCTCCCTGGTGAAGAGGGGCAGCAGGATGGGAAGCCCTCTTCTGAGAAAGGGTCTCACCCCTAGGGAGTCCCCAGGGCACTTCCAGAAACATGAACGTGCATCCCCAACCCTGTGTTGGGCAGAGCCCAGTTACTGGCCAGCCATGCCCTGTCTCCGGAGGAAGGAAGGAAAGTGGAAAGGCTCCTGAGCCTTAAGGAGCGGGAGGCTCCAACAGAGGCGGCTTCCCTGGGCCTTGGTTCCCCTGCTGGTACTGTTCCTGCCATGGCTCAGCCATGCCTCCCCCGCTGGGCTGGAGTCAGGGGCAGGATGGGGCTGCTGACCCACTTCCCAGGAGGTTCTGAGCTGCTTGGTGGTTGGGACACTGGGCTCCCCTGCTGATGGTCCCCGGGGGGGATTTCAGCTCAGCTCCTCAGAGAGGAGTTGGAAGCCCTGGTGTGGGGACTCCAGCCTCCCCTCTGCCCCTCCCCTGAGGCCCACTCAGTTGTGTCCCTGCAGCTGGGCTGCCCGGTCCCTCCATGGTGTTAGTGTATCTTAGGTCACCTCAAGGCCCACTGAGACCTCCTGCTCATCCTCCAAGGTTTGTGGCTGTGCCCCTTCCTCTGGGGGCCTCACCCTGGATGGTGAGCCCCCCGGTGTGCTCGTGAGTCTGCTTGTGCTCCTCAGGAATCTTTCAGGGACAAGATCAGAAACCCAGCCTGGCAGCACGTGACTGCCATTGGTAAGGAATGTATTGCTCACTCACAGACTGCCGAGAGAGCAATGGAGCAGGCTGCTCTCCACAAGAAAAGGCTTGCGGAGGCCGGATCTGCTAGATCAGCTCGGTCTAATCCCTCCACCAGGTATGTGAACATCGAATATCACACTGTGCTGGAAAAGAGACAATTTTAATTTGTTAATTTTGAAAAACAATGATAATAAAAGAAAGCTGGATTGGGGACGTAGCTCAATGGTCGAGTGCTCAGCTAGCATGCACCAGGTCCTGGGTTTCAGCCCCATTCCTGCGAAACAGAGAGAAAGAAAAGGAGAAAGAAAAGAAAGTCGACTTGAGAGGGCTTAACAAAAGACAATTGGACCATTTAAGGCTCACAAAACTCAAATGTCTAGGGAGATCCACCATCAGGCACATCTTGATCCAGGTTCATGGTACAAGATCAGTGAGAAATTGCCTCACGCTGGGCTCACCCTTCGAAGTCACCGGTAGCTTTAAGCTTATATTCCACCAGGTAACCAGGACCTTCAGGAAGGGAGGCATCTATTCCTAAAGCTTCCAGAAAAGGCTCCAGGACTGAGGCTGGTTGGCCTGACTCGGGTCGGGTGCAGGAGCTGACCCAAGCCCTGTGACTAGAGCTGGCCGGGAAAGGGCAGCATGCCGGCCCGTGGAGTCCTGTGGGCCGAAGGAGGCGTGTGCCCCTGAAGAAGAGTCAAGGGCGTGACTAAAGGAAGGGGGGAAGGAGGCTGGACAGAAAGGACCTCAGCCTGGCACCTGAGACCTTCCCCCAGGACGAGAGTGCTTGGGGCTGTGCCTGAGTCAAGGCCCCAGGGCAGACTCGGCTCCTCTGGATGGGAACCAGCCCAGTGGGGAAATGACGCCTGCCCTGCATTGGGCAGGGCCTGACTGTGTCCCCTGAGGTGCTGGGTGGACACTTGCTGCCGGGTGCTGATGTGAGACCTGAAGGGAACTTTAGGGCCTGGGGCACAGTGGGAAGCGACCAGGTCCCAGTGGACCCTAGCTAGTTCTCAGGAGAGGCTGGTGATGAAAGAGTGAGCCTGACCCTGAATTGCTCTCTGGCTTCCTGTCTTGTCATGTGATGTCTCCCTTTGGCACATGACCCCACTATGATGCCATCTGCCTTGAGGTCCTCACCAGAGCCAAGTCACTGCTAGGGCTATACCCAAGAACCTCCAGAATTGTGAGCTAAATAGCTAAATATACCTTTTTAGTTTACAAAGTTACCCAGCCTCAGGTATTTCATTGTAGCAAAACGAAATAGACCAATGGAATAAGAAATGTTTGCAGGCAAGCTGGGCATGGTGGCACACACCTGTAATCCCAGTGACTTGGGAGGCTGAGGCAGGAGGATTGCGAGTTCAAAGCCAGCCTCAATTTAGTGAGGCCCTAAGCAACTCAGTGAGACCCTGTCTCTAAATAAAATACAAAACAGGGCTGGGGATGTGGCTCAGTGGTGGAGTGCCCTTGGGTTCAATACCCAGTACCAAAAAAAAAAAAATGTTTTCAGGCATTTATCAGTGTTCTTAGAGAGGGGGCCAGCATGTTGAGTATCCCCAGTTCCTCTTAGCAACCTGGGTCTGCCATACCAAGCTGTGTGACTTCAGGCTGGTTTTAGAGCCTCTCTGTGTCTTTGCTTTTTCACGAAAAATGACAATTATAGTAGTGACCCCACCCTGAGTGACCTAGAGAAAGCAAGTGTCTTTTTTTTTTTTTTTTTGGTGGTGCTGGGGATCGAACCCAGGGCCTTGTGCTTGGGAGATAAGCACTCTATCAACTGAGCTATATCTCAGCCCAGCAAATGTCCTTTGTGTCCTCCTAAACACGGACCTGGAAGCTTTTCTGGCCAAGGGCATAAACCTCCCTCCTTGATGGTACAGGCTGAGTCCCAGCAGTACATTACCCCCACCATCTTGTGAGACCCACAGTTCAGGGGAGTGGAGGGGACACAAAGCTGGACCTGGTCCCTCCAGCGGGTACCTGCTTGGAAGGAAGGGGTCAGTTTGCTGATGGAGGCTGGACCAGGCTGGGGCTCTGGGTGTTTCCAGAGGGAACCACAATGGAGTTTTAAAACTCCATTGTGTGCCAGCAGTGGGGGGTGGGGGAGGCCTTGCCGGGATGAGCCGAGGGACACATTCCCCTGGAGTGATCTGCCCTGGAGAAGGACACTGACTAGGACCCGGCTCCTCCTTCCCCGCCCTCCTGGCTGCACCTGCAGCTGTTCAGAGCAGGGCAAAGGCTCCCTACGGAAACACAGAGGCGCCAGTCCTGCTGGGCTCCTGCCCTGGGGCTGCTCCTGCTGGCGCGATGGCCTTTCAGCACCTAGCGCGAGAAGACAGCTCCCTGTGGTGCTGGACCAGAGGGAAGCCTCCAGAGCCAAACCCAGACCAACACCCTGGCCTGGGGCCACCAAAGAAGAGGCTCGGAGACTCCCCATCGCCATCTGGGGCAACAGTCACTAAGGGAAGCTGGCGACATCAGGCTCATGCTCATGACTGGCCGTCCTGACACCCACTGTGGAACCTGGGTCCCTTCTGAGTCCATGACTCTGGAAAGTGGAGGACACGCCGAGGTGTGCCTTGCCCACATTCTAGGCATCTCTTGGTCCAGTCAGGTCCACAGTCAAGGTGGGCGGGGCTGGTGCTGCTAGCTCTCTAACCTCCTATTCAGTCCTGCAGCAGGTGGGGAGGGACCTCCTCTTCCCGACCCCTGGCATTCCTGCCTCAGCCCAGGCCCAGTTCCGCTCGGTCTGCTGAGTCAGACTGATCCTTCCTCAACCTGTGGCCACCGCCTGCTGTCACTGGGGAGCCCCAGCACACCCCAGCTACTCCCATGAGGCATCAGGGGCGACGAGGCTCTGAATGCAAATGGGCTTCCCCAGAGGACATATTTTAGCACTCACTGTGTCCAGGAAATCGAGCATTACTAACTACCACTTATTGAGAGCTTATGATAATTAAGACGACTCTTCTATTTAAAAAACTGACGTTTTTTCCAAGGCCAAAAATATTAAGGTACAGACTTGAACTGAAGCCATCAGGCTCTCCCTGACCACGTGAGCTCTCACAGAGGACGTGGGAGGCCAGACGTGGTCCCAGCACTCAGCTGCTTCCAAAGGAGGCCTGGGCTCAGCAGTGGCCCAACATGACCTCAAGGTCCACCTGCTCAAGGACCTGAACCTCTGAAACCATGAGCCAAATTAAACTTCCTCCTCATAAGATGATCTCACGGATTTCCTGCTGGTAGAAATCCGATTGACACAACCACTAAAATCCGAAGCATCCAAAGTCTAGAGCGGCACCGTGGGCGGCGTAGCTATGGGATGCTGGCCACAGGACCGAGAATCCAACCTCGTTGGGGAGCCCTGGAGAATGGTCCACTCTGCATCTGACCTTGTGCAAGGCCTGGGGAGGCTTGAGCGCCACCTCGGCCACCCACGAACACTCAGAGCTCCGGTTCTGAGAGAGAAAGGCAGGGAGCCACCTGTCACTCGGCATGGTAAATAAGGAGGCGTGATTGAAGTCAGTGTGGGCGCCAGGGAATTAAGGAGCCGTTCAAGGAGCGGATGCATGCCAGGCCTGCCGAGAGGGGGGAGCTTAATTAATTACTCACCCTCTGCTTGCCAATTAGTGCTGAACTCTGCTTGATCCCTGACACTCCCTCTTTAGATACTGCCCTTAAGTAATATATTCTGAGAAAGAAAGAGTCCTCTTCCCAACTTCAGAGGGGAAAATGGAACAGAGCCCCAAGACCTGTCTGGGTTTTCGCTTGCTGAGCAAGGCCTCCGAATCAATCTGGAATTAATTGGACCCTCCAATGGGCCGTAGTCATGGCTGGGTAACAGGATGTGCTGAATGCAGAGGAAAACCTCTTGCTGGATGCAGCTGCAACCGCCATGCAGCTGCAATGGAGCTTGAAGGGGGGGACAGTGGCCAGCCGTTTGCTCATGCTCATGACTGGCTGTCCTGACACCCACTATGGAACCTGGGTCCCTTAGAGCCGGCTGGTGCTGTCCCCCTGAGGGAGAATCGGCTTTCTGGTCACCTTGACTCCAGAATGCTCTGCTGACCCTGCGGTGCCTGCTTCCCGGGGCAGGGGCTGCTCATGGGAAGTTGGTGGGGAGCAGGAAGTTGTGGGACTGGGACAGGGCTGCATCTTCGGGGACAGGGACACACCAGTACCAGCACACAGGATGCCTGGTCCCTCCAGACTCATTGCCATCCCCCCGTTGCCATGCAATGGAAGATGCTTCCACTCCAGGTCACTGAACACGCTTATCAGTCTTGGGAGCTGGAAGACCTGGGTTCCACCCAGCTATTCTGTTCTTCAAGTCTGGCCAAGTCTCTGGCCTCCTGAAATCATTTCCAACATGTGGGTGATAATGGAGACATTTCAAAGAGACAAAAACAGCAAAAGGTATCAAAATTTGACACACGCAGCTGATATTGCATAAAGTTCAAAGATACAACACCCCCACACACACTTGTGCACTTGAGCGGCAGGATATTCACTATAGCAGCAACTTACAAAGGCCGGGGAATGGAAATAATAGAATATTCATCCATCCAAGGTCATTAAAAGCTGTTTCCATGTTATGGATTAGTTTGCACCTGCTGGAAAGAACAGGTAGTCCTGTGTGTTCCGACAAGGAAGGAACTCCCAGCACACCGTGAACTTGGAGAAGCAAGCCTCGATCAATATCTGTGATTCCACTTCATTATGAAAGCGAGAGCAAAGCCCTGGGCCAGCCAGTCGGAGTACTAGACAGCGCGGCACAGGCAGGGCAGACCAGCGGGTGCTCTTCACTGCCACCTGTGCGGAGGTGACTCCTCGCAGTCTCTCCCTAGTCCCGAGGGCGGTGGTTGCCCACCCCAGCTGGGCGGGGCTGAATGGCATGGTGCTGGGCGGGATCGAGGGGCTGTGCAGGCTGCGCCGGGCTCGCGAGTCGCATGCTCCTGGGCACTGGAGCTTGCCCACTGCTGGGGAAACTTGTCGGTCCCCGTGAGGACTGCATGTGAGGACGGCGCTCCTGGGGGGAGGGGCCTCCAGGCCCGGGACCGGGTTTGGCTTCCTGTCCTGGCTCTCAATCCCCACTTGTGGTCCCTCCTCTCCTCCCATGTCCCTGTGATGCAGCGGTGTCAGGAGTGGCCGACTGGTTCTGGCGCTGTGTCTTCATCTTTTAGGGTTTGCAATAGGGGTACTCCGGCACACAATCATAATTCCACCCCACTCCTGCTTGTTCCTGGGATTTACCCCCCAGGGAGCAGTGCACAGCTCCTGCCCCCTGGTGGTGACCCCCCGCACAGCGCCCCTCACTCCCTGTCAGTCTGGGCCTTTGGACACCGCCCTGCCCTCCAGTCGTGGAAGCTCCGAGTCCCGGAAATCTGTGGAGTTCGGATTCTGGAGGCCGGAAGTCCAAGATGGAGAAGGGGCATCTGGCAAGGGCCTTCCTGCTGTGATCTCAAGGCCGAAGGTGGAATGGCAAGAGGGAGAGTGCAGGGAGGACAGGCGGAAAGAGGGAGAGGAGAGGTCAGGCTCGTATTTTTTACTTTTTTGTGGTTCTGCCATTGAACCAGGGGTGCTCTGCCCCTAGGCTGGGTCCTCAACCCTCTTTTTTATTATTATTTATTTTGAGACAAGCTGTCACTAAGATGCTCAGGCTGGCCTCTAACTCACGATCCCACTGCCTCAGCCTCTGGAGTCCCTGGGATTGCAGCTGTGACCACCACCATCCCCAACCCATTCTAGGTTCAGAAGCCCACTCTGGAGATAATGAACCTACTCCTGGCATGGAGTGGCTCTCCACTCAGGAGGGCACAGCTCAGCCCTGTGGGCCTATCTCCTCTTAAAGGTCCCGCCTCTAACTGTCACAGTGGCTACTGAATTTCAACACGGGCCTGAGAGGGAACTTTCAAACCATAGTGCCCCCGCTCCCCACTCCCTCATGCACACTCTGCCCCTCCACCTCGGTGCCTTCCACTAGAGCTTCCGCCCAGAGCCCCTGGGCACCAGATCCTGGGACTTCCATGAACTCTCGATGGCCCAGTAACTTGAGATGAAGAGCAGAAAGTCCCCCTGGCCTGCAGGTCCTCAGCTCACTCCTACCTTCCCCAGATGGCTCTCCCTCTCCTGAGACAGCGAGGCTATCTCCACTCAGGGTTTCTTGGTGAGAGGACCTGGGGTCGCCTTTACCTTGGGACCCAGCACCCTCTCTTCGATGAGCAAATGCCCCGCATCCTATCTCCTCTGCAGTTGTCAGTCTGCCTCGGCAGTGGAAACCCTGGGCCTCCGGTGCCCAGGGCAGCTCAGACGGGTAACTCAACTGTTGGCATGGGACCCACAGTAGGGGCGGTGGCCTCTGAGGGTGTGATTTTATCGTAGTGGGAAGTTGTCTGTGCCCTCGCAGTCACCAAACCTCTCCAAGCAAGACAACCCAGATAGCCCTTGGGGCCTATGGCATCTCTCAGCACCTCCCCTGCACAGCCCCGGGCAGCTGGACACGCACACCTTCCACCAGGCACCCCGAGGGTCCCTGCAGACTGAGAGTCGCCCTTGTGGCTGCAGCCTCCTCCTTATTCCCGGTCTAAAGCTTGCTTCTGCTTTCTCTGCCTGGGAATCAAGGCCACGAGACCCACTTGGCAAGCCAGAGGGTCCCCTGTGCTCATGGAGGTTCCCTTGTCCTGAGAAGTTTCTCTGCACCAGCACCCCACCCCCACCTCAGAACTCCCTCTGTGCTCTTCGGTTGAGTGGCCTGGTCCGCCCTGCCTTAGGGCACTCATCACAGTCGGCCAACAGGGGCTCATCACACGGGATGACCTGGCACCTGTCCTGCTCGCCAGGCTGAGAGCTTGGCACAGAGCTCAGCACCCAGGAGAGGAGGGTTCACTGACCTTTGCTGATGGGAATGAGTGAGCAGATCTTGGGACCAACATCTTCAGGGGGATGGGTGACCTGCAGCTCTCTGAGCCTCAGCCCCTTCATCTGTCAGCCAGACCAGAGAGTTTCCTGCCTCGCTGGGTACCGTGAGCATGGAATAAGGTACTTGCCACCTTCCAGATGAACTAGCCCAGTCAAGCTTTGGAGAAATGAGTGCTGAGCCCCTGCCCCATCCCAGGCCAGGTGACAGTCGCCCCTTCCCCCGCTGGCCCATCACTGGGCTGTGTTTCTTCCCCAGGAGTCCATAACCTACAGCCGGCACTGTCCCCACTCAAGTGGAACTGTCTTAAGTGTGCTCTCACCGGCCGACTTGGCTGGAGAGGTGGCTTGACAACCGCAAGACCCGCCACTTATTAACCTCTGACTGTACCTGGCTCCCGAGGCCCACTGACTCTGCTCCCCTCTGATGATAGGATGCCATTGTCCTGTCTTCAGGGAACATGGGACCAGGGGTGAGGGAGTGCCCCCGGGTGGCATGTCGGGGAGCCCCAGGGAGCTCCAGATCCAGCTCTGCCAGCTCTGGGCCTGCAGCCTACCAGTCACTTGAGGCCCAGGCTGTGCCTGTGCTTCTCTGCACTTCAGTATCCAAGAAAAACAGCAAAGAGGAGCAACTTCTGGCCCCGTCTGGGATGGAGGACAGTGCTGGCTCCGTCAGAGACAAGTGCCTACCGTGAGCACGCAGTAAGGACATGGCCGCCCAGTCCGACCCGGGAGGGCCTGGCTTTCAGAATCTGAACTGGCCTCTACTGCACCTTCGGGCCCTTCCCTGGGACTGGGGTGGCACACTCCATTCCTGCAAGCATGGGCATGTCCAGGCCACAATGGGGAGGATGTCACTGTGTCACTGCAGGCCCTTGTCCACGGGGAGTGTGCTACAGGTCCCCAGTGGGCGCCTGGAGCCACAGAGTTCTAAGCCCTACATGTACTATGCTTTCCCTGAACATGCCTATGATGACAGGTAATTTGTAAACCCTACCCCTAACCCTTTGTGTGATCACCGATAACTAGAAATAAAGCAGACCAATCGTAACCACGTACCTTCATGAGAGTCCTGTGAAGGTGGCCTCTTTCTTGCTCTCTCAAAACATGACATTTTTCTTTGAATATTTCCAGACCGTGGTCGATCATGAGTAGCTCAGGCTGAGAAAGCAAAACTCTGCTGAGGGGGAGCCCCTGTGTTGTGGGTTAATCAAAGGGATACTTTTAGACCACTGAGTTCAAGGCCCTGAAAACGTAGGTTTTTCTTCTTGATCGTCAACATTTTGGGGGACACAGACTTGAAAGCTGGATTAATATTAAAGTTTCCATTCTTCAGGCCCAGGTCTCTGGGAGGGGGCATCCAGCTTTCCTCCTGCACCCCCCCCCAGCCCCACGCAGAGTCCTATAGGGGGCAGACATGGGGGTGCTCTGTGTCATGCCTCAGGGCCCCCCAGGACTTCACAGAGCTCCCAAGCAGTCTCAGTCTCAGTTCTATTTGCTTTTTCTTGGATGCATTTTAGGGAATGGAAAGAAACTATTATGGAATTAACTGTGATTTCTTTGAAGAGCTAAAGCTCCAAAATGACCAGGCAGAGAGTCCCTGTGTCTGCATCTGAGTTTATCTGTTTCTCATTACTTTAAGAAAGTACCTGAGGCAGGCGAACTTTAGAAAGACAGAAGGCCTATGTGGCTAGCTGTTTTTGAAGTTGAAAGTTCAAACAGCATGGTGCAGGCTCCGTAAGGGCTTCCCTTGGCTGCAGCACCCACTGCAGATGGCAGACGGCAAACTCAGGAGCAGGTGCAGAAGGACAGAGCCCAGAGGGACAGCAGGTCCACAATCCCTTCTGAGGGCACCCCAGTGACCAAGGACCTCTGCCAGGCCCCACCTCCTGAGGTTCCACCTGCCAACATTGCCAGAGTCACAAATAGGGTTCCAGCATGTGAGTCTTTAGGGGACGAACAACACCCACCCAGATGGCTCTTCTCTTTTTGGCCTCAGGGACCTGGTGTCCCCCTTCCCTGAGCAGGGTCTGATGCCCTCTGAGAGGAGCCACTTCGCTCCCAGCCCCTGTGGCAGTTGACGAAGGCCTCTCACCCAGGGGCTCCTCAGGCTTCTCTGAGTGAAAGCTCACAGGCTAAGCCCAGCCTTCCTTATCTGCAGGATCCATGTCACCCTTGCAACAAGCCTGCCAGGACAGGCTGTGTCCCCTAGGCGCTGTTCCGGCTGCCCTTTGGAGCCTGCTGGGGTCTGATCTGCTCTGCCACCCTCTGGCCCAGGAGGTCTCCTGTGTGCTCCTCCATGCAGCACTGGGGGTCCTGGGGCAGGGCTAGGAGCCTGGGATGTGCCAGCTCCGCCAGAACAGACTGTCCTTTGCCCAGCCCTCCCCCTGGGCTGGTGTGGGCCTGGAAGCACATGGGCAGAAGAAGCAGTGACCTCCATGAGGCCAGGCACACTGCGAGAGCCAGGACTCGCCGGTGCCTTTGCATCTCCCATGGCCTCAGGCTGAACCTCGCTGGCTGGAGGCTCTTGGGGAATGTGGAGGTGAGGCAGGAATTTGGGGATGCAGAAAAAGAAAGGTGTGCTGAGCCTCAGAAGAGAAGCGCCCCAGAACCCTTGGATGCAAGAAGCACCATGATCACTGCGATGCAAACAAGCAGCTCCCTAGTGACACCCCAGACCCTTGTGCCCTCTTTGAGATCTTCAATCAAGCACAAGAAAGCTTACAGAATTGATAAGATAGAGGACAGCAGTGTCAGGCCTGCAGAGACCAGAATGTGGGAGGTGACTCCCTGGGGACTGGGTGGTGGGAGCAGCTAGCAGCCATGCTGGCTGTGAGGGCTCCTCCCGTGGTGCTCCAGCTGCTGTGGATTGCCAGCTTCCTCCAGGGACTGGTTCTGCCCTCCAGGCACACAGGTTGGGGCACTTCCAAGTCCTCCTTCCTGGCAAGTAAGTGTGGCAGAGAGCCTTCCTGCTTTCGCTTCTGCTTCTGCTCCCTGACCAGTGGGCTCCACAGCCCTTCCTACTCTGGGGAGGCCTGTTCCATCCCCCAGGCTGGGAATGTGGCCGAGGGAAGTGATTGTGCCCAGCTCATTCAGAGGTCAGGGAAGGACAGTCAGGGACTTTCCAGGCCTGATGGTCTCTGTCCTTTTCGTCCCCTTGTTGTCTTTGGTTTAATTTGGATTCATTAAATGAAAATAAAATTAATTGAATATACTTGGGAAATTATAGAAAGACTCAAGTCTTGCCCAGGGAAACAGGCCACAAAATAATCCCTTAGCCTGTCAGTAAGAATTTTCTCTGTAATTGTCTATATTTTAAAATAGGGACTTTCTGCTTGCAAAACAGGCTTCAAAGCATGCTCCTCCTGCCCCGCACCCTCCCGGGCTGGACCACTGTGCTCCACGTGTTTGCAAGTATGTAAATATGTATATTAGGTTTCTGCACAAATAGCTTATTTTTATTTGGTTTACTTTGTGCTTTTCTCTTCCTCTTTTCTGTTCATATTGCCTCATAATTTTATTCTTTTGAAAAATTGTGTTCCATTGTATGACTCTTACCATGATTTATTTAAGCAGTCTCCCATTAATGGACACTTAGGTCATTTTGAATCTTTTCTCTCTTTTTTTTCTTCCAGGAATGCAGCCCGGGCATTGTGCATGCTAGGCGAGACTCAACCACTGAGCTGCACCAGCCTGTTTTGAATCTTCTGATATTACAATGCTCCCATACAGAACTGCATACTTTTATTCATCTGTCTTCTGCTGCTATAGCTGAGTGCCATTTCGTCTTGGTTCTGGAGGCTGGCATGCCCAGGAGCGTGGTGCTGGCCTCCGGGAGGGCTTGCAGACTCTGTCACGGGGTGAAGAGACAAGCCTGCATGAGTCGAGAGAGGAGGTGGGCCAGATTCATCCTTTCCTTCTGGAACCCCGTCCTTCCATAATGAACCCACTGCCTCATGAGTGGCAGGAATCCACTTGCTAGGGCAGAGCCTTGTGGCCTTGTCTCCCCTGGAGGGTCCCCTCTCAGTACTACCTTGGTGGCAATTGATTTCAACCGAGTTCAGGGGTGGTGGCACCCCAGCGGCACCTGTAGGATCTTGCACGGTGAGATCAGAGCTGTGTGAATAGGCAGAGTGTGACTTCTGGGTACTGGAGGAGTGCATTTGGGATTTTGGCAGGTGTGGACTCACTTCATTCCCTAGAGCACGTCCCATTTTATGTCCCCGCTGCTGCTAGATGAGGGTGCTTGCTCCCTCACAGCTTCATCAGCACTGGAATCATCTAACTTCATGCCTGTTGTCAGCTTAACAGGTGAACAACAGTTTTTCCCGACAGTTTTTCCTGTCTTTTACCATAAGTGAGATGCAGGATGCCGCCATCTGTCCCAGGGCTATATGGGCGTGTTCCCTGTGGGGGTTTCTTTACTGATGCTGAGCTCTGGAGGAGCTGCAGCTGGAGCTGGGCACCTCTCTTTCTGTTTCTGGTGGAAACATTTGGGTCTGGTTCATGACTTATCCGTGGAAGTTGCTGAAGACCAGCAAATGGCCTTGACTTTGCCAGAGAGGGGTGGGCTGTGAGGGCGAAGGAAACCCAGGCTCTCCAGTCTCATGGACTGAATCACATCTCCCCAATTCCCGTGTTGAATATGACCTATTTGCAAACAGCATCTTTACAGGGGTAACTGAGTGAAGAAATAAGAGCCTAATCCAGTATTGTGCGTCCTTACGTAAGTGGGAAACTCAGAATGCATAGAGGAAGACCATGTGAAAACGTGGGGTAGGGTGGGGTGGGGAGAGTTGTCTCCAAGTCCCAGCAGGAGGCCTGGAAGGGTTTTTCCCTTCACAACTTCAAGAAAGAACCAGCCCGGTGACATTCTGGTCTGGACTTGCGGCTCTAGAACTGTGAGATGAGGAACTTGCATTGCTTCAGTGACTGCTCTGTGGTACTTGGTGGTTGCAGCCCACGCAGACTGACACATTGCCGAGGGGCTGGGGTTCCAGGCCGGGGCTCAACCCTTAGGGAGTGCTCCCTCTTCTTCCATACAGGGTAATGTTCTCTCCCTTCCGGGGGCCACTGGCCTGGCTCCTGTCAACGGTCCTGGGCTTCACCTGGGAGAGACAGCACCTCCTGCTCCTGGTGACACAGAGCTCCTCAGTTCAGCTCCTCACAGGGGCCTCTTACCTCTCTGGGCCTTAGTTTCCCCATCTGTGCAATGGGGATGCTCTGATTCTAATATCCTGTAGTCTGCTTCAGGGAAGATGTGGGACAAATACATTCATTCTCTGCAAAAAAGGCCCATAAATAAGTCCATAGCTTTTCCATTCTCTTCTTTGAAAAGAGATTTCCAAGGATGGGCTTGGAGGGAAGGCCCAGGCACTGATCCATCAGATATTCACTCCATCTTCAAGGTCAACTCACTCCCTGAGACTAGCGTGGATCCCTCCTGACGACTGTCCCCAAGACCTCCTTACCCGGTACCAGAGCCCACCTGGGAAGGTTCTTAATACCACCACCTGGGAACTGAGTTACCCCACAGAAACCCTGGGGGCAAACCACACCCAACCATAGCGCCAAATCATCGCCCCCTGGTTTCTTAACTAGTGTCCATCTGAATGATGAGGCTCCGCCTAGCCCATCCTCTGGAGCACAAGGAGATTGAATTAGCATCTGGGCCTGCTGATTCCATTCCTGTCCCTCTCTGAGTCACTCTCAATCATCCAGCTGCAGGGGCCAGAGCAGAGCCTGCAGGGCAGGACAGAGCATCCCTGGGCCTGGATGAAATGTCTGTCCCCTTGGACAAGTGCCTCTCCCTCTTGGTGACCTCTGACCCTGATGCCCTGCGAGCATTCTGGGTTTCTAGCTAGCTCATCTCTATGAAAGGTTTAGAAATCAGCTTTTTGAAAAAAAATCAAGATCAAATAACATAATCCCAAATATATCCTCTAAACTTCTTTTGAACGTTCAGCTGAGGAGCTTTAGGACATTCACATGTTGTGCAAATATCACCACCGACCCTCTCCAGAAACTTCATCCTGCCAAACCCTGCCCCTGCGGAGGGACTGCTGCCCCTGCCCAATCCCAAGCCTGACCAGCCGGCCTTCCGCCCCTCGACCTAGCCTGCGGGTTCTAGGAGCCGTGTGCCAGAGGAGTCATACAGTCCTCGTTGTCTGGTTGTCTGGTCTCCGGGTCACTGCTCTCCCCATAATGTCCTCTCGGCCTCCCCATGTTGTAGCACGTGCCAGAATTCCCTCCCTTGCTAATGTCAATGTTATTTTGCATGTACATGCCATTGTTTGCCCACTTAGTTTGTCTGTCGGTGATGGACACCTGGGTTGTCCCCACCCTCTGGTTGTCACAATGTGGCCAACAGCATGGGTGCTCAAAGTCCCCACTCTGCCCTCCTTTGTGTGCACCCTCGGGAGTGGAACACAGGGCCACAGGGAGCATCTGTTGTACTTTTGGATCAGCTGCCACTCTTGTCCACGGCCACCACACAGCAGCAGTCCCGGGTTCCATTTCTCCACATGCTTGCTAACACTAATTTTCTGTTTGGATAGGAGACGCCCTACGAATGTCAGGGGGGATCTTTCACCTCGTGGGTCCTTGTGAACATAAACACTTCCACTGGGTGGAAACCTCGGGCCACTAGCTCAATCCCTAAGTCAGCGTGGCTGCCTTGAGTCACCCGCTGCCAGGGTGGGACGGTGGTTGCAGACAGTTGGGTGACTCTCACCGAGCTGAAGTCGTGCTTGGGTTCCGCAGAGCTGACAGCGCTGAGGTGCGGGTCACGGCGGGACGACAAGCGCCTGTGGCCCTCATGGTCCTCCCCCCTTGCTTCCCCATGGGGCAGGCGTGGCTGCGGAGCCGGTGTCCGCGCTGTCACTAGCAGAGGCAGAAGCCAGGCTCGTGGTTCAAGCGGAGCAGGATTTGTCAGAGGGTGTGAGGTTGGAAGGAGCCTCGCCTGCAGGACGACCCAGCCAGGAGAGATGCCAGCCACTCCAGGTCTGCCAAGGTGGAGGTGCCAGCGCCAATCGCGCCTCCCGCGGGCACGGCAGCGCTGGATGGAGCTGGCGCTGCCGAGCGTCCTTATCCGGAGTGCGCAGGCTCAGGACTGCGTCAGATCCGGGATCTTTCCAGGTCTCGGCTCTTGGCACGTACACAGTGAGGCCCCGTGGGATGGGACTGAGTCCAGACAGCAAGCCTGCTGAGGTTTCACAGGCATTTTATACATTTTGAGAAGACAGTCTCATGACTTTGACTTTTCCCCTTGTGTTGGTGCTCAGAACAGGTTGGTTATGGAGCGGGGTTGGGTGGGGACACTCAGACCCACACCACAGCCGCCCCAGGAAAAGCTGGCCTCCCAGCTCTAACCTCCACAGGGCGCAGACTCCAGGCCACCCCCGACACGGTCAGCGCGGGGTTCCAAGACAAGGAGACCTGAGGAAGCGAGAGGCACCGTGTGACCAGTGCCCCTTGAAGGTAGGCAACTGGGAGGGATCTTTGCCGCAGTGTGGGCAGCCTGCAGGCTCCCGTCCCTGGGGATCCAGCTGCAGGCCTCCATGCACCTCAGAGCACCTCCCCAAGGCCTCCAGGGCCTGTGTCCACTCAGTACCCATGGCTGCTCCTCCTTGGGGCTGTTACCTCCCAGTGCTCTCCCTGGAAAAGCAAACTGGTGCCCACTGATGTTAGACCAGGAATTTCCATCTCCCCCAACACCCTGGGGTGAGGGAGCCTCCAGAGGAGCAGAGGGCACAGCAGCCCCTGAGGGACCCTCCACCATGCAGGCCCTCCTCTCGTGGCCCCACCCCTGCCCGGCTTGGTGGAGAGGCATCTGTTTCCTCTGTATCTGCTCATCCCCCCAGGTGTCCCTACTGTCTAGACCTGTGCTTTCCCAAGAGCCTTGGCTGTGGAAGCGGAGAGTCCTTCCCTGCATTCCTTCTCAGAAGCAAGGGCACCGCACATCCCCCCTGACGGCCGGTATCTCCAGGTCTCACAAAAACCCTGTGGGGCAGGCGTTGCCTCTTCAGAGTCCCCTCTCATCGTGGGAGGTGTGTTCCCAGACCCTAGTGATTGTGAAGCTGGACAGCTGTGAGCCCTACGTGCCCTCCGCATGGCCAGCTATGTTGGCCCTCCTAAAGCTCACTCTGTAAGAGAGGCACAGCACGCCATGGTCAATAGTGACCCATGACAAGATAGAGCAGTCATAACCACATATTGTAATAGAGCTCATGTTACCGTGGTGTCCACACCAGGTGCAGACAGACGCTCCTATCCTTGGAGCACGTTTGGCATGGGCGATTGAAATCGTGGAGGTGACACTGTGGACGGAGGAGAGAGGAAGTGAGACTTCAGCAGGTGAACCCATCTGGGGGAGAGTGCGCAGCCAAGGGGAGCTGAGGCCCTTTCCCATGTCTGTCATCCCAGGTTCAGAGATTTTGCTGGGAGCACTAGTGATGTCACTAGTTTGGGGTTTTCTGCTGTGCAGCGGGAATTCGCCTTCAGCACACCTGCCTGGGGCATTGCCAATCCGGGAATGCTACCCATCTGTTCTGAAGGCCAAGTTCATCTCTAGTTCTTCAGAGGATTCTGATTTTGTGCTGGCACCCCTGCCTAGACAGGCTCCTGTGGTCCCCTCCCATCAGGGCAGATGCGCAGCCCTTAGGTGTGGGCCATTGCATGTGGGTCTCCTCCTCTTCAGGCGTCCTGCTCCCCTCTGCCCCTGCTGGGCCTGTCCTGGCTGATGGAATGTGGTGGAAGTCGTAGTGTTATTTTTGGTCTGAGGTATAGAGGAGCCCATTGCCCTTCCCTGGCCTCTGTCTTCCTCTGCACTGGCAGACATGGAAGAGGCCTTGTGTTAGGATGGCAGAGCCACAAGCTCAGAGCAGCCAGCACTGCTGAGTGGCGGGTCATGCACCCTTGAGAGACACATAGACCCTACCAGATTTTGCATCAGGTATCATGGAGGGCCTCATCTCAGATTTGGGGGCTAAGAATTTCATCAGAATACCATACCTTAGCCTGACCAACACCATGCCAAAGCAAGCCGCCTGGCTTTCCTTGAGTGCCAGGCTGCATGGGCTTTGCTTACTCTGCACCAAGTCCGGGTACAGATCCACTTGGGTCTGGCCATCTCGTCCCCCTGGTTATGCATGAGGGGACTGGAGCTCCTGCCTGATTCCCATAAAGCTTAGTAATGTTCTGGTCCTTGTGACCAGCTGAATAATAGCCTCCCGAGGACCTCCACATCCAATCCCTAAGGACTGCGAATGTCATCTTATATGGCAGAAAGATGTTGCAGATATGGTTAAGCAGGATCTCAGGATGGGGAGATTTTCTCTGTGGGCCTGAATTACCCATAATGCTCCTTATGGAAGGGACAAAGCAAGAGCCAAAGCAGAGCTGAAGTGATGCTGGGAGCAGCGTGGCCCAGGTGTGCTACCCGGAGGCTGTCAGCACAGGGAGGAGCACAGAGACTTCTGGGACTCTTTGCAACACCTTCTCTGGCTGGGAATCTGCAGAGAAGAGGAGACCCCCAGGCAATGGACACTCCATCTGGTCCCTGATTATTGGATTTGAGGGAGTTCACATGTTGGAAACCTAGTCCCCAGAGCAGTAGTGCTGAGATGCAGCCCCAGAGGGAGGCATGGAGGCCACAGGGGTGGGGTGCCACCCTGGAGAGTGGATCACTGTCCATCGTAAAGGGCTTGAGACTGTGAACTGATCTTGGAAGGCGAGGGCTTTCAGGGGCCCATTAGTCAGATGTGAGCTCCTGGACATCCAGAGGAGCCTTGTGTTGGGGAATGACCAGCAAAGTGCCTTTGCCTCCAGCCCACTGTGACAAACAGCATGCTATCTGACCTGCTGGGATCTGTCCATCTTGCCAGGTCCTGGCTGCAGAGGTGAATGTGGCCTAGTGTGATAGGATGACGGGCTCCTGCTGGCAAACCCACTCTTCCGTGTCCAGCCAGAAGTGAGCAACTTGCTCCCTGACACTGCCCCCCATGAGTTGCTCTGCACAGGCCCGCAAGCAGTAGGGCCACTGACCTGGGACTGAACCCTCTAACACTGTGAGCTGAAATAAACCTTCCCTGTATGTTGATTCTCTCAGGCATTTACTGTAGTGATGGGAGCTGACTAGGGGACCTTGCTTACCAGCGTGTCCAGGTCCAACAGAGCCAGACTTGGTTACTCCTCTCCCTCCACCCCATGGCTCTCTGCTCTCCTCTTCTGCCTTCGGCCCTCTCAGTTCCTCCACCTGGAACACATCCCTAGCCCTCTTCACCCTCCTGGCCCTCCATCTTCTGCCTCCTGAGATCCTACATACACTTCCAAGGCCAAGTACTGTCCAGCCTCTGTGTGAATTGATGCACGCCTTCCTACTGGAGGAGAACCTCAGTGGATGTCCTTAGACCTAAAGCTTCTCCAGCTTAAATTTAGGGGCTGCTGATATTCAAGGGACTCCATCCATGTCTCCAGTGTGGGTCCTTACTGCCGTAAGCCTGGCCACAGTACCATGTTCAAGGGTGGACAGCCAGGCCAGCCAAAGCCAATGAGGCTCAACATTGGGTCATCAGCTCCCATGAAGTAGTGAGGCGGATTTTCTTCTTTACTGCTAGACTTGAATCTGAAAGCACGTGACCCAGGATATTGCTGGCAGGCACCTTGCAACTACAGCTTGTGAGACTGAAACCAGCAGGGAGCAGAAGTGTAGGATTCGAGGTTCATCCAGGGATGTCTGGATCACACCTCTCCTGAAGCCAACACAGAAGGTTTCAGCTAGGCAACCCACTCAACCGTCTTGTTAACGACTCTCAAATCCAATGCTCCTGGACTTCTAGAAAGGAGGGCCACCTTCTTCCTTTGATCATCACACTAAGTGTTGGTTTTAGGTTCCCAGGATTTGTGAAGATAAAGTCCCTGAGAAATGTCACCTTCCCATTGAATTTCTCTTGGGAAACAAAAATCCATTAATAGGGCATTAAAATGAAGTCCAGGCTACAGACCGTCACATAACAAGACTTTTTTTACATTTATAATCACAACTTTCAAGGGAGAATGAAAAAAAAAAAGGATTCTGTTAAATGAAGCAGGAGGTGGAAAGAAGTTAATTCCCCTGCTTAATGGAGGGGGAAGATTTTTGAGTTCTCAGAGCAGTTAAGGAGGGAAGACAGAATGTTATGAAGATTCAGTGATGCTAGAAAGATGTCCTCAGCCAGGGTTCTCCATGGGTGCCAAGCAGGGGGTCAGGGAGGAAAGAAAGGGACTGTGGGAGGATCTTCTTGGCCCCCATCAGCATGACCATCTTGACCCACATAGCATGAACTTCTTGGCCCCCATCAGCATGACCTCCTTGGCCCCGACAGCATGACCTCCTTGGCCCCGTCAGCATGACCTCCTTGGCCCCGTCAGCATGACCCCCTTGGCCCCGACAGCATGACCCCCTTGGCCCCGACAGCATGACCCCCTTGGCCCCGTCAGCATGACCCCCTTGGCCCCGACAGCATGACCCCCTTGGCCCCGACAGCATGACCTCCTTGGCCCCATCAGCATGACCTTCTTGACCCTGTCAGCATGACCTTCTTGGCCCCGACAGCATGACCTTCTTGACCCTGTCAGCATGACCTCCTTGGCCCCGACAGCATGACCTTCTTGACCCTGTCAGCATGACCTTCTTGGCCCCGACAGCATGACCTTCTTGACCCTGTCAGCATGACCTCCTTGGCCCCAACAGCATGACCTTCTTGACCCTGTCAGCATGCCCATCTTGAACAGTCTGCATCCCTGGAACAGGTGGTAAGTATTAAGTGAATGGACAAATGAATGGATGCACATTAATAAAAACTCCAGGGTCTGGCAAATTCCCAGATAATAAACCTCGCAGGTGTCATTTTCAGTAAGTGAGCTGGGGTAAAATCCCACACATGCGATTCCCAAAGTTGGAGTCACTCCCTCGTCCCTTACGCCCCTCAACAGGAGGGTTCAGGAGAGAAATGCAGCCAATCAGGCAGAGGCGTGTGCAGCCCAGCACTTGGCAGCTCTGTCCCTACCTGGGATGACTGGCAGGCAAACTGCAGCCCCCAGGTGGGACCTGGGGAAGGGTCTCGATGCTTACAGAACACAAAGCTGCAGGGGGCAGCCGCTTTTGCAGAACAGACTTCCTCGACTGTTCATGCATCCCTTCTCTCCATTGTTCCAACCCACTGAATCCAGGAGCTCTGACCCTGGGGTTCATGAAAGGTGCAGGAGGTGGGGGACACCGTGAGTGACTCTGAGTAAATGCACATGTAAGGAAATAACTGTAAAAACTAATACCTGTCCAAGAAGGATGGAGAAGTCTGCAGTCAGGGTACCAGGGATCCTGCTCTGAGGGCCAGGGGCATCCTTTTGGGTCTAAAGCCCTTTTGCATTCCTGGGCCTCTTCTTCCATTATAAAAATGCTCCACCTGGTTCCTGGCTGTGTTGTATAACGATGAATGCGATTCAGGCTGGATTCCTTATTACCTATGTATTTTCTTACTTTAAAGTGCATTAAATGTGTTGTGGGCCCCTGACACTTCAGGCCCAGGCTTTCCTGCTTAGTGGTACTCTGGGCCCTGGAAATGGCCTGAGATGAGATCATAAGGAGTCTGGAGAAGACCCTTAAATGCAGAGAACAGTCCCAATGGCTAGCCTTGAATGATGGGGCCTGGAGAAGTTGGGTCCCGAGAGTCAGGGAGAGGGGCTGAGATGAGGCGGCAGGCCCCACCAGGGCCACCATGGGAGCTGGATTGACTTCTAAGGCTCCCCTGGCCAGGGCACAGGGCTCAATCCTCCTTCCTTCAAGATCCACTTCAGAAGCCTCCTCTGCCACCAAGGGTCCCATCTTCACATCCTGCATGGCTTCTCTCCTCTTCTCTGAGCTCCTACATCCTTCACAGGTCCTGCTCAAGGCCAGCCTCTGCAATAACCACGTGTACCCAGTCCCTCTGCACTTGTCACTTGAGCTTCAAGGAACAGGCTTCCCATCTGCAGCTGACACAGACAGCAGAGGGAACCTTCTGCTCCTGGGAGGGCACTTCCAGGTGTGGAGGATGTCTCCAGCCCACAGCCTCTCCTGCCGCCTTCCTCCAGTCAGCTGGGATTCCTGCTGTGGTGAAAGAAGACCACCCCAGCCCTGTCCCAGAAGGGACCTCAAAATGGCACATCACTGATGGTGGTGGGCTGCATCCTGTCCCAGAGCCAGTGGTGGAACCAGGGGATTGTGCTGTGGTCTGCCAGGTTTAGGCATGGTCCAGCGGTAGAGGCAGGTTCCCCCAAACAAGGCCAGGTACTGATCCAGGGACTGGATCTTCCCAAAGGAAGACAGAGACGCTGCTTGCAGGGGGTCCATGGACACTCAGGCAGAGCTAAGCACCACACTGTGCACCATGGTCAGTGAGCACCAGGAGGGGGACCCCGTCATCCCTGTGCACAAGGATGCCTTAGCCAAAGCTCAGTCAGGCAGAAGAGAAGATGCCATCCCTGGATCTCACAACTCCAGGAAACCTCACCAGACCTGATTCTATTCCAACTACACTTCCAGCCTGCTTGGTGACCAGAGGGGTGTTTCTGAAACTCTCATGGAATTTTATTTTCCCATGCGAAGACCTGGCTATGGGACAGCCCCAGAGAGCCACTGGGAAACCGTCCTTCTTTCTTCTACATCCTCAGGGGGACTGGGGGACTGAGCTTCCCTACCAACATCTGGATTTCTTGGAGCCAAGAACTGGGTCTGTTCATCTCTGCCCCTCAGTTTCCCCACCCATAAAGTGGGGGTGACTTTAAACTTGAAAGGACAATTGGTAGAATGAATGAATGGACCCAAAACAGAAATGAGAAGACCTTATACCAGGACAGCATCACAGAAGGATGAGGGGAAGAGAAGAGGAAAGTGCAGGAAAGAGCCAACTCTCCGTGTGGGGAGCGCAGGCAGCCTCTGATCTGCAGGCTTCCACGGTGTGAGGCTGCAGGCAAAGCTGTTATGCCCAGAGGGCTGCTAATTGTTGGAGAATTTTCTTCTCTTCCTGAGGCATTTTTGGCTCAGTGTGTAATTCACCCTCTCCTTCTGAGAAGTTTGAGATGCACAAATATCTAAGAGAATGCCAAATCCTGGAGGGGGAGTGGAAGGAGAGGGAGACTGTGTAGCTGACAAGGGGGTGTTGGTAGGAACCTTGGATGGGAGGAGCCATGAGAAGAAAGGGCCCATGGTTGGGGTCCCCTCTCCAGTGCCTGTCCCTCACATGCAGCCCTTCAGGGCACAGGGTGAGGGAGGCATCAGGGTCATCTGGGCCAGGGTCATGTTTTCAGGAGCTCTTTGGAATCATGGAGTAGCGTAGAAAATGCAAAGGAAAAGGAAACCCAGTTCCCTGGATCTTAAGATTTCTCCCACAGCAATCGCCATGTGCCTGGGCTTCTCTGAGCTCAGGGTTTGCCAGGCTCTGTGTGAAACTCCTCTTCCAATCAGTTGTTATAGACGGGATGGAGGCCAGGGCAGGGCCAGTCTCCAGCTTCTAGAGAGGTGCTCATTGTGTGCAATGAGATGTTCCTACTCAGTTTGAATCCTGGGTCCCTCACTCTCACCCCAGTCCTGGACTTGTTCACAAACCCCTGGAGGAAGACAAGGTCCCTAACTCCCCATTCCCATGGGAAGGCTGAGACCCAAAGCCAAATGAGTGATCCGGGGTCCCTAAGGTGGATCCTCAGGATCCAGCCCAGAGCACTGGGCTCCAGAGCTGCCAGCGGCACGTGCTTCCACCTGTTTCCCTCTGGCTGCAGCATGCTGCCCAGGACAGACCTCTGCACCGCACAGACTCAAAACTACCTTCCCTCAGCAACACTCCACCATTGGCCCATTGCATCCCACCTCCTGCTCCCTGATGGTGGGGGGGGCAGGGTCCCAGGAGGCTCTTCCTGGGAGCACCTCCTGCGTCACCAGCCAGTGCCCCCACACTGAGGCCTGCTCCTCCACCCCTGGGTTTGGCTCCCTCTCCTTTGCCCAGCTACGAGGATCAGGTAAATACCTAGAACCTGACAGGACTTACTTGCCAGATGTGGACAAAGGGAAACAGAGAGGCTTTATAAAAGTGATTTTGAGATGTAATTCATACACAATGCAATTCATATACAATTCACTCATTTAGCATGTAAAATTCAATGACAACCCTCACCACAAGCGATATTAGGACATTTTCACCAGTCCGGAAGAACCCCTGCAGACCTGCCCTTGGCCCAGCCTCTGCCAGTCCTGTCTTCTTGGATTTGCTCTTGAGGACATCTTGTAGAATGGTCCCCTGTCCCCTCCTCCCGCACTTGGTAGGATGGGGCCATCTGGGCCATTGTATGAATCAGGACGTTGTCCCTTTATGACTGAGAGGCACACACTTCCAAAAAACTTCCATTCATCCTTTGTTGGACGTTGAGGTTGCTGGGTGGCTTTTTAATGGGTAGACAAACATATACCTGGCTGGAGGAGGGAGATGGACTGAGAAATGGGTTGACTGCTGTGGAGGTGAAGCCCCCATGATCTAATGACATCCTGCCAGGATCCACACTTAAAGGTCCCATCACCTCCCAACATCACCACCCTGGGCCCCAAGCTTCCAGCATGTGAGTCACTGGGGGACAAACCACCTCCAACCCAGCAAGGAGACACCTGGGACTCACTGCCTTCATCCAGGGTTCCTCCGCCAGGAACACTCCCACGGTCCTCCCGCTGGGGAGGCGGCTCCAGAGGCTACAGGGCTGCATCCTTCCTAGCCATGTGCCTGACCTCGTCATTGACTCCACAGCCATTGCTCAGCCTCCTGGTACAGTGTGTACACCAAGGGGGGCTTTGATTCAGGGACCCTGGGGTTGTTGTGTGAAGCTGGCCACGTCATAGGACCTCTTAGAGCTCAGGCTGGAGTCCTGGTCCCCAGTGGGCCCAGGAAGAATGACAAGGACCACTGCAAGGAAGGAGCCTTCTGCTGGGCCGTCTCCAGACTCCATTCTCTGCTCCCCTCTCCAGCTCCATCCTAGCAGGGGAGGAGGGTGCTGCTCCTCCAGAGCCAGGGACAGCCGAGGAGCCAGGAGGAGCTGCACCTCGAAGCTCAGCCCCCTGACTCTGTGACTTTGGCTTCCACTGCAGGGCAGGTACCTGCCCCAGGAGGCTGGGTGTGATGAGCCATCGACCTCTCTGCCCATCTGCCAGCTCATGTCACCTGAGAGTTAGACTTGGTAGGGGGTGGTCTGTTGGGGAGGAGGTTTTTAAGGCCTCTGACCTTGGCTGTCTGTTTTAGTGCAGGTTACCCTCAAGGAGGAGGGGGAGGAGCAGTTGGTATCAGAGCGTTTCCTGTTAATTAAGCACCTTGCCAACTGTTGCTTAGCTCTTGATCCTTGCAGAGAGCTCTCTTGCTTTGGGATCCTGCAGGGAGGAGGTGATGGGGAACTGGAGGGAGGTATCTTGCATCTCTGTCCTACTGCTATCTGGGAACCAAGAGGGCACCTCCTGCCGCATCATCCTCTGCCCGTGTTCCCCTTTGTAGCCTGTGAGGGCGGATGTTCATCTTATCCAAGGCCCAGAGCAGATGCTTTGCACACTGGTTGATGAGGCACAGGATTCAGGAGGAGAGAACCAAGCTGGCCCTGCTCTGGAATGCGAGCCTGCTGGACTGTGAGGGCTGCAGACACACACACACACACACACACCGTTAAGGAGGAAGGAGGGCGCACCTTTGTGCTCCTGTTTCTGACGGGGCTGAGCAGAGTCATCCCTGGATCTTCAGAGCTGAAGTGAGACCCCCCTTTCTTTGTGAAATGCAGCCCTAGGTGTCTCTTCTGCTCTCTGTGAGATTGATAAACTGAGGGAGCCGGGGAGGCCTAAGGAGTCCAGGTGACTCTCTCCTGTGCTGTGGCTTTAGGAAGATAGACCGGGAGGGAGGGTGGAGCACCTCCCCCCTGGAGAATCCTGAGCTGAGGAGTCTTGAGGAGTCTCCCTGGTGGCTAACAGTGGGGTCCATTGGTGGTGCTTCTGTTTGGGACTCAGGAGTGTGGTGGGATGTGGAGGCCAGATCTGACAAGCTCCATCGGGGGCTGGAACCACCCTTGGGTTGGTGTACTTTAAGAGCGGAGACCAGGAAGACCTGAGCTTCCCTCAGAGGCTCCCAGTGACTCAGTCTCGAGCTCCAGCTGAGGCTAATCCAATGACTCATGCATTCAGCCCTACGGGAGTGTCCAGCTGGCTCTTTGAACTTGCAATGATGGATCTGATTGTGTTCCCCTAGTCCTCCTATCTTTATCCTTTTAATATATTTTATTTTTATGAAAGTTTTAGTTTCACAACCATATTGAGCAGAAGTTTCCCTGCACCCCGTTCCTCTGGGCACTGCCTCCCCATGATCAACGTCCCCTCCAGAGGGCACACACATTGCCATGCTGAACCTACATTGGTGCGTCACCTTGCAGCAAGCCTGTGTTCAAGTTAGGGGTCACTTGATGTCAAACCTGCTGTGGGTTTGTACCAATGGATACATGTGCCCATTAATGTAGAGTCACACCAAATAGATTCAAGGCCCTGAGACTCCTCCGTGCCATGCCTGTTCTTCCCCCTCCCTTCCCTCCTGACTCCTGGCTACTGCTGATCTTTCACTGTCTCCTGGTTTTGCCTTTTCCAGAATGTCATCTATTGAAATCAGCATGGGAAGCTATTTCTTATTGTTTTTTTGTGCGTATTAATATACTCAAGGTCCCCAGATCTTTCCGTGGCTCCGTAGCTAGTTGCTTTTTAGCACTGACTGACATTCTCTTGTCTCTCTGGGTCACAGTCTCTTCTTCCATTCACCTCCTGAAGGATGTCTCTGTTGTTTCTCTTGGCAGTTATGCATAAAGCTGAAATAAATATCTGGGTAGAGCTTTCTATGTTCAGCTCCTTTGGATGAATACAGGTTCGAGTGCTCACTTCTGTAAGAGTGAGTGCGGCTGTCTTCCAGTGTGCCTGCGCCATTTGCATTCTAACCAGTAACCAACAAGCATTCCTGTTGCTCCACATTCTCACCAGCGATGTGAGTTGTTCAGCGCTCTGGGATTTGGCCATTCTAACAAGTGTGGACTGAGACAGTCTGTTCTCTTGGGTTAATGGAATCACCATTTATGTGGCTGCCCAACTTAGAAATTAGGGAGTTATTCAAGACTCTTTCTTCGTCTTTACCTTCTGAGGCAGTGGTGGTATTCTGGGCTTTCTTTCCTCATGGACACATTACCAGACACATTTCCCACACTTCCTTGCAGCTAGGTATGGTCATGTGACTGAGTCCTGGCCAATGAGATGTGGTCAGACATGATATCACCACATCCTGGCCTACTGCTTGAAATTCGCCGCACTGGAATCCTTTCTCATTATTCTCATTCATACCTGGAATGGAATGGCTCTGAGGGCATCGGGAATAGCAGAGTTTTAAAAAGGAGCCTGGATCCCCGAGTCACTACATGGAATATAGTCACCAACTGGATTTTATATAAATGAGAGATAAAGTTAAGCCACTGAGACTTTGGTGTTTATTGGTTACCACAGCTAGTGTGACTCTAATGCTTTCCAAAGATAATTTGCTCTTGAGGCTTGAATTAAAGTAAACCATTATTTCCTCACCTGAAAAATACTGTTTGTGTACATCATGAGGATTAAATGAGGCCTTCACTGGCCTTTAGTAGGTGCTCGGTAGATGTCAGGATTATTGTGACAACTTCTCCTGGTGATAAGGGAATATTCAGTTGAAAGGAGGAGACTCTGAGTCAGGCTTGCACACCATGGGCCTCATTTCTCACCTTTTGCTGCATCTGGCCCTCTCTGTCAAGCTAGGGAGTGAACCCAGTCTCTGGTGTGCAAGAGTTACTCTTTCTATATCTGGATCATGTTGCTTTTGTGTTTTAATATGGAAAACCTTGCCTGGATAGTTTTGAGGCCATTTCAGGGTTTTTGTTCAGGATGGCAGCTGAGGAACTCCTTGGAGAAAACAGGTCATAGGGTAAATGTGCCAGGAAGAACCCACTGACATGGTGCAGACACCTTGACTGTGGAAGAGGTTGCGGAGTCCCAGGCTGGCAGCTCAGCTGATTTCCAGGACACAGGACTCAAATAGTAAAAACTGACAGCACTACTTCACTTACACTCCTACAACACAGGGGCTCAAGCAACATTGTTTGGGTTCCCTAGAATTTCGTGCAACTCAAAGGAGCTCAAACCCATTCCACCACGGCTCCTGACTCCACTTTGCAGAAAACTCAACCAGGCCAGTGTATTAGTCTCCTGTTGCTGCTATAACAAATGAACACAAATGTGCCTTCAAACAACATGAATTTATTCTCTAACTGTTCTGGAGGTCAGAAGTCCAAATATGTCCTTTGAGGCTGGCATTGAGGTATTGCTGGATTGACTCCTGAAGTCAAAGGGGATGATCCTTTTTTAATTTCCTTGCCTCTTCCAGCATGGAGAGGTTGCCCATGCTCATTGGCTTGTGGCCACATGGCTCCAGTCTCTGCATCCATTTCATTGCCTTCTCTCTTCTCACACCTCCAGCTTCTCTCTGATGAGGACCTGTGATCCGAGCAGGCCCTCCAGGAGAGTCCAGGGGGTTTCTACAACTCGGGATCTAATGTAGCCACAGCTGCACAACATCATGTAAGGTCGCACTCACAGGTTTCTGGGGTCATGGTGAGGACCTTGTTGGGGTCATGTATTCAGGCTGCACAGCAAGATGGAAATCCAGCCTGGGTGACTTGCAGAGCAGGTGTGAGGTCTTCTCCAGGATTCCAGAAGAGGCCTCCATCCAGGGCTGGGAGGCAAGGTGGGGAGAGAGGACTTGCAGGAACCAGACGGACAAACAAGAAGTCTACCTGGGAGCCAGGCCATGCCTGTGAGCTGGTGGCCTGGCCTGTGCACCTGCTGTCAGCTCCGCGGTACAGGTGATTTTCCAGCCTTCGAGTAAAGCAGGGGTTACGGGGATAAGAGGGAGGCAGGAAGCCTCTCTGTGCCTGCCATGTGTGCAGAGGGCAGGCAGTCCCCTGAGCAAGGCCCCCTGAGCTGCCTCTGTCACTGCCAGACCAGCCCCTGGGGCCCAGCAGAAGCCATAGAACCAATTGCTTAGAGAAAGTGGCCCCACTCTCCTTCCCTTTCTGAGAGAAGCTAAGGGGATTTCTGCAGTGGTTGAAACGACCTCTGTTGGTGTTGTCCCAGCATCGGGGCCACTGCCTTGAGGTACACAGAGGGTTTTCTCACATCTCACTGGGTGTGATTCCATGGCTGGATGGGGTGCTTGATTTGTAAGTGGGGGCGAGCACTGCCAGGGGACTGAGGGACCAACAAAGGCCGCCTGCACTCCCAGAGGGAGGTCAAGTATCCACCTCAGGGGACAGAGGAATATGACCCTGGCTGCTGATGGTTGTGCTGTGAGGTCGTGACTTGCCTACCTGGTGCGCATTTTCCCTGCTTCTGCTGACAGCTCCTTATTCTATCCTGGGAGTCCTTCCTGCCCCCACTCTTAGGGCACAGAGTTTCCGGGGCTCACTGTCAGCCTGCCGAGAGGAACCTGCCCGTGCTAGTGAGTGCATTTGTCCCTTGCTCTGGCCCTGGTCCAGTGAGGGGCTCAAGGATTGGGCATAAACCTGCAGCCAAGGCAGTCAAATTGGATCACAGCAAAGCCAGGGGCTGCGTCAGGGTCTGGGGGCCTGGAGGAAGCCTTTGCACACTCACTGTTGGCATTGGAAATGGGCAGCGCTGGGGTTTGAATGTGCCCTTCAAAGTTCACATGTCACAATCTTTATCCCCAATGTGACAGTGAGGAGTCAGTTAGGTCGTGAGGACTTTGCCCTTGTGAGTGGATTCTGGCCGTCATGGTGGTCTGGTCGTGGAGAGAGTGGGTCCTGAAGGAAGGCCACAGCCCCAGTCACCTGTGCTCATGGTGAGGGGCCCACCGTGCTCTAGACCTCTGCCCACCACCTTCTGCCTAAAGGACACAGCAGGAAGGCCCTCTCTGGGGGCGACCCTCAATCTTGGACTTCCAGCTTCCAGAACTGAAGGAAAGAAACCTCTGCTTCTTAGAAATCGCCAGTCTCCAGCACACTGTTCTGGAAGCACAAAATGGCCTGAGACAGGGCTGCTGCACACCTCTTGCTGCCCCCAGGGGAGAGCGTGGGGCTCAGGGCCCAGACTAAGGCACAGCACCTCCTGGGTGCAGCTCACCCGGGTCAGGCACTGCCTGAAGCCATGGACCCCACGCTTTTCAGTTACAAGGAAAATGAATCCTCCTAAGCGGTGTGAAGCCTGGGTGGGGAGGCCTTCCTTTCCCTGAATAGGAGCCACCTGGTAAAATCCTGCTGCTCCCTTGGGCATCCCAGGCGCCAGCACTCTGCTCAGATCCTGGAGTACCTGCCAGGCACCGTGGGTATTGCAAGCCATCATGGGTAAGGTCAGGGCACGTATGGAGCCCATCAGGAGCAGAATGAGGTGGGGCCAGGCTCCGACACCATCATCATGTGGATGCTCTGCTCTCCAGACAAATCCTGTCCTGGACCACCCAACCCAGGGGCCTGCACCACATCATCCTCTGGAGCCTCTGCCTGGTCCAGACACCCGTCCCTGCAAAGCCAGAGAGTGGGCTCCCAGGGACTCTGGACTCTGGGCCATGGGACTCTCACCTGGAGCCCACTCTGGGGTGCCCGGGACTCAGCTCTCCTCCCCTGATGGCAAGAGCAGTGGGCAGGCCTGGCTTGTCCAGGCCTCAGCCACAGAAGGTCCCTGCAGACTCATCTCTCCTCTCAGCAGTTGGTCAGGGGTGCTGCTGCCCAGGCTGGACAGCAGGAGGGTGGGCTGAGGCTGGAGGTGGAGTCTGTGCACTGGAACGCTGGGCTGGGCAGATGTCCATCTCCCAACCCGGGATCCCTTGCTTAACTGATGGCACTAAATTCCCCTGGCACTGGGGCCCGCTCTGGAGCAGAGGCGGTGGCTAGACTCTGGCATGCCCTCGGTTACCACCACAGGGGTGGGCACAGGGCTTCTGTGGTGCTCTTGGTCCTGTCATGGCTGATGGCCAAAAGCCACCGGGAGCCCCCGTGGCCAGTGACACAGCGAGAACAAAGGTACTGAGCAGCAGGATCGGCTCTATACCTGCGTCTCCCCTAACCCTGCGTTTGGCACCACATGCCCTGCAAGAGATGTAGAAACTGTAGCCAGGTGACCTGACCTTCCAAGGGCGGATCCCACAGCCAGACTCCCCTGTGGCCCTCGGCCCTCTCCCCGCCTGTCCTGGAGCGCTGCCTGCAGGAGGAAGCCCCAGAGCTGCATGCTTCGCCCGCATGGAAGCCTGCGTCTCTGCCTGCCTCCTTCCCAGCCCAGCTGTAGAGACAAGAACGGAGGTGCTTTGGCGCCGTGACCCTGCAGGGCTGCAGGTGAGACTGGAAACCCGCCCCTCGGAGCAGGAGATGCCAGGTCGCAGTTTCTCATTCTCCCTGCCTCGCAGGAGAAGCAGAGCCTCCTGAGAGAGCAGGCGGCAGGGATCTGAGGCTGCTCTGCGGAGTGCATCCTCCTCCAGCTTCCCGCTCTAGGGAGGCAGGGCTCCACCAGGTCCCACTGAGAACCGTGGCCAGCGTCTGCTCTCTGGGGCTGCACTTAGTGGCCCAGTAAGTGGCTCGAGTGCCCATCACACATGCTGGGGAGTCTTGAGCTTTCCCGAGGGAGGGCCCCATATTCTCCCCATGTCCCTTATGGCAATTCCTGCTCCTGGCTGGATCAGTGACCTCATCAGCGTCTCTGCCTGAGGCTGCTGTCCCCTCCCTACCCCTCCTTTCTGTCCCCAGCTCCTCTAGTGCAGACTGTGGGGGTGACTCATGTGTCCTGAAGGTTTGGACTGAGGGCTGTGTCACAGAGGGCTTGGAGCTCAGAGCAGGAGTGAAAATCCAGGTACTGCTCATCCAAGGGTGCAGACTTGGTAGTGGGACGAATGAGATCTGAGGGTCGCAGGAGAGCCCAGTTAGACACGCTGCACTGTGTACCGGAAGCATGCAAGGACAGTGGCCCCTAAGTGTTCCCACCACACACAGGACTCGGGAGCTGTGGGCATGTTGATTGCCTGATGACAGCGACCCCTGTGAAACTTACAGAGAAGGCGGCGGGGCCGGGGCAGAGGTGGGAGAGGAAAGGCTGCAGGGTAGGAGGGGCCACAGAGAGAGAGAAGAGTCAAGGTCAAGGAGAGGAGCTTCCCAGGACAGAAGGAAGCTGGGTGGGAAGCTGAGTTGTACTGCAGAGGAAAACCAAGTGGATCCCAGGTCGGGGGCAGGCTGGCTCCAAAGGTCAAGGTGTTGCTATTAATTTTTTAAGTTGGTCCTCGAGCACAGACAGGCTTCACCGTGTGGACAAACTAGGAGAGAAAAGGAGCAGGCCAGCTGTGGAAGGCGGGGTCTGCAGAACCTGCTCACAGGACGGGCAGTGTGCCGCCAGGCACTGACTCAGCCGCGGTCCGTCCTGGGAAAATGAAAGACATAAAACCCACGGCCAGCCTTTAAAAGCCGCGGCGGGATGGAGATCTGCTGAAAGCAGGGGCCTCAGGAGTCAGCCATGCGGACCCGCAGCCCCTGGGCCGGCCACGGGGGACAGTTAACGGCATAGGCTCTGTCGCAGACCTTCAAAGTAACATAAATATTTAAAAACATGGATGTGGCAAAGAAACACAGGGAGGGCGAGTTCAGGGAGCCCCAGCGCCATCTCAGCGCCCCGCCAGCACGGCCCTCGGTGGAGTGGGGGGAGGGCTTGCTTCCCGGGAAGTCAACGCTGCCAGCACTGAGGGGCCCAGGTACCAGCCGCTGAGGGACTTTGTTCCAGAAGAGCATGCTTAGCAGCAGAGGACCATTCACTTCTTCGCCCACCCTGCCCTCTCCTGAGGTGCTGGGGATGGAACCCAGGCCCTTACGCAGGCTGGGCAAGCGCTCTGCCACTGAGCTCCACCCCGGCCCCAGGCTCATCCATTCTGATGTCCAATTTCTGATTTAGGAATTAGGTGCTTGGGAGAATCTATCGGCGCGTCCATTCGGTTGTTTTCAATTGCATTCAATTAGCCACCACTTTCCTACTCCCTCACCCCAACCTGTCACTGCCCAGGCATCACCAGTGCACGGAGCACTGGTTCAAGGCTGAATGCTGGGCACAGTCCTAATTCCCCCCACTTCTTAGAGGGTCAGCAGCAGTGAGGACATGGAATTGGTGAACTAAGAGATCAAAACGGGACACGAATCTTGGGTTAGGTGCCTACCTCCTCTCGGATGGGGCACCAGTCCGTGTACCTGTCTGAACTTGATTTTCATGCCTGCCCAGCACACCAGGATCCGTAGGCATCAAATATGACCAAGGGCACAGGTGGCCTTCAGGGTCCTGCTCCTGTCAGTGGGAGCACAGGGAGCCGCCCGAGAGATGCCAGTGCTGAACCTGAGCCCAGGGAACCTGCTCAAGGACTCTGCCAACTGAAGCCCGATTTCCACTGCCTGGGGACCAGGTGACCTCTTCCCAGCCCTCCCAGCCTCCCCACCTCAGAGCTGGCATGACAGTGAGGCGTGAGGGGTTGTGCCCTCAGCTGGGAGGGGGTCCCACTCCCCTTCTACTCCTTCCCCACGTCCACTCCCTCAACTGCCACCCCGGGAATGGGTCATGACTCCAGCACCCACCAAAGACCGTGCTGCAAGGGAGAAGAGCAATGGGCAAATCCCGAGGGGGCCGGGGCCACCACATGGCTCTGCAAGCTCGTACTTGGGTTTCTTTGTATGAAAGAGAACCCGGCCTCTATCTTTGCAAAGTCCCCTTTGTTTTCCTGCTAGGAGCTCCCTGCAGGAGACCCTAACCGCTGACAGGGCACGTTTCCTGCCCCAGCACCTGTGCACCCTTCGCTGAATCCCCTCCCAATTTTCCTCTATGGGACACCTCCTGCTCCACCCCCAGCCTGTGTAGATCTGGCATAGTTGATGGACCTAAGACAGAGCAATCGAAATGCCATTTACTCAGTGACAGTGATTGACAGATTGAAGGATGGGCACGTATCCCAAGATTTCCAACCAGAACAGACTTCAGGATTTCATTGAGAATGCTGGCTTAGTAAGGTTTACCTTTATGCACTGCCTTTAAATCGAGACCCATGAGCCCTGGGAGCTTAAGTCAGTCAACTGTGACAATAAGGGTTGTCACAGAGGAGGAGGAAGCAGCACTGAAGAAAACAAGGCAAATAAATGAGAGAAAAATACATCCCGGTCACAGGATTTTTATCCCTGGATCAGGCCTTACCTGAAGCTGCCCAATTACTCAGTTTTCTGAGCCTACAAATTCCTATTATTTGCTTAAATGCAGCCAGGAAAGATTTTTCTGTTGCATCTAAGAAAGCTCTAAGGATACATAAAAAAGCAAAATAGTTATTGTTCTAGAAGGCTCAATCTAGGACTTCCAAAGTGGGGGCACCATGCCCAGTTAGAACAACCTGGAATTATACCAGTTTCTCCAGGGCTCCTGAGTCATGGGGCAGAGCTGCACATGTCTGAACCCCAGTGTGTGTGGGCTCACATGTCTCCCCTGATGGCTGGATAAGGGCATGTGCTCCCCCCACTCCGCTTCACACAAACACCAGCTAACCAGACGGTAAGGCTTTTAAGGTGGTGAGGGGACTCTCTGGCCCAGAGACCATGGTGAGATTCTGAGTGGGGTGGAGGTGCAAGGAGAGGAGGGCTCTGGGAGGGGAATTGCCAAAACACACACAGGACCCCAACCCCCACCCTCGACCCTGTGTGTGTCCCAGGGGACTCTCTCCCACACGCGGACAGCATTCTCAGTCTTTCCTGAAGTTGGGATCCCCTAATACCCAACTGGGCACCAGGATGATTCCTAGTACATTTTTAAAAATATCTTTTAATGATTTTTGGTTGCATAATCTAAAATAATTTTCCTGATTAAAATAAGTATAGAGCCTTTCTTCCTAGAAGATGTGAGTCAAACGAGCAATGAAGTGGTTGGTAGCAGAAGAGGCACGCCGTCTGGGTGGGACTGGAATAGGGGTGCACACCTCAGGGCTGGGGGACCGCCCTGGCTCTTGACCACGTGGCCTCTTTGCTCTGTGACAGGATCACTCCCGTTTCACAGCAGAGGAAAAGGCTCTCAGCAGGCCCAGGGAGGAGCGCAGGTTCCAGCCTGCGTGGAGGTGAGAACCGGCCTGCGGCAGGGACCAGGCGGAAGCCGACCTCCCCTGGGACTGCAGATCCTGTTTGGTTTCCACGGAAGCCTGGTGGTCCGCTGCTGGTGCCAACTTGCTGCTTCTTAAGGCTGCAGGTGGACTTCTCTTTCAAGCCTTTGGAGAAAAGACCGCCATCTTACCAGAGGAGCCAGGGTTTGCTCTGGGCTCCAGGCACTGAGGAAGGGAAGGCTGGGCTGCTCTGTGACAGGATGGCCGCTCCTGCTAAGACACCGCCTCTTATTGGCCCCTTTCCTCAGACCCTTTCTTAGCAGGGATTTCCTCAATGAATCTTCCCTCTGTGGCCTTGTTCTACAAGCACGTGGATCAAGAGCCAGACAGCCACGTCAGATCTACGCGCGTGACGGCAAAGCCAATGTAATGATTCTAGTGACCAAAATGATAACCGGAGAGATCATCTATTCGGTTCTTTCTACGCACAGACATTTAAGTACTTCGAGCGCAGCCCGAGTACGAGAGGCATTTACTGAATGCTGACGGTGTGCAGGGTCCACAGAAGTGAGTCAGGTGTGGGGCTTAAGGAAGAAGAGGTGGCTGGCGAGGCGGATGTGGGTCTTTCTGATAAAGTCAAGGAAGTCCTCTCCATGGAAACCACTCCAAGGAGTCATTGGGGTTGGGAATTGAGGGTTGGATAGGAGTGTGCTGTGTGAACAGTGAGGATAAGGTGTTCCAGACCTGGAGGAGACTTAGGCAAATACCACAGAGTGGAAGTGCAAGGTCACCTGGCCAGCGAGGGTCAGAAGGGCGACTTACGTCCCTGTTTGGTTGACCCGGAAGCCCAGGCCGACGCTGAGGATTAAACAGACACGATTTGAGGATGCGCATCTGAAGATGACTAAGATTCCACGCACAGCAGCAGAGTCTGCCTGCGGAGACCCCCGCAGCCGACCCTCCCTTTCATTAGGGTTGTGAACTGGCTACCGTCCAGTTAGAGCTCCCTTCCCTGCTGAGAGTCAGACGGGCTTTCCTGGCACCAGCTCTTTGGTCACTTGAGATGCAGAGCAGCTGTGTGTCGCCTGAGGACAGGGGTGTGTCAGGGTGCGCTGCTCAGGGGTCATTGGAGGGCAAACGTCACAGAGGGAAGAACTCAGGATTTCTTCTTGTCTCCAAATCATACCCAACCCCTTAGAAAGGACTCTACCCCAGACCCTCTGAGAAAAGCAGGTTGGGGATGGAGGAGGAGAAGGCAATAGGATCAGGCCATGTTTCTCAGGTGGACCTCAGTGTGAAGTGTGGGGAGGCCAGGACAGGAGGCCTCCCTGGAGGCATCTACCCTGTGAGCCCCTGATTGGTGGATGTCAGCATGACAGCCAGATTTCTGTTGCTGTGACAAAATACCCGAGAAAATCAACTTAAAAGAAGGAGAGGTTTATTTTGGCTCAAGGTTTCAGAGATTTCTATCCATGGTCATTTGGCCAGTGGCTTTTGGGCTTGTGATGAGGCAGGAGATCATGGTGTGGGTGTGTGGAGGAGGCGGCCTGTTCACCTTATGGCCAGGATGAAGAGAGAGGGAGGAGGGGCCAAGATCACAATGTGCCATTTGAGGTCATAACCCCAGTGACCTAACTGCATTCCACTAGGCCCAGCCACTAGAGGTCCCACCCCTCCCAATAGCACCACATGCTGGGAACCAAGACTTCAACCCAGGGCCTTTGGAGGACACTTCTCCAAACCACAGCAGTCAGGATGTGGACGGCTCTTCCTGAGAGCTCAAAGCGTTGCCTGGCCCAGGGCAGGTGCCTTCTGTTGGCAAGTGGGGGGTTATATGGATAGGGGGGTGTGTGTGAGTGGGTGAATGGATTGGATGGATGGATGGATGGATGGATAAATGGGTAGATGGATGGATAGATGGATTGATGAATGGGTTGATGTATGGTTGGATGAGTAGGTGGATGGATGGATGGATGAATGGATGGATAGATGGGTAGATGGATGGATAGATGGATTGATGAATGAGTTGACGGATGGTTGGATGAGTAGGTGGATGGATGGATGGAGGATGGATGGATGAATGGATGGATAGATGGGTTGATGGATAGATAGATGGATTGATGAATGGGTTGATGGATGGGTGGATGAGTAGGTGGATTAAAGGGTGAATGGATGGGTGGATGGGTAGATGACTAGGTGGTTAATGGGTGAATGGATAAGTAGATGAAATGATATTATGGGGGTCGTTGTCATATACAGGTAGTTATAATAAGAAGATTGTCCAGGACAAGAGCTTATAAAAAAGTTTTTATCATCACAATTAAACTCTAATCCTCTTTACAGCTTAGCAAAATGATGGCAATAACCTTTTGGTTTAGAATTTTTCTACTCTTAAAATCAGTATATTTAATTTAATTTAATTTTATCATTTAAATTCTTTTTTTCATTTGGAGGAAAAAGGTTTGTTGTATTTCCCTTTAAAGGGGTATTTAAATCCCCAAGGCTGTGAGGGCCACCTCAGCTGGCATAGTGGCTTCTGCTCTTGGCTGCAGGCCCTTCCTCTTGGGGCTTGGGTGCCTGTAACAGAGGGCAGACACTGACTGTCACCCCTCCAGGCTAACCAGTCCCGGGTGGATAGCTTTGGTGAACCCTGGGCAGATTTGCGGACAACCTGATCTGGAGAGAGGCAGAGAGAGATTTAGGCTCAAATGATGAACAAGAGGTGACGTTATCCGAGCCTCCACTCTGTCAAATGAAAACCTGGCCCCACTGTATCCCAGGGACCAGTTTCCTTGGCATGTTGGGGTGACAAGAGTAAGAACAGCTCCTACCCCCTGCCGAGTGCCACTTCCCATTCATTGGGCACCGTGTGGCTGGGCTCTGCCCTCTGGATGTGACCAGCTGCACTCAGATTCAAGGCTTAGGGCTGTGTGAGCTTAGAGCGGGCCCTCTGCCCCCAGAGCCTCCTCTCTCCATCCAGAGCATGGAAGAAACAATTCCGCCTGGTGGTGTCTTTGAGATCAGCTAAGACGACGCAGTTGAGCACCTACTTAGAATATAGCAAATCTTGGAGCCATTGTCACCGATCCTATAGTGTGTGAGTCACACTGGGGTGACTGGTATCCCCTTGGGGTGTCTGATTGCATGTCAGAAGGCATATGGATTCACAGGTAAAGTTTTCCTGGAAGTTTGTTTTTTGTCTGGAGTTTGTTGAGGGACATTGTCGATGAGGAGGGTTCGTTGTATCATGCCTGGGATGCACATTCGGGTTCACCTTTAACTTGGGTTTCCCAGATGTCTCACGTATACAGTAGGCCACTTAACCCGCATTCCCAACCTGCTGGGACTACCGTATGCTGTGACTCCTGTCCCGCTGAGTGACAAGAGCAGCTCTCCAACTACTGGGCTCTGTAGATGTGACAGGGACCCGTCCTACAGATAGAAGCCCAACAACGTGAGGCAGGACGGAAGCCAGGCCTCTTTCACATGCTCTTTCCCCTCACCCTATTGCCTGGGGGCAGAGAAAGAACAGTGCACCATTATAACACCACTCATCACCGTCTCTGGGCCGTCCCTTGTCTCAGCAGGAGCAGCCAGAGCAACACGTGGCCTTGTTGCCACAACCACTGAACCCCAGGGCTCAGCATCTGACAGGCTGTGGTCTCAGCCTCTCTGCATCTTGGCCTCCTTGGCACCCACTGTGGGCATGCACTGACTGGAATGCATTTCTGGGCATGGCATCACCAAGGCTGCCAGGTGACCCGCTAGCAGGGGAGAGGACCCAACTCATGAGGGAGGCACGGGCAGTTGAATTGAGTTGACCCCACTGGTGGAATCTTCTGAGATATGGTGGTCCCATAGAGCCTTTCAGAATGTTCCAAGAGACCAAATGCCTTAGTCCATTTTCTGTTGCTGTAACAGAATACCCTAGACTGCAAAATTTATAAAAAAAAAAGAGAGAGAATGGGGTTGATTTTGCCTCACAGTTCTGGAGGCCAGGAAGTCCAGGATTGGGCAGCTGCTGCTTCAACTCATGGGGAGGAGGGGAAGGGCAGGCAGATGTGCTGGACAGAGAGGCAAGGCCTGGGTGTACTTTATGACAGCAGGCTCCTGTCCTGGAAGAGCAAGAACTCACTCCTCTGAGGAAGGCACAGATCCATTCACAGGACCCCTCCTCACGACCCCAGCACTGCCCACAATCTCCATCCCCAGCTCTGTCTCATTGCAGAATTAAGATTCATGTATGTGAGCTTTGGGGTGGACAGGCTCAGACCATAGTGCTAGGTGACCCACCTGCTCCCTTGGGCAGCTGTGGCAGTGGGGAGAGACAGCTGACGCCTCCTTGCCCGCCTCCCTCCATCCAGCCCTCGTTTTCTTCTTGGATGTGGGGCAGCTTGCCACCACACCCCTAGAATGTCAGCAAGCAGCCCCTCCTCGGGCGTCTCCAGGGCCCATTCACTGTCTGCACGTCCTCAGGCTGGTTCCAGTGTCCTGCTGACCATCATCAATCATTTCCACGCTTCCATGAGACCTGAATATAGTTGCACTGCCTGGAATGTGGTGGTGGTCTGGGAGTTGGGGCTGCATCCTGTCCTCTTTCAGTCACTTTCTAGCTGTGTGGCTCTGGACCAGTCATTTCTGTCCACTTTAGTTTCTCCACTGCATGGCTGTGGGGAGCTGTCAGCAGCATGTGTAGGGTTCTGCTTTGGACTTTGACAGAGGAGCCAACCCTGACCTTGACCCTTTCTGGCTGTGTGCCTTTGAGCGTGTTGCTTGACTTCTCCAGGCCTCCATCTCCTCATCTACAGAAATAGGCCAGTGCCTGCCTCTGAGGTTGCTTGGAAAACTAGATGAAACAGTGCCAGACCAATAGCACCTGTCTGTCAATCAGTGGGGTAGGCATGCAGGGATTGGGGGAGGCATGCAGGGATTGGGGGAGGCATGCAGGGATTGGGGTCTTCGGGGTTTTCAAACTCTTCATCAATGATTCCTCCAATTTTTTCCACCACCTATTTTAAAAGATTCTGCTTGCAAAATAAAATTGCTAAACGGGATATTTCATTTTTAAACAATATGCTCTTCAGAACATCTTCGTTAGCATGAGGCAACCAGCATGACAGCACAGAGAACAGAGGGCCACAGCAGGGAGACCTTCCTCCTCCATCCCTTCCTCTCACAGATGTCATGGAGCCCTGTGCACTGGCTGTTTGCAGGACCCTGAGGATACTGGGATGAGCAAATGCAGCTGTGGTCCTGGCTGCTACAGGGTGACCATCAAGAGCAGAGTCAGATGCCCATCAAATAACATGCAAATCAGACTGTGGCAGTGGCCGCTCAGTCGTGGCAACAGAATCAGAGGCTCGGAAGCCTCGGACCTGAGAGTCCCAGAGGTAGCAGGGCTGGAGAGGTAGCACGGATGAGGAAGAGGTAACTGGACAAGGAAGGAATGGAGAAGCTTTTTGGAAAGAGGAAGCATGAACAAGGCCCTGTGCTGGGAGATGGGAAACCAGAGGGACTGGACCCTCGGGAGCCAGGGGCCATGTGGTGAGTGATGAGGCCATGCCTTTATCAGTCTCAGGACGTGTTCAGCACTGTGTTCATCATAAGGAGTGAGAACACCAAGGTGACAGGTGGAGGAATAACATGGTCTGACATGCTGCATAGAGAGTTGACTTCAGCTGCAGTGTGGGCATCGATGGGTGGAGGAGGACAAAGAGAAGCAGAGAGCCAGGGAGAAACTTGTCTGCTCAGGAGGGTTTGGGAGTAGGTGATGCCAGAGGGACTGGAGGTGGGTAGGTGCTCAGCACAGGTGCTGAGCAGTGGGTGCACATGATGGTGGCCTGGGCTCCCGAGGAGGGGGCAGGGCATTGTCTAGCAGGACTTGTGGGGTTCCACTGCCTGAGGCTGAGGGGGGACACCCTGGAAGGGTGACAGGCCCAGGTTTCCCCTGAACTCTGGACACATGGGGCCCGAGATGCCTGAGGGTTCCCTGAAAGCACCCAGAAAACCACTCCAGATGCAGGAACTCACACAAGAGAATGTTTTAAGCAGACAGCTCAGTGACTGCCCTTAAGGGGGAGAGGGGGAGAGAGAGAGAGAGAGAGAGAGAGAGAGAGCGAGCAAATGATAATGATGGCAGGGGAACTACGCTTAGATAGTGAAAGCCTGCAGGCTAATCAGTCCAATGACTGACGAGGAAGTTAACAATTTAGATTGTAAAGTGATGTGGGGGAGGAAATCGGGGAGAAATGGCTGCAGCTTTATTTTTGTTTCCCCCGTTTTTGTTTTTATAAGAAGATATGGGTGAAGAGTCATCTTTAGTGACTGCTTCCTGCTGAACATGGGCGTAGAACTGATTCAGGGGAGGGAGATGTCATTGCAATAGTTCCCCTGGGGAGTGCGCTGGTAGCCTGGCTCCGATTCATCCTTCATGAGGTCCTGAGAATCCTGTAATACAAGCTGATTCGAATGAGTTACAGGCAGCAAGGGAGGAGGAAGGGGGTGTGAAGACTCAGGTTGGGTTGTAGAGGCATCCAATTTGATTAGGATGTCCCTTCCCAGGAGGGAAATGGGACACATAGGAGTTATCAGAAAGGAACGAGTGAAGCAGGTTTGTCAATATGGCAACTTATTGAACAAGAGTGGATCTGGCAGGGGAAGTGGGTCCCCAAAGCTCCTGCAGCTCTGAGAAGGTGGCTCCAGTGTCTATAAGGAAAGGGAGCTGCCTGCCTGCCACCATCAGGGTCACCCGGGGCTGCTGAGCGGTGATGGTTGTCGGGTGTAGAAGTCCCAAGCCCCTTCAGCCATCCATTGCCAATCCCAGTAAGTCACTGGGGGAAGGGGGTGAGGGTGACCTGGCACTTCTCTGAACACCAGGGCAATCCACTGTCCAATGTCCTGATTGATGGCATTTTGGACAAGGACCTGGGGGCTGCTGGGGGTTGGGGCAGGTTCATGCCCAGTGCCCTCATTTCCACACTTGAGGCATGCCCTGGAGGTCTTCTGGGAGCTATGGTGCCCCTAGTAGTGGTCAGCTGGGCAAGTCTAGCTGGCTGAAAGGCTTTGGCTAGCATGAGGTATTTCAGTTTCTGTGTTTTTCTCTTCCCTTCCATTATACACCCTGAATGCCATGCTAGAACCTCTGGCTGTGGGGTAAGGGGCCCCCTATCCAACTGCCTCAATGTAGCCTTTATGTCCAGGTAGCTTTGGGAAAAATAAGTCGGCCCTCTGGAGTTCCAGGGTCCTGGTTGGTATATTTGAGCATGGCCTCTGTGAGGCAGCTCAGGAAGGAGGATGGATTTTGAGTTTTGTCCTGTGTTACTTTCTGAAGCTTATCATAATTAATGGGTTTAATGGTGGCCTTTCAGAGACCTGCAAGGACTCAGGTTTGGAACATCCTGCCACAGACACCTGGCCCTGTGTTATAGTTCCACTAGGGCTCCTTATCTGGTGCTGCTTCAGCCCCAATGGGGTGGGTTAGGGTCGATTGGTGAACCTCATCTGCATAATTGCGTGCCTGTTCCCAGACTCTCCTGCGCTTCTCAGAGGTCAAGGTGTTGGACATGATCATATATGCATCATGCCAGGTAAGGTCATAAGACTGGGTAAGATACTGAAATTCCTTAATGAAGTTTGCGGAGTTGGAGGTGAAGGAGCCTAGCCGCTTCTGGGAAAGATCAGACAGCGAGAAAGGAACATGGACTCTGATCACTCCCTCCACACCACCCACCTCCCATAGTGGGGCTAGAACATGTGCATGGGACTGAGTGGCAAGAGGACTGGGTGGGCTGAGAGGGGGAGTGGAAGCAGAAACAGAACAGGGCAAAGGGACGGGGGAGCAGGAGCCACAGGAGACCAGTATGGGGGTGGCTCATTAGCCAGATCAAAGTTGGAGAAGGAGGAGGGATTCGGAGGGGGAGAAGAACCGGGGGGAAGTGAGGGTTTCATTGCCAAAAGGAGGTGTTCGGGTTTGCAGGAAGAGCAAAGATCAGGTTTAGTGCGCAAGGAAGAGCTTGAAGGTAAGGAATGTCCGCTTGCCTGCTTGCTCCCAGAAGTTGTGTAAGTCCCACAGAACATTGGTATTCAGGGTGCCATTAAATGGCCATTTGGATTGATTATCTGAAGGATACTGTGGCCAAATATCATTACACAAGCGAATAAGTTTTGGTGGCTCTAGGACAGAGGTCAGGTGAAGGGGTGTCTAGTAGACACCCCAGGGGTGAATCTGCTGGAATGGAGGACCCAGATCCCATGGTGGAGACTGATACAGCTGAGTCAGTGTCCAAGGCATCCCAAGGTCACAGACTAGGTGGCTGGAGACAAGGAGGCACTACAATGATGGGAATCATCATCCCCGTCAGTGTGTGATGGGCAAAAGCTGAGGGGGTTGAGGACCTGGTGCCAGGAATTTTGAGAGGAAAACAGAAGAGTAGCCTCAGCCCAGAGAGTGAATCTCTACCATGAAGACCTGGGACCCACCCATCAGACAAGGTCAACTAAGGGGGCCAGCCATAACTGTAAGTCGTGGCTGGGGGAACCCCCACTCCTCAGCTGCTTCGAGGGCGCCAGATGGTCAATGGTTGCTTCTAAGGTTGGCAGAGGAGTGTTTAAGTCGACCTAGGGGAAACCTCACCAATCTGAAGGCTGATGGTGGATGTGGAACCAAGCGTCTGGGCAAATAGAACATGAGACCAGTGTCCAGAGGTCTGGGGTGACAGATGGGATTCCACTCACCTAAATGGTGGTAGAAGAGCCCATCTGAGTCACGGCACCCATGAAAGCACCCAGAGAACCACCCTGGATGTGGGAACTCATGCAAGAGATTTTATAAAGTGGACAGGCAGAGTGTCTGCCCTTAAGGGTGCGAGGGAGAGGGGGAGGGGGGGGGAAAGGGGGACGGAAAGGGGGGGGGGAGGAACTGGGGGGGGGGAGGGGAGGGGGAGTGAGAGAGTGCAAATGGCAGGGGACTACCCTTAAGTTGTGGAAGCTGGTGGGCTAATCGGAGCAATGAGTGACGAAGTTAACAATCTAGATTGTAAAATGGTGTGTGGTGGGGAGCAGAATCAGGGGAGAATGGCTGCAGCCTTGTTCCCTTCATTCTCAAAGGAGCTGTGGCTGGGACAAACCCTGTTCAGGTCTGGAATCCAGAAAAGTCTGTGCTAGTGACCATCTGTGACGGACATGCTGGAGGGAGGGAGACCACAGCTTGACATTTCGGGAAGTTCTAGGAAACTGATGTTCTTACGCAGGCTCTGTTCCACTGCCTGCCTCACCCCGTCACTTCAAGAACCTGAAAGATTTTGGAAGGTCAGGCAGAAGCCAATATCCTATTTGGTTGTCCAGTGCACTTGGACCATGGAATCTTTTATTCCTATGAAGAAGCTCAAAAAATAAAAAAATCCATAACATCAAAAACCAACAAGCCTGGTGATGGCAGAGCTAGGGGGAACAGGCTCCCAGCCCACCAGGCTCCCCCTCCACCAACGGAACCTCTGTGGATGGTGGGGGCCCAGGGGAACAGCCTGAAGCCTGCTGGCCTGCTGGTCTGCTTCCACTCTGCGGATGCCCAGGCTCTCCAAGGGTCCTATGGAGGTGTGCTGAGCAGCATGACAGTCCCACCAAGGTTCCCAAGGAACCTCAGGACCTCGTGCTGGGCCCTCCTGGCAAACGTGGATTCTCTCTGAACTTTAAATGCTTCACAGATTTAGAGCTGACAAAGCCCCAGACCAGTCAGCTTACCAGAGGCTGCAATTCAGAAACCGGGGTTTTGCTGATTGAGTGTCCTGGACAGTGAGGCCCGCTGGACTCCCAGTGGCACTCTCATTAAGGAAACGCAATCGAACTGCCAGTTGAACTAAGGGCATGTGTTGGGTACTGCTCTGGGGCATTCGTTCCTCCTGGAAGATGCCAGAAGGAGGAGTAGGTCTAGAAAGAGGGGGAGGAGTGGCGCTGGGGGAGATCGCTGGTGCTGAACTCCTCCGTCTGCTGCATTGATCGCCAGTCAGTCCGGGAGGCTGGGAACAGGGGTTACTGAAGCACGCAATATCTGCTAGGACCTGTCTGCACATACTCAACGGCTCGTTTCAGCTGCACAAGTGATCACTTACTGATGCCAATGGCAGCTTGAGTCCCTGGACTGGGAACTTCTGCTCATGGCTTAGGAAAGGCCATGTTCAACCCCTCGATGTGCAGAAAAGCCCAGGAACTACCGTCACAGGTACGAGAAAGACAGAGCAGGGAGCACAATGGAGAGGGAAGTTGTATGAGATGCATGTGACTGTTGATGCTTGTCCAGATGGGACAGGTGAGCATGGCTTGCATTGGTCAAGAGTGGGACAGAGTGCCCTAGAGTGACAAAGTGAAGATCACTGATAGATGAGGGTCCAAATCATGGGAGAGGCTGGACCAGATGCTCCAGTGTGATCTGTGGCCCAGACACAGCACCAATGGTAACGAGCATATGGTGACAGCAGCATGTGGCTTGGATATAAGGCAGTGCTCCTTGCGGCTCAGGCCCCCAACCACAGTCTAGTGAGAACCGACAGCCTCTTCTGATTTGGGGGAGTGGCTCTGACATCAGGGGACACAGTTTGTTAGGGTTCATTCTGTCCTCAACTCTTGCTTCTGAGAGTGAAATTTATTTTCCCTCATGACTCCCCAAATAGGCTCTGACATCGGATTCTCAGTGGGCCTGTGTTATGCTTTTAAAACACTGCACTGGAGTTGGGGGTACGGGGAGTGTGTGGTGGGAGTTCTGACCCTGTGTGTCCTCATTTTCTGCCTTCTCCAGGATCCCGTCCTTTCCATCTTATCTCACCGCTCCGCTTCCTCCCAAGGAACAAATAATATCCTGTTTTTTAAAAACTTGGTACAAGCTTAATGCTTCCCATTTTCTGCTATGACTCATTTATCAAACTATTTTTTTCCCACTGAAACAACTGTCACTTCCTATGAGAACTTGGTGAATTCACTTTTCTCCAACTGGTCACATAAAAATGGATTCCAATGTGCAAACAGGAGGTTTTCTGTACATAATCCACAGCTCCCCTCTGTCTTTTGCCACAAGGAAAAGTGGGTTTGCTGAAGCAATATGATGTTCTTGGACAGAGGGGCCTTATAATACTTGGGCTCCAGCTTAAATTGCCTTGAGCAATAAAGGAATTTGTTATCTCATGTAGTAAGAACTCTGGAAATGAGGAGACTCTGGCAATTCAGTTACCTTTTTAAAACCCACCTCTCCCCATTTTTCACTCTGCCATTTTTGGCAGGGCAACTTGGTTTTCACATTGGCTGATTGGACCCAGCTTGATGGCCAAGACTAATCAGAGCCCAATCTCTGCAGCTTGGGAAATAACTTGTCCCCAGAGCCAAGATCTTAAAAAGAAAGGGTTCTCTGAAGTAGGTGTGGTTTCCGTGGAGAAGGGGAGAACAGAGGACATTATCCTTGCATAGATAAGTGATTCCATCTGCTCCAGGGGGTGGGATCTCAAAGGAAAATGGATCAAGTTGCCAGAGCATGGGAAACCTGGGTCTGTGGTCCTGGCCGCTTCAGTGGGGGTCCTGCACAGGTGCACATGGAGCTGGAGGGTTGCATTCCTTTCTCTCTCGACCATGGGTGCTGAGGTTGGAGCTCAGCTTTCTCCCATCCAGCCTGCCTGATGCGCTGATTGCTGCCTGGATCTAGTTCTCACCAAGTCATCAAGGACCACTCCCCTCTGTCCCTGCCCCGGCCTTGGGGTGAGCTCCTGTGGATCCCATGCAGCCCATGGATTCAAAGGCTACACACGAGCTCCTTGATCATAATGGGTGTGGCCAGGAGAGAGAAGAATAATCCCAGTCTGGACCCCTAGAAACTGTGAGTGCTGTTTGTCGTCTTTAGTCCATTTTGTGCTTCTCTAACAGAATACCAAGTCTCCAACATGTTGTCTTTGAGGGTACTTATGATCCAGACCGTAGCAGACACACTCAAACCACAGCAATGGCAAAGTGAATGTCACCTTTGTGGAGAACGGCGTGATGGACTTAAGGAGCGTGAGATGGGAGTGTGTCTTGGATCAGCTGGGCATTCTCACACAGCGTTCAAAGCTCCCGGGCAGCCCTGAGGGCTTCCTGCCTCAGGTACTGCTGTGGAGTGAAGTGTCCCCAAAGTTCATGGGATGTTGGACCCACTGCTGCAGAACTGGGAGGTGGAGCCTTAAGAGCCGTAGGTGGGAGGGCTCAGCCTTCTGAATAGGCCACTGCCATCACTGAGGTCAGCATCAGGAGAGTGGGCCTGTTGGAGAGGCGGGTGGAGCCCTCTCCTGCCTTCTCTCTGTGGATGGATGATATAACAAGGAGACCCCCCGGCTGTGCTCGGGTCTCTCGTAGGTTTCCTAGAGGGGAAGAACCAAAAGAAAGAACACACACAAACACACACACACGCACACATGCACGCACTCATACTTCTTCCATAGTCAGGGATTTATGAGATGGCTCACATGATCTGAGTCTGGCGAGCCCCCCAGTGCTTCTGCAGGCTGGAGATCCGGGGACCCCAGTAGCTGCTCAGTCCAAGGAGCCTCACAAGAGGGACCAATGTGGAGGCTGGGGTCCAGGAAGCTCCCTGGGGAGTGACTGGTGCGTGTCCTTGTTTAAAGATGAAGAAGCTGGGTCCATGGCCAGTTCATCATGGGCAGTGGCACCTGCTCAGGACAAACCCAGCTTCCATGGCAGGCCAGCTTCCTCCTGGTTCCCTCTACACCGCAGCCTGCTGGCGGTGCTGCCCACAGGCAGGCAGGCCTGTCCCACAGGCCACGTCCCTGAAACACCCTCACAGACACGCCCAGAAGTATGCTTTACTAACCTCCTGGTCTCTCATCCAATCGAGGTGTCAATCAAGACCAACTCCGCCCCTCAAGCAGGGGCCTGCCGGCTTCCCGAGCTGTAGAGATGAGTCTGCTCTTTATTGAATACCCCGTGTCAGGTATTCTACCTGAGGAGCCGCGAGTGACCAAGACAGGTGTGTCTGCTGTACAAAGGAGGCCGGGGAGGCACGGAGGCCTGCATACAGCCATCAACCGCCAGCTGGTGTCTGGGTAATGACCAAACACAGAAGCCAGGGAGACGTTCTGTCCAGGGCCCTTTCTGGAGTCCACATGGCTTCCCCCATGAACCTCCTGGCAGCAGACTGCGAGGCCATCCAGACAGCAACTTGTGACACGGGACACCAGGTGTGGGGAACGTCCCTGATGAGACCACGTCGCTCCTGGTTTTCCCAGCTGAATTCACTCTCGCAGATCCAGCCCAGTGAGAAGCAGGAGAAGCTGTGGAGACGCCTTTGGGGACTTGTCTCTCCCATCACGAGCTCGAGGCTGTGTGGAAGCCCGTGACCTGCCCGGCCTCCTCCCTGTTCTTGACCTTCTGGGAGACATTTTCTCTGGCTCTTATTTTTAATTTATAGCTTCTACATTATTGAAAGCACTCTTGTAAGTTGCCTCTATGCCTTTGTGAATTGAAACAAGGTATAGGGAAATAAAATTTTTTTTTTCAGGAAAAGAACATTTTGGAAAATAAAAGTCCATTCGTTGTGTGTTTATTTTGTTCTGTGATAGAAGCAGAAGGTAAAGGAGGATTATCTGATTTCATAGACTTGGCGCCCTGGAGGACGCAGGCTGGACCTGGTCCAGAGTAAATTTCTGTAATTGGAATAACTCCGTGGACGTTGCTGTTTCCACTTTTTTTTTTCTTCTAATTTTGGAACTGGGGATGAAACCCAGGGTCACTTTACCACTGAGCTACATCCCCAGAGTACAGTTGAGGACATTCTAATAAAGGCTCACCCTGTGACTGCCATTGTTCAGCTGTGGGCAAGTCTTCACTCCAGAAATTTCCTGGACCCTTGTGTCAGCAGCCCCCCAACCCTGCTCCTGCTCTCAGCCGCTCATCAGATGTCTTCCCCATGGCTCTGTTGGTTTTTCTCCAGATGTTCATTTTAAAAAACAAAATAATTCGCCCCTTCCATCCGGCTTCTTCCAGCAGAACTCTCAAGGGATCCGTGTGAGCCGTTGATGGCAGTCATGCTTCCAGTGCTCAGGAGACCCTCCTGAGGACACCATTACTCTTGCCATTAGTTGGGGTGTGGTGGGGTCCTCCTGATCTGGGGGAGTGAGCGAGCTCCTGTGAACCCTTGCATGCAGGGCTGTTTGTGGACGACATCCTCATCTCTCTGGAGGGAGCCCTGTGATAGGATCGCAGGGCATACAGGGGCTGTACATCTAGCTGCAGTGAGTCAGAAGGCAAACCTCCTCCCTAAGTGGCCAGCAGCACCATTTTGCACCCCCAGGCGCGATGACATGAGTTCTAGTTGCCCCCCTTTGCCCTCAGTGTGGATGGTGTCCCCTTTGCCATTGGGATAGGCGGGCAGAGGCGTCTCCCTGTGGCTTGAACTTGAATTCACTAATAGCTGACGACTGAGCATTTCTTCATGTGACTATTTACCCCCTGTATCTTTACTTGAATAAGTGCTTAGCTCTTTTGCCCGTTTTTAAATGGTGTCTATTTCTAATCACTGAGTTAAGAATTCTTTATGGATTTTAGGTACAAGTTCTTTCTTAGATATGGTTCTCATTTCTTCCCAATTTGTAGCTTTTTCCCTATTTTCTTAACAGTGTTTTTCTCTCCTTTCTGTCCCCTCCCTCCCTCACATCTTCCCTCCCTCTCTTCCCCCTTCCCTCCCTCCCTCCCTTCCTTCCTTCCTTCCCTCCCTCCTTCCCTCCTTCCTTCTTTCCTTCCCTCCTTCCCCCTTTCCCCCTTTGATGCTGGGGATTTCACACAGGACCTTGTCCTCATGCTAAGCTTGTGCTTTACCATTAAGCTACACCCCCAGGCTTAAAAGCATTTTTTGAAGAGCAGTTTTTAATTTAATACAGTCATGTTACCAATCCTTTTTCTTTTGTGGCATATGCTTTTTGTGTCCTATGTCTGCATAGACCAACATCACAGAAATTTTCTTCTAGGCTTTTTATATTTTTAAGCTTTCCACATAATCAATTTTGAGCTGATTTTCATATATGGTGAGAGCTAAGTGTTGATGCTCACTTTTTGGCCAGCATGTTGAATGATCCCATCCGGTGTGTTGGAAAGCCTCCTCCTTCCCCTTTGACTTACCCTGGCACGGTGGTGAATTCTCATTCCTGACTTGGCATGAGTGGCTGCCATTGACTCTCCACTTTCCAAGCCTCAGCTTGGCTTTGAGCCTGGCCGGGGGTTTCTGCAATAGGTAACCATCCGTAAAGGGGAAACGCTTGCTATAATAATAAACAAGCCTCTGAACGCCTGATGAATCGGCCTCACATCGAGCTGCTTCCCCTCGGTTTTAAAAGGGAAGCTGAGAGATATCCACCTCACCTGCTCAAATGAAATTGCACTTCCTCTGATGGGAGGGACATAAAATCTGCTTTCATCTGCCGCCCCTGCCTTTTCTGAAAGAAATCCAATTTAGCAAGTGGAATATAAAGTCATTGCAGCTGATAAATAAATGCTGGTGGAAGCCCTGGTGAGCCCAGCGTTCTGGCACCTGCAGATTTGCGGAGGTGGAGGTGGCGGTGGCCAGGTCCTTGGCAGGCCATTCATCTTGGGGCAACTGGAGCCACCCGTGGCTGTTACAATGGAACCTACAGCATCCAGGGGAGAGCAGGGGGCTTCAGGGTCCCCAGTTCTGTCATCTGTGGATTATCTGGTCTTGGCGAGCTTTGTGAGCTTAGGGTCAGTTCCCTCGCCCTACGCTGGGACGGAAGTGCAGTTGGCCTTCTGTCGACCGTCTACGCATCAAAAACATAAAAATTTGTGTCTGTACTGAACGTGGACGTGTTTTTTCTTGTCATGAGTGCATAAACAGTAGAGTGCACCAAATGCTTGCACAGCATGTTGGAGGGTTAGATATTCTAAGTCATCTAGAGATGTCGTGAAGCAGGTGGGAGATGTGCATGGGTGATATGCAGAAGGCCCCATCTCACAGAACACCTGGGCTCCTGGTGGGTATGGACCAGAGCTCACGGTGGGGGTGTGGAGCCTGGAACCAGGGGCTGCAGACAGAGACAAGTGCACCCGTGTGTCAGGATGAAGAGAGGAGGTGATACAAATAAAAGAATTCTGAGATGTCCTAAATTTAATTATAAGGACTGGAGGATGGAGGAGGGAAGAGAGAAGCTCATTGGTTAACAGCCATGGGCTGAAGTATCTCCGCATTCCTGACTCAAAATCCCTGGCACGAGCCCCAGGTGCTGTCCCCACTGTCCCTGCTGCTCATGGATGTATGACCACCCCATGGCTCCTGGATCAACACGAGCCCTCGTCAGGGACTGATGCCTCTCCCCAGACCTCCTGCTCACCTTCTCCAGTTCCTATTTTGTGGGTTCAGTGCAAACAACTTTTGCTTTTCTTTGCCAAGTGTTGTCATAGAAGTGCGACTCAGCTCCAGGGGACGTTTTCTGCAGGGGCTGCCTAGACTCACTGCTGGCACTTGGGGAGCTGGTCCCAGGACCCGGTCCTTTCTTGGCTGGCATCTGCAATGGCTCAACAGGACCTCTTATTTCAGAAAGTGCTGGGTTTCAAGAGTTCTGGGTCAACAGTGCAGGTACCAATCCAGTGCTAAGTACTTGGAAAGTTCCCCACGATGATAACCTGGGGACTTTGCAGGGAGCTGCCTGGCTGGACCCAGACAGTGTGGCTTACTTCAAGTGTGCCCACCCGTGACCACTTTCTCTAATGCCTGCTGTGTAGGTGACTGAGTGAATTAATAGTGATTCTATTACTGCCCACGGCCCAGCGTTCTCAGCAGTGTTGGAGAAGGTGTTTAGTTATTATCATTCACTGGGGGCTAAGTGATGCGCCAGCCCCTCCCAAACTGGCCACCCCCTAGCCCCTGAAATCTGTGGTCATGGAGACCAACATGGTCTGAAGCAAAGGTGAGGCTTTCCTTCTTTCCCTGTCACCTCACCCTCAGCCCAGATCACATTTATGGCCAGATGTGTGGAATGCCCCCCAACCACCTGCCCAACAAGCAGTTCTCTGGCAGGTGCTAACCAGCGGCCTGGGATTCAGTTCAGTCTGACACTGTCCACCTGGGCGGTATCTTGCATCCTGCAGGTTGAGAGTCTATTTCTGTAAGACTGTCCCCCCTACTTCAGACACCAACCACAAGCAATATGCTGTCACTTTTTCTTTGAGTGACTGGCTATAAATTGGGGTTCCCACGGGTTAGATCAGTTTGCCCTGATGGATCACAGAACTCAGGCAAACCCTTAGTCTGCGTTTCCTGGCCTAGTGTAAAGCATAATGCAGAGGCTAGAGATGAGCAGCCAGATGGAGAGATGGGGAGGGAGGGGCCGGAGGGGCTCGGAGCTTCCAGCTGTCTCAGGATACGCCACCCTCATGGCACCTCCACATCAGGAATAACCTGGAAGCCCATCAAACCTTGTTCAAGAATTTTTATAAAAGAGAGCTTGACAGAGCTTAATCTCCAGCTCCTGCCCCTCCTGGAGGTCAGTGGGTAGGGCTGAAGGTCCAACCATGGAACCTACTCATCCCTTGGTCTTTCTGGTGACAGCCCCCACCCTGAGGCCGCCTAGAAGCCCATCTGGACATCAAATCATTAGCACAAACTCAAGTGTGATCCAGAGAGGCTCCTTGTGAATAGCAGAAGGCAGTCTCACCACTCAGGACACCCCCAGACACTAGGTGTGCCCCATTACAGGAACCAAAGATGTTTCCTATTACACCTCACATGACAAAGGGACTTTGGAGATGTTGCTGTGTTAAGGATCTTGGGACAATCATCCCGGAGTACGGGGGGAGGGGGGCAGGGTGACCACAAGGGTCCTTGCCGGTGGGGGGCAGAGGGTCAGAACCAGGAAAGTGAGATGACAGTGGAGGCTGGGAGGAGCTGGGAAGTCGCTGTGCTGTTGGTGCTGAGGCTGGAGGAAGGAGCCATGAGCCCCGGGACGCAGACAGCTGTCTGTCCGACAGCAGGGTTCTCCCAGGCTGTGGAAGGAAGGCTGCCTCCTCGGTTTTAGGGCTTCTGACTTCCAGGACTTCAGGAGAATAGCTTAGTGCTGCTTTCAATCACTGCACTCCTGGAAACTTGTTGTAACTCAACGGGACACTGTCACGGGTTGCATGTGAGGTGTGCCCAGATCTCCTGGGTTAACCCAGGACTACTCAGAGGTAAAATGATTAGACTACAAGGCTGCGACCTAATCAGTCCATCTGGGTTTGAATGGCCTGACTGGGTGTAACTGCAGGCAGGTGGGCGAGGCTGGAGGAGTTGGGCCCCTGCGGCAGGCCAAGAAGGGTTCCTCTTCCCATGGCCCTTCTCCCTTTCCCTCTGTCTGCTTTCTGGAGGCCACGAGGGAAGCTCTGTCCTGCCCTTCTGCCTCACCATGGGCCCAGAGTGATGGACTGAGACCTCTGACATCATGAGCCAAAACAACCTTTTTTTTTTTTTTGGAATCAGGGATTGAACTCAGGGACACTTGGCAACTGAGCCACATCCCCAGCCCTATTTTGTATTTTATTTAGAGACAGGATCTCACTGAGTTGATTAGAGCCTTGCTAAGTTGCTGAGGCTGGCTTTGAACTTGCAATCCTCCTGACTCAGCCTCCCAAGTCGCTTGGATTTACAGGTATGTGCCACCACGCCCGGCCTGCATGTGCCACCACGCCCGGCCTCAAAACAACCTTTTTATCTTCTCAGTTGTTCTTGTTAAATACTTTGGCCAGAGTGATGCAAAAACTGATGGAAACAGCCACTAATACATTATCATGTTTTGTTATATATAGCAATTTTATAATGTGCTCTTTGACTTGGAATATTACATGAACATCTGTCTTTAGAGCCCCCCCCCCCCCCCCCCGGCCCTCTCTCTCTGCTCTCTTTCTCTGCAGCTCTCACACTCTGGGCTTCATATCTTGAACTTGCATATCACCATTAACAAATCCACTGCTAATATGGCATGGAAACAGGTCTATGGCTTGTCAGTAGTTTAGATAATTCATGGTGGCCCTGAACTAGCCTTAAGTCTTAACACTCAGGTGGCTTTGTACAAGTGGAACCCCAGGGCCATGTGGCAGAATAAAAAGAAGAGTGGGAGTCAGGCCTGCCTTACATCACCTGGCCAAGTTTACTTCATTTCTCTGAACCTGTTTCCTCCTCTGTCCGTTGGAGGAGTGATTCAACCTCAGAGGGGAGCATAATGGTTCACCCAAGAGAGCGCACAGTAGGGACAAAGCCATGGGCAGTTTCCTTCCCTCTGCGTCCCCTGAGCTGCAGCCTTCTGAGTGGTTGGCCCTTGCAGACCCAGGTCACAGGAGCCCACCCTGTGGATCCTTCTGCCCTCTCATTGCTTGAAGCCAGTGTGGTCACATCTGGGATTATTGGTCACAACCCACCATGCTCAGTCACACTTTCTGTGATGATGGACCTGTCCTCCCTCTGTGCTGTCCACTCCAGCGTCTCTGGTGAAGATGCTCTAGCCATGAGAAGGACTGAGTATTTGCAGCCAAGCGAGCACATCTCAAGAGCTGAATTCTTAGTGTTATCGAATCTTAACAGCTAAGACGTGAAACGTATGGAGGTTTTAAATGGCAGTGCCTCCGAGCAGGGCAAGTGCAGAACATCACACAGATGCCAGGTGACAACAGGGAGGAAACGATCATTTTTCAACAAAAACATGTCTGGCAACCAGATGCGAAGAAGAAAGGCTGTTAACTTCCTTGAACCATACCAAACACCTGAGAGAATCGAATTAGGAAAAGAAGAGGCTTCTTCTGGCTCGGTTTTGGAGGTTCTGGTCCATGATGGGTGGGTCCCACTGCCCTTGACCTTTGCTGAGGCAGGAAGCTACGGCAGGAGCCATGGAGCAAGGCTGCTGGCCTCGTGACTAGGAAGAGGAGGAGGAAGGGGAAGGGCCTATGTCCCACAGTCTCCTCCGAGGACACACCTCCAAGGACCTCCAGACCTCCAGCAGGCTCCACCACCCTCCAACTCCGCCTCTCTGGGGATCAAGCCTTTCACACGTGGACCTTGGGGGAACTTTTAAGGTCTAAACCATAGTAAGGTCTTTTCATTTAATTTTTAATTGATTAAAATAAAACAAAACCAAGCATTCTATTTCTCACTTTTTTTTGCGGGAGGGTGGGGGTTGTACCAGGAATTGAATTCAGAGGCACTCAACCACTGAGCCACGTCCCTAGCGCTATTTTATATTTTCTTTAGAGACAGGGTCTCACTGAGTTGTTTAGAGTCTCAGTTTTGCCGAGGCTGGTTTTGAACTTGCCATCCTCCTGTCTCAGCCTCCTGCTGGGATTTCAGGTGTGCCTGACCCATTTCTCACTTATATGAAGCAAATTTTGTGATCAGTAGCTGGGTGTGGAAGATGGCTGCTGCATTAGCCAACCGGCACCACAGTGTACTTCCCTCTCCTCAACAGTCCTACTGGAAGTGCTGCTCCATTTCCACCCTGGGTGTTACGGAGGTGTGTGCTTTCCCCCAGGGCTCACTTGGTTGATGGTCATCACTGTGGGCTATGCTGAGAATGGTTTTGAGTCAGAGTCTGGGCTGAGCAGGAAGGAGCACCAGGGAGGGAAGCAAACTCGACCCTGGGCATGGGATTGGAGAATCCCAGTCAGCTCCCCTCCTGTTGTGCAGCCTGCTTCAGGGCTAGGGCTCACTCCCTGATCAGCCAATTCCATTTCCTCCCTTGTGGGGAGCCATCCATGGCTTGTATGAGAACCAAGCATAGCTGCGTCATTAACCAGGAGGATCTGGCCTTAGGAACTCACTCACAGTTGCTAATAACTGGTCAGGGTTGCCTGAGTCATGTGGTTATTCTGCGTTGGTTCACTGCTGAAGTTCAAATACAAGCATTGGATGTGGGAGTGACCTGCTAGAGCCAAACAGCTTGCTTACTTCCACCCCCATCTTGTTTTTTGTAGAAGAAGTTCCTATCAGTCTCTTTTCATCTGTGCCAAGAAAAATAAAGCAAGTGTGGGCTCCTCCCTTTGTTAGAGCCAGACCCTTCTGGACAGCTCAATCAGATAATTGAGCTCTTAAGATAATTCTATCTTCTGTCATTATTTCTGATAAATTTCATACCCTTTATTTTGCAGCCAGCCCATCCCTCCTACAGGAACCTTTTCCCTCACCTGCACAGGACGTGCGCCGAGACTCCCTGGCCACATCCCTGAATGTTCCAGTCCTCAGCCAGAGTCACCAGTCACCCTACCCAGAGACCTCTACACCTCACACTGGAGCTGGGCACTGCCTCACCATTTGCTGGCTCCATCCATTCCTGAAACCAACCTGTTCCTGGGACTACTAATCGCCCCTCCACAGTGTTCTCTAGCCAAGCAATTCTCTTTAGGAATGTGAGTCTCTCTTGTCTTTCATCAGAGTGAAAACCACTACCTGCTACCTGTGAGACTAGGAGCTTAGAGGGCTCCATCATTTCAAAATCAAGCAGCTGCTCTGGGCTCTGCCCATGAAATTCCAAAGGGGCTTTGCTCAGGACCAGAGCATCTCCACACAGGCTTCCTGTTCCCTGAGCTCACAGTCCAGACGTCAGGACATTAGCCAGTTCCTGCTCACTTCCTTTCTTTCCTTCTTCCTTCCCCTCCTTTCTTCCCACCCCCCTTCCTGCCTCTGGTTAATATTGATCAGTCACACTTCATTGGCTAAGGAATTGATGCCGCTTCTCTTTTAACTCTCACAATAGCTCCATGAGATATATTTTCTTCTTACATGAACATATAGTATCATAATAAGAAGGGGGAGAGACAAGATTTCAGCCAGGACTATTCAAAGTACACTCTGTGCACTGGTCCATTCATTCATTCATGGATGGGCCCAGCTGTGAGAGGCAGGCACGGCTGTGCTTCCTGGGCATTCAGGGCTGTGTGGTGTTCTAGAGGCAGATTTGGAAGATCACTAATTACTGCACGATGCAGTTGGAGCTCCTGTGTTACAGTGGTTTTCAAAGTGTGGACCCCAGGCCAACAGCATCAGGGTCAACTTGGCACTTGTTAGAAAAGCACACAGGTAGACAGCAGCCCAGACCGACCAGTCAGAAACCCTGGGGGCAAAGGCCAGCTGTCTGCAAGCCCCCACGCCCTCCAGGTCCCCTCCATGTGCACTGAATTTGCAGAACCACTTATCCAATATATGGAACGATGTGGCAAGGAGGAAGTCACCCTTCTAGGAGAACGAGGGAAGCTTTTCTGGTATTTAGGCAGGATCCTGAGAGACAGCAGAGGGGAGAAGTGTATTCCAGGCAAGAGCAAGTGCTATGGTGTGGGTGTGGCTTGAGTGTCCCCCCAGGATTCACATGTTGACATTTAATCCTCACTGTGACATGTTGAGAGTAGAACTTGGTCCCCCTGTGGAGGTTAGAGAGGGGTCTTTGGGAGGTGACCTGGAGTAGCAAGGGTCATCAGACTGGGGCCCCAGGGTGGGGGGTGACTTCATCAGAAGAGGGAGGGGCTAGCAGAGACACGCACGTGCTCCCTGCCTCTCGCTGTGTGACGCCCTGCCCCTCCTCAGCATTCTGCCCGCAAGAAGGCTGTCGCCAGGGGCAGCCCATCAACCTGGTAGAGCTGTGAGCCAAAGCAAACGTCTTCTCTTTATAACGTGCCCACTCCTGGGTGCTCAGTTATTAGCAGTAAGAAAACAGACTGTGACGGAGAGGACAAAACAGGGCAGCAGCACCGAGTTCGAGGTTCCTGGTACCCTGGGGCCCATGAATGACAAGGTGGTCCAGGTGCCAGGTGGCATTGGGGGAAGTGAGTTTGACCAGGTAAGTTGGTAGCAGAACTTGGAGGAGGTGAAAGCCAGGGAACGGAGGCTTCACTTATAACGCTGGTCACCTTCAGCAGGGAAGTGGCTTCCTCGGGTTTGACTTTAAAAAGTGTCATATGGGGGAGGCAGAGATTGAAAGAAGAGATGAGAGACATGTGAGCCCATGGGCCCGACACCCAGTCGACCAGCCAGGGGAGGAAGAAAGGAGAAAATAAAGGCACGGCTCTGAGCAGGGAATCAGCTACCTTACTTTTGAATTGGGTTTCGTTCCTGTCCTACTCTGTGTGGGCTTCTCTAAGAAAATCCTGTAATACAAACTGGCTTAAAAGCAGCAGAAGTTTATTTCTCTGAGTTCCAGCACCTGCTGGTTGGAAAGTCCAAGCTGAAGCACTGGCAGACTTGGGGGCTGGTCGAGTCTCACCTCCTTTCACAAATGGAGGCTTCTTGCTGGGTCCTCACGTGGTGGCCAGGTTGAGAGAGGGCCTTGGGTCCAGTTGAACTGGGCACTGATCCCAGCAAGAGTTTGCCCTCATGACCCCGCTCCTCCCTGTGGTCCCACCTAATAATGTCACGATGGGGTCTGGGATGGTTTCTCTGGAGGCAGAGGAGACCTCGATTTGGACTTTCCAGTCTCTGATGCATCACAGAAAAAAATTTCAGGACACACCAGAGCAAGAGGTTTATTCTCAAGGGCCACCTGCACCTGGGAAGGGGAGGTAGGCACTGCAGAGGGAGAGGAGCCGGTGGCCCTCCTGTGGACTTGTGCTGGAGCCGGAGTCCCAGTGGGCCGGCTCCTGAAACTTTGAGCCAGTGTTCCTTGCACTTGCACATTGCCTGCTGCTTACTCCTGCAATCAGTTGTGCCAGGTGCCTCCTGGTTCTCTGGCAGTTTGGTTGCTTTCGCCTCAGTCTGCGGGGAGCTGCGGGCAAGGCCAGGACTGGGCTTGTGGGTTGCCTGGCGTTCCAGAGGTTCCTGAGAGCTTCCCTTTTGAGACTTGGCTGGCATATCAGGTTCTTCTCCCTACCATCGGGCAGTGTGATTTCCACGCATGAATTTTAGGAAAACACAAACATCCAGGACACAGCAGTTCCCCAGGGACAGGCTGGCACTTTGAGGAGAGGAATAAGTGTATATGTTGCCTAGATCCACAGGGCTATGCCTATACAACTAGAGCTGGTTGTAAATGGAAAGAAGATTCTGGTACCTTGTAGAACTCTTAAATTTTAGTGTATGTACAGATCACCCAAAACTCTTCCCAAAATGCAGTGGGTACAAGGTAGAACCCAGGAATTTGCATTCCCCACAGTCTCCCAGGGGAAGGAGATGCTGTTGGTCTGAGGGCTGTGCTCTGACCAGATGACCCAGGCCCGATCTTCTCCATTACTGCAGTGATTTTGGAGCATTTTTCCAGCGAGGACAGGTCCATGGGTGTTCGATGATACGCCCTGGGTTCCGTTCTCTCTCACCTCACATCCCCTTGACGTGCCATGAAACAGAAATGGCGCCTGCTATACAAACATGTACCTTTACTTCAAAAGAACAGAGTCCGAGAGAATGAGGTTTAAGTCTCAGTCCTATGAGTCAATGGAGAGGTCTTGCATGCTCTCTGAGTCTCCTGCCTCCTTTGGTAAATTGGGAATAATAATGCTTTTCTAGTAATTAAAGATGAAGTGGGATAATAGGGTTAAGTCATACATGTGCTTGTCCTGGGCAGGGTCCCAGCAATGCCAACTGCAGGGTAACACGCGTGGGGTGTGGATCTCACAGCCTGACCCTCAGCACAGAGCAGACTCCCCACTGCCTTGGGCCGGGAGGCCTCTCTGCATCCCACAGGCATCCGTAGAAGGGCACTCGGCTCAGCAGAACACGTGTTTTCAAAGCTGCAAAGCTGCAAGATAAGCACTCTGCTTCCCAGACCAAAGCATCCTGGAGAGAGAGAGAAACAGGCCCCAAAGTGAGTCTGGAAGTCAACCAGCCATTGTGTCATTTAGGGCTTGGAGATTGGAGCACGTTCTGCAGCTAAGAAGTGAATCGACCGCCTTTCCATCAGTTCCCACCCTGCTCTGCAGCCTCTGAGCATGCAGACAAACGGAAGGGAGAGAGAAATGAAATAACTTGGTAATCTTTTCCAGGGAGGCCGCGCCATGCCACGTGGTCAGGCCCGTGTGGCTTTGGACTTCAGCTCTAATCCTAGCTGGGCATGAATGAGCTGCTTCATTTCTCTAAGTCTTGTTTCATTATCTGGAAGCAGAGATAACACCAGCTGGCTCCGGAGTCGCTGGGAAAGAGATCGCACAGGTGGCCAAGTGCCAGGCACGCTCTGTCTCCACGGAAGGCTCTGGAGTGAAAGGCTTCCCGTTGCCAGGCTGAGTGTCGCTCTACACGGGTAACAAGAGCCTATTCCTTATTTACAGCCAACCGCCTTAAACGCAGTAGGTGCTCGCTAAACGCCTTAGAGCTAGATTGGGGCCTCTGCATTCCTGAGGTTTAACATAAATCTGGTCTGGGCTGGGGAAGACTGGCATCTCCCACTGTCCCCAGATCAGGGTGATTTTTCTTAAGCCCAGAGGTGGACCTGGCATCTCCTGCACACAGTCCCAGAAGTCTCCCCACAGCCCACAGCAGGGATGTCCAACAGCTTCATCTTGTCATCTTATCTCCAATCCATTGGCCGCGGCTACCTGGAGTGCTCTCTGGAGATGGCTTCTAGGCTCTCTGGGAAGGACACTGGGGTCAGGCTTTGGTGTGGAAGGAGAAAGTGACAGTATCTGTGCCAGAATGAGTCCCCCCATGTACTAGGGCATTTTTTTTCTGTTATTTTGATGAAATACCTGAGGTTGTCTACCTATGAAGAAAAGAGGTTTATTTGACTTTCAGTGTTGGAGACTGACAACCCAAATGGCAAAGCTTCACCTCTGGCAAGAGCCCCCAAAGGCATCTGTCACCTTGTAATAGATGGCATCACAGGTGTGTGAGCAAGAGATCACGTGGTGAAGCAGGAAGCCAGAGAGGCTGAGGAGCGGCCAGGCTTGCCTTGCAACACCCTCTCGTGACGACTGACCCAAGGATCCATGCGGACTGACTCAATCCCTCTGAGGAAGGTCCCCAGACCTTCACTAGGGCCTGTCACTAGGCCCCACTTCCAAGACTCGCCCCCGCCTCATGTGGCCCAGTCTTCTCACACAGGAACCCCTGGGAACCTTATCCAGACCACAGCGTGGCCCACAGGAGAATATCCACACCAGCTTATGAATGAAAGACAGATCCACAGAGAGCTTTCAAACGCTCCAGATGAGCCGTAATGAAAATGCCACATAATGAAATGTGAGATGCAATTAAATTGCTTTTAAAAGGATTTTTATATTCTTCAATGGTGATATTAGAAAAGATGGGAAAAAGCATTCAACTTAAGAAGCCAGAAAAAGCACAAATAAACCCAGAGCAATTAGATAGAATGGAAAGATAATAAGAGTCAAGCATAAAATAAAGCAAGATTAAAACAAAGAGAGAGAGAGGGAGATCATAAAACCCAAAGTCAGGTTTTTTTTTTGAAACCTCTAAAATCAGCACACTTTCAGCAATATCGACAAGTCTCAAATAAAGTAGCAAACTCTAATTTTAAAAACTCTTTGAAATGAGAAAATAGACATAAATGCAGATTTGACATAGATTAAAAAATAGTGAGGGGCTCTATGAATAATTTTGTGCCAACTGACTCATGAAAAATAGAAAACTTGAATGGTTCAATAGCTGCTTTTGGAGTTAATTACAAAATTAATGTTTTTTCTCATACATGAAGCACCAAATTCTGCTTAATATTGAAGGAACAAATAATTTCAAACTTCTCACAGATTCAGAGGAAGGAAAAGGAGACACTGCCAACAGTTTCTAAAGCTGCTATGAACTCGATCTCTAAGCCAAAAAGGACAACATTGAGAAACAAAATCCCATAATAAGGATCTAAATCTTATTCAAGAATGTAGCCAAATATTAGAAAACTAACTTCAATAATAGGTAAAAATATATATGTGTGTGTGTGTATCATAATTAAATTGATTTTATTTTTTAAAAAGGTTGACTCCATGATAAAAAAAAATCTCTTTATATAATTGGCAAGATTATCAGATTAAAAGAACAAAAACCATTTGATTATTGTATTAGATACAGAAGAAGGTCTTGGCAAAACTAAGCCTTGCTTCATGATTAAAAACACAACAAAACTTTTATAGTAGAAATAAAAGGTTAGTCCCTTCAACTGGTAAAGTTCATATAAAACAAAATGAACAAAACAACAGTAATAAATCTACTAAAACCATCCCCCTCAAAGCCTAAATGGTAAACTCATTCCTTTTTAAATCTGAAATAAAGCGGGAAAGGCTGTTGCCTCCACCTGTACCCAGTCTTGTACGGATGTCATAGCCAGTACCTAACAAGGAAAAGAAAAAGAAATGGCGCTTGTAAGAAATAAAACAAAAAGAAAAGAAAATTTAGTTATACATAGATGATATAAACACCTACTTAGAAAACTTAAAAGAATTTAGGATCACATTATTAATGAACATTTATCAAGATTGTCTTACCTATCACCAAAATATATAATCTATTACGTTTTCATCTATCTGCCATAATTAGAAATTTTAAATAAAGATAATACATAAGTGACAAATTTATACAAAGATCTTCCAGTGTTTCTGCAAAAAATGTATTTATCTGTATTTTATTAAGAGATATTTTAAAGTAAACCCAACAATTAGAAAGACATACCATGTTGATGGATAGGAAGGATCAATATTATGAAGACTTCAATCCATTATTTTCAGAGTGATGTCTGAATCCAGTGATTTGTTCACCAAAAAACCCCCATTATTTTCATGGGTGTTGACAAGCTGATTCTAAAATGGCAAAAAAAGGGCCAAAAATGAGTCAAGAAATTTCTGAAGAAAAAAAGCAAGATGAGAATTCTTACTCTACCAGATAGCAAGAAGTTTGATGTTACACAGGGGCGGATAGACAGATCACTGGAGAGAAAGAGAGGAACCCAGAGACTCATATGCATGTCACAAATTACATGTGACAGAGTTGGCATTGTAGAATAATTCCATAATTAGTCCATGGTCAATTTATTATCCACACAGGAAAAATGAAATCAGGTATCTTGCACATATAAAAATTGATTTGGGATCAATTAATATTTAAATGTAAAAGGAAAAGCTTTAAGACTTTCAGAATCAATTTACAAATTGTATGAATACTTTGGGAAAAGTTTTTGCATTGTCTAGTAAGTTTTAATGTGAGCTTACGGCATAAGCAGGCACTCCATTTTCTGTACATTCACTAAAGCAAATGTACGTTGTCTTAGGGTCCACAGAAGAAAAATACTAGAAACATTTCAAATGTTCATTAAGAAGAGAATGGATAGACACACTATAAATACTGTGTAGCAGTGACAATGAACCATAGATACCTATATTGGTAAATATCGAAAACAAAATATTGATAAAGGAAAATGTCACAGTATATTCCATTCATTTGGATGGCAAGCATTCATTATTCAATGTCAAAAAACATCAAAAGCAAATCAGCACATAAAATATGGATTTGGGATGCATGCACAGATGTATTATAAATCTAGATAGACACATCAGTGAATAATTAGCATAATATTAGAGATTTGGATGACCTCTAGGTGTTTGAAAAATAACAGGGAAAGGACAAATTGAAGTCCCTAATGTAATGGAAATGTTCCATTTGTTTAAAATGGGAAGTTTGGGCACAAATATTTATTATTATTCTTTAAACTATACATATTATGTTCTGTAATATGCGCAATATATATTACCCTCACAGCCTACAGAATGGCATCACTGTGTTGGATCATCACAGAATTGGATCACTGTGTTTCCATAAGATTAAAACAGAGCTGAAAATTTCCTATTGCCTAGTGATGTGGTAGCTATTGCATGGTGGCATGGTGCTGTTCTAATACATTACTCACGTCTGTGGTGAGGTGGGTGTGGACAAGCCTGCTGCAAAGCTAGTCATATAGAAATACAGAATGCAGTGATGTATAGTAGGTGTGTATTGGCTGTACCGTTTAGCTCCATGCACGCTATGATATGCACGTGATGATGAACCACCTAACGCTGTGTTTCTCAGAATGCATTCCCATTGTTAAATGGGGATGACTGTATGTGTATGTGATATTTCTCATACTTTTGAAGATGAGTATGAGCAAGACTCAGAGGTACCACATGCACTAACTTTTCACTGTCAACTCTCCAATTACCATCTGACCACTTGCCACCTGTCCTGATTTTGGTTCAATATAATTGGTTATTTTTTTATGTCCCAAGAAAACAACTGGATTTTCTTGCCTCCTCCTTCCATTTCCCTCTTTTGTGAAACCTATAAATATATTTTCTACACCAAAATAAATGCTGTGTGACTGAATACAGAACTGCACCTTCTCCAAGCAGGGTTATTTATAGCAATGTCCTTCTTACCTGTTTCATGATTTGTTTGGGAATTGTTAGTTAGCGTTCCATTACTGTGACAAAACACCTGAGACAGACAACTTAAAAATAGGAAAGATTTGTTTTGGCTCATGGTTTCAGAGGTTTGGTCCATGGTCATGTGGCTTCATTTTTTCTGGATTTGTGGTGAAGCAGAACATCATGGCAGGGAGCCCATGGCAGAGCAGAACTGCCCACCTCATGGAGGCCCGGAAGCAGAGAGAGAGAGAGAGTGAGAGAGATGGAGAGAGAGAAAGAGATGCATTTTCTCCAGTTCCCACCTCCTAGAGTTCTCACCACCTCCTAATACCCCCATTATGTTATGAGTCCATCAGTGGATTAATCCATTAATGAGGTCAGAGCCCTCATGATCCCATCACCTCCCAGAAGCCCCCATCTCTGAAAACTGCCACGCCTGGGAGCCAAGCCTTCAATACACAAGCTTTGGGGGACATTGAAGATCCCAACAATAATGGGAATGTGCCAAAAGAGTGAATTCCAGGGTGACCTAAAGTAGAAATGTTGAATTTTGAAGGAAACAAAAGAAATGTATTTTTTCATGATACCCCATAGTTCTTGGAGGTTCCATTCATGATTTCCTACCATCTTCTCTGTTTGGGCAACTTTATTTTCAAGATTCAATGTCTTCATTGTCTGAGATTTTGTCTTCCAACTTCCTAGTCTGTTGGTGATGGTTTCCATTGAGTTTTTGTATATGGTTTATTGTTTCCTTCATTTCAAGGATTTCTGTTTGGTTCTTTTTCAGAATCTCTATCTCTTTGTTGAGGTGATCTTTTGCTTCCTGCAGTTGCTCTTCCAACTGCTTATTGGAGTGACCAATCATTGCCTGCATTTGCTCTCTTATCTCATCCTTTGCTTCATGAATCATTTTAATCATGTATATTCTGAACTCCTTTTCTGACATTTCTTCTACCATGCTATCATTGAATTCTATTAATATAGAATCTTGATTTGTTTGGAACACATTTTTCCCTTATTTTTTCATGTTGTTCATGTATCTTCCCCCGTAGCAGTGCAGATCTGGGGTATTGCAGTTTCCCCCTAATAGACTTACAGTGACTCTCCAGGTTTCCAAAACCTCTTCTTTAAGGGGGAGATCAATATTAGCAGCACCCAGTAAGGACAATATGCAGCCCTAGACCAAATAGCCCCTATGAAGTTGATAGCAATATTCTCATAATAAACAGAGAGGATGATTTCAATCATTATCTACAGTATAACAAATAGATTTGTAATGAGTGCAGATTGCTCACTGTCTGCCGCCCATCATCTGCCATTTTCCCTTTTGCCTGACTCTTGCCTGCCCGTCGCCTTCCTTTCACCTACTCATCACCCACCGCCTGAGGCTCACCTGCTGATTGTCCACCAGTAGCCTGCAGACCACCAGTGGAATGCCAGCTGCCTGCTGTTTCTATTGGAAGAAAAAGAGGATGGGGGGTGGTATAGGATGTAATGGTTAATGGGATAAGAAAAGAGTATACAGAAGTTCTAGATCATAGGAAGAGTAAAAGTGTAATCAAAAGAGGTTGGTTGTTATCATGAGAAAAGAGAGAAAGAGACTCTGAGGAAACAGGTAAACAAAAGGAAAATAGAGTACAAGAAAAATGGATAAAAACTTAACAATTTTCAAATAGGAGGAAAAAAACATCAGCACTATAACAGTCATATACTATTCACATCCCCAGTCTTCAGTAGCCTGAGGCATGAGAGGTACCTGACAATGAGTTTCCAGTCTCCAGCAGGCGTCTCAGGATGGGATTTGCCCCACCTAAAGATGGCAGCTTCTACTTCCAGGATAATCCAAGATGGCCGCAATGGCTTCAAAATGTGTTGGCAAATGGGAAGCTGCAGCGCCGGGCATGGGTGCTGAGTCTATTTGGGGTGCAATTGGTTGGGCCAGGGGTCCTGGAGGCGGGGCACAGTCAGGCCGGAGGAATGATGGAGAAAAGTTGGAATGATGAGAAGACAAAACACCCTAGAGGCAGGGTGCAGTCAGTCCAGCTGAGGGGTCCTGGAGGCAGGGCGCCGTCAGTCAGGCGGGGATCCTGCAGGTCCTGACTGTTGTCCCAAAATAGCAGCAGCCACATGTAACCAAACTGCGGGTACTGTGACCATGGACTTCCAGGCAACAGCAGGCAGCTGGCATTCCGCTGGTGGTCTGCAGGCTACTGGTGGACAATCAGCAGGTGAGCCTCGGGCGGTGGGTGATGAGTAGGTGAAAGGCAGGCAATGGGCAGGCAAGAGGCAGGCAAAAGGGAAAATGGCAGATGATAGGCGGCAGACAGTGAGCAATCTGCACTCAAAAAGTAGTTGATGTGCTGGCAGACTGCTGGTGATCGAGGTGGACAAATGGGGTCAACAGCAGGGGACCTATGAGCAGCAAAGAGCCTCACAGAGAGAGAGAGTTTCCTCTGCTTGAAACTACTGCTCGAGTTACGGAGGGACGAGAAACACAGCCTCCCTCTAGTCCACCATCTTGGATCCTCCAAAAAAATGTATTTTTTGATAAAAGGTGGTTTGTGTGAGTTAGAGAAATGCAGGATTCAGTCCCATCACAGGTCAGGTGTAACAGACTCCCAAGAGCAAGATCTTTGTCAGTGCCCCATAATTATTAAAATTAGTTATTCACCTCTGAGTCTGCTTCTTCATCTGTGAGTTGGTATCTGGCTTCTCTGTGTCTGTTTCTTCATCATTATTCCAGTCCCATGGGGTTGTTGTGAGAATAAATGGGAAAACAAGTGTATTTCAAATGGTCTGGCAGTGCCACAAAAAATTAAAAATACAATTATCATATGATCCAGAAATCCCACTTCTGGGTACGCATCCAAAGGCATGGAAGGCAGGGTCTTGAGATATTCACACACCCATGTTCTTGGCAGCCTTATCTACCATGACCAAAAGGTACCAGCAACACCAGTGTCTGTGGATGGATTAGTAGGTGAGCAAAAGTGGTATAGACATATGATAGGATATCTTTCAGCCTTGAAAAGGAGGGAGATTCTGACACTTGATTCCACGTGAATGGACCATAGAACATGGTGGTAAATGAAGTAAAGAGAAAAAGACAACAGTTCACTTACATGAGGTACCTAGAACCCAAATTCATAAACACAGAAAGCAGAATGATAGTTGCCAGAAGTTGGGGACAAGGTGGGGAAGGGGAGTTTAAAGCACACTGTGAGGATTAATGGGTACTGAATTTCAGGTTTGCAACATGGAAAGAGTTCTGAAACTGGTTGTACAACAATATGAATGTACTTCACACTACCACACCATACACTTAAAATGACCCAGATGGTGAACTTTGTTATATATTTATAATCATCAAAAACATTTGTGTGTACACCGGTGCTCAGCACCTAGTGAGAATCCATTACTACCTATAATTCTGTTCTTATCCATACCACGTACTCCCTTCCAGGTTATGAGCTGGAATCCACTCTATCTTGAAGGTCATGTGGTCATTTTCACTGTAGAAGTGCCATTAGCAAGTGATCTGTCTCCTCCCACGGTGATCACGAAGGTCAGGAGAAATTACAGAACATGATGCTAAAACATTCCTCCCATGAGCATGTGCCTACAACATTGCTCACACTTATGAAATCTGTTTTGGTCTTGCCACACTGGAGCATCTCTACTCATTGTTGTCAAGGTAGAAAGTGAATTAAAACTGAATCCAAAAGGCTTTGAAGGGAGTTGGAGCTGATGTTTCTGTCTGACTGTTACCATCATCTCTCAGGTCCAGTGCCTGTGCTCAACTGTCTGGCTCAGGAACCTCTCCGAGGTCATGCCTGCTGGACCACCGATATTTTCTCAAGCTTGGAGGAGGATGGGGACAGAATTCCCACGAAACAACCCTTCTGATTACGCTTACGAATTGCTTATTTTCAGAAGGGCTTTCAAAGATAGTTTAGAAGCCAAGCAAGACTCCCTAATACAGATTGAACACCCTGGTCTTCCAAAATGCTGTGGACCAGAAGTGTTTTGGATTTTGGCTTTTCTTCCAACTTTTGGAATATTTGCCTATGAGAGAATTCTGTGGGGATGGAACTCAAGTCTTAACACAAAACTCACTTAGGTTTTAAAGACACCATAAGTGTATAGCCTGAAAGTAATTTTTTCCCATCACTTAAAGAATAATTTTATTATGTTCATGTGCAGAAAAACTCAATAGGGTACTATTACGGCTGAGAGATGAGGTGTCATCCAAAAGCTCATGTGTGAAACAATTCAAGAATGCTCAGAGGTGAAATGATTGGGTTGGGTTCCTTCACCAAATCAGTGAATTAATTCACTGCTAGAGATTAACTGGGTAGTGACTGTGGCAGGTGGACTGCAGCTGAAGGAGCTAGGTCACTAGGGGCATGCCTTCAGGGTTTATATTTTGTCCCTCAAGACTAGGGTTCTCTGCTTCCTGGTTGCCAGGTCCTGAGCTGCTTTCTTCCTCCACGCCCTTCCACCATGATGTTCTGCTTCATCTGGGACCCAGAGCAATGGAGTTGGCCATCTATGGACTGAGACCTCTGAAACCATGTGCCCCAAATAAATTTTTCCTCGTCTACATTGTTTTGGTCAGGTCTTTTCGTTGCAGGGGTGAACAAGCCGACTAAAGCAGGTACATTTGACACAGTTTAGTGGAAAGTTCTTTGACACAGATTAGTGGAAGGTTCTTTAATTTTTGCTTTTCCGGCGTGGCAATGGGAGCCAGACTTTGGACACAGGACATTGTTTCTGCAGTGATGACAGCTCTCATCATATTTGGTCCTGGTAGTTTCCACCAGCTTAGCCAGAGCTCCTTTGTCTCCAGGTTAACCCATGTGAAGGTGGTGCCTGCGTTCTGGGGACTGGATGTCCCAGCCTGGAGGGACACAGGGCAGGCAGGAAGACAACCATATCAATGGGACCATGTTATGTGCAGTCACCACCAGCCAAGTCTTCCTGTTCTCCACCAAGGGGGGCAATATCGACCCCTGCTTGAAAGACAGACGGTCTCTTGATGGGACATCCCCTTTGCCAACAGTCTTTTCTTTAGCCTTGACCAGCAGTCTCTGCTTCTCATCTGGCTTTGTCTCTGGTCAGTACTCTCGGGCCACCTGAAGCATTGGGTAGCTCTTTGGTGGCCCAAGGACTGCATGAATGGGGTTAGCGTCAGGAGGCATTTCCTGCAGCTTATAAGGATAATCCTCTGCCACTGCTCCTAGAAATAGCAGGGTCGTTTGACAAAGATGGTGAAGCCCTTTGGGACTGGATGTGATCAGGAGCCCAGCAGTGATAAGGTGACACTTCGGATCTCCCTTGTCAGCTGTTCGCATGAAAACCACCCCATCTACAGCCCTGTGGACCTGGAGAGATTGGCCAGGCAGTGCCCAGACATGCGTCCACACCCAGAAAACCCGCATCACCCCATCAGAATCCCCAGTAGAAAATGTAGGCGATTCGAAAGGGTAGAGAGGAGATGCTCCAGGCTCCAGGTGTCATGGAGTTCAGAAGTCAAGGAGGGTACATGGTACTGTGCCAGGAGTGGAGCTGAACCCAGACAGCCATGAGTCCGAACTTGGGCTCTGCTTCTACCTGTGAGACCTCAGTTAAGTAACTTCGCTTTGACGGCCTGTATGCTACATTCCGAGGAGGAAAATGGTGGAGCAGGCCTGGAATCATGGCTGGGGGCACCAGTTAGACCAGGCTTGGGAGAAGCACACTGAATCTTCACCAAGTGGCTGCTCTGCTTTCACCATGGTTATGGGGACCCAAAGTGAAGGCCTGCCCTGACGCTGTGGCCCCCGGCACATCTTAGCTTCTGGGTGACCAGCCTGGGTGAACATCCTGATTCCTGCTGCCCGCAGCGCTGGGGGCTTGTCTCCCTGTTCCCAGAGGAGTGACAAGCCCCGGCCTGCTCGACTCTGAGATTCCCCCCAACTGTCTCCTCCTCAGTTGTCCAGAGAGAAGGGCCCCTGGGGAGGGGGCTGGGAACCCCTTCTCCTCCGCCCTTCTGCTGCTCCGTCCTCCATGTGCCATCTCCCTGCACCATGCTGCATTGGGGTGCACCCATGATCTGGTGGAGAAAGGAGATTTTGGCAGCATTTGCTTGATTAAAATGAAGCATCTGGTTAAAAGCAAAAAATAAACGCCAGCTCTAACTCTGAAAGATTTTCTTTGGAAATGATGGCTTTATTTTAGCAGTATTATTATATAGGCAACAAATGTTCATGACAGGATATTAAATTACAAATAAAAGAGAAAAAGGAATGATTACAACGCACATATTTTTATCATTCAGAAATAATAATTGCTAATATTTTGACAATCCTTCCAGATATTCGTGCTATTTATCATTTATCCATTCACCCATCCTTTGAGAAAAAAATGAGGATGCTTCTATATAAACCATCTTTTTCTTTTTATTCTCTTTTTATTTTACTTAAAGTGGACATTTTTCTACAGAAATAGGTATGGATCTATAGAACAGTTATTTGCAATGGCCGCCAAGCATTCCGTTTTGTAGCTATAACTTATTTAACTGGCCTATTATTGTTGCATCTTTAGTGGACACTCCTCGGTTGCCCGCCCAGACTTCATGTGCTTTTTTAACAATTGTCTAATTTTCATTGGGAAGACCATGCCTTCTCCAGTTAGCCAGGGAAGGTGGGGAAGCTCGGGCTCCGACCCCACTTTCCACTCCCCTGGACATCGTCCTCTGTGGCTGCCCTGACCCTCAGTTGGTCCAATCAGTGGCGTATCTCCCCTCTGCTCCTGCGTGGAATGGCAGAACGGTGCTTCCTCCTCTCTGTTGTGGGTGAAAAGTTGGCAGCCCTGTGAGATGTTAGCAACCATCTCACAACAACCAGGGCACCAGGTTTCAAATGTCCTGTCCTGCTTGGTCACCGGTCCTACCTGAGCATCAGTGTTTTACCTATTTTTATGGTTGTTTCTGGTAGGAGGCTGAGTCTGCTCCATGTCACTCCATTTTGTCTGGAGGTGAATCTGAAGTGGAAGACGAAATCCTCATGGCCACGCACAGATCCCTGATCCTGCCTTGTGATCGGGACCAGATGTGGCGGCAGACTCTCCAAGGCTGCCACACAAAGGGTTGAGCAGGGCTTCGCTTGCCAAAGGAAGGAGGATGGAGCAGACTGCCTGTTTCACGCCACGGCTGGATCATTGCAATGGTTCATTCAGAATCTCCACGAACAGGGATGGCTCGTCAGGGGATGTGGCAAACGGCTCACCATGGTTATTACAGAAGAAAAGCAAAGCGGTTGATGTGTTGACACTGGTTGGAAAGAGGCTTTGCAACCATGGAGAGACTGGGAGGAAGGAGGAGATCTCCTCACACTGTTTGTTTGGGAAGTGTTACTCATTAGCTCGGGAAACTCACATCTCTTAGAAACTGGGAGAATCTGCTTTTAAGGGGAACATCACCACCAAAATAAAAGTGTGTTTCTTCTCTGAGATCTGAAAATGTCCTGTAAAAGGAGTTGGGGATTCAGTGACCTTTGGTCTAGAGAAAAGATTAAATGGGGGTCTATGGTGTGGGGGTCTATGGTAGTTTGTTCTTCAAGGGTCCATGTGTGGGAAGCTTTGTCCCCAGTGTGTGTAATGTGGGAGCTGGTGGCACTTTTAAGAGGTGGGGCCTAGGGAGAGGTCCTAAGGGAAAGGGGACCCTCAGAGGCAGCAAGGTGTTCCTCTTGAGATCCTAGCAGGCCCCAATGGGATGTAACCCCTTGCTTCCACACACACAGTCACCATTGCTATTGGTCATGATGTGATGCACCTGGGAGGGCTCTTGCCAGAGCTGTGCCCAAGCAGGTGCCATGCCTTAAACCTCCCAAACTGGGAGTAAAAGAAACCTCTCTTCTTTATAACATTACTGTGTTGCAGGCATTTTGCTATGGTAATGGAAAACCAACTAATACAGGGAGGCCAGGGAGATGTCTGATACAACCAAGGGGTCACCAGAGGGAAAAGGACTCCTGCTAATTGAGTTACTATGCCTTACCCAAGGTCACTCAGCTATTCAGTGGCAGAGATGGAACTAATTTGTTTGATTTCTAGTCTAGTGCTTTTTCAGAGACTTTTTAGCAAGTAGAATTATTTAACAAGGGAACAGGTGAATTCCTTGTTGAACAAGAGAATCCCTTGTTCCTGGATGTGCTGAAGCAGAAGCTGAAGGACAACCCACTGGAAATGTTACAGAGAGGCTTTTTGCAGTGGGTAGTAGGCTGGAGGTGCTGTCGTGAGGTCATTTCCAACCCCAAGAATCTAAAGCTTTCTCTAAGACTGAATTCTTTCTTGGACTCCTGGTTCTGCACACAGCAAGACATGCAATGTGCTTTTCATTCTTTCTGAGCCGTTTGTGCATGTATACCCAGAGCATGCCAACTGCAGTGAAGTGGACCCATAACTATTTTTGCTGAATTTAGCTGCTTGGGCTTCCAAAATACATTCCCTCTAGAATTCAGTGGGGAATTTAAGTTACTGATTTCAGGAAGAGTCTAGGCAGATGGCACCAGTGATTCCATCATCTCTGAAAGTGTTTCTAGGTTCTCCAGAGAGAGGAAGGATTGATTTTGGAGATTTGTGGTGTTGTTCCTTAGCTTTATCTGGGATTTGTAAAGATCTCAATTTTTTTCACTGAAGTTACACACAAGCATGTTTTATTCTGGAGTGATTTCTCTCTCTGGGAGGGGAGAGGGGAAAATGACAAGGTTGTAAGGTGCTGACTTTGAAATCTTATAGTCTAAACTTAGATCTGCCTCTTTACCTTCATGACTCTAAGCAAGTCGTTCATTCTCTCTGAGCTTTAGTGTCCCCTTGTACTCAGTGGAGAGAGTCAGGATATTTATTGAGCCAACACATTAAAAGTACCTGCTGCCCACTAACTTCTGCTGCTGAATGACCCACTCTTCCCACTCCACACTGAAAGCCCTGGGTGCAGGTTGATGACCAGCTCCTCTCTGTAACTGTGGAGCACCGTGCCAGGTCCACCTCAGAAGGGGAGCAGCACACCTTGCAGAATGGGAATCCCATAGAGAAGCAAGTCTTGACAAGCTGACCCAGGAAAGGCTGGGATAAGACCTCAGGGAGCATTTTTATCTGTATGTGGAAAAAATAAAGCAAAATGTGGGGCACATTTGGAAAAGCATATTAAAGACATGACACACTTCTAAGTTTCCTTTTAATCAGCACTTCCTGATGATCCATTTCGAGTTACCCTTCTTTGAAGTCTCAGTGGAAGACTTCTAAATAAGTTGAGAGTTAATTATGATACAAGCTTCCTGCTACAATAGAATTAAAAGAGAAACCAACAACAGAAGGAAAACTGGAAAATTCAAAAATGGGAAAATTAAACAACTCTCTGAACAGCCAATGAATCAAGGAAGAAATGACAAAGGAAAAGAAAAAAATACATCTGAAGACAAGTAGATGAGTGAGCTGGACAGGGTTAGGAAGGACCAGTGATGTCTAATATTCCATGACCAGTAGGGTAACTATGGTGGACAGCAATGCATTGTATAAATAAAGACCAGGGCAGAACTAGATGAAATACAGAATAGAAAAACAATAGAAAAATCAAAAACCGAGATTAGTAAAACTGACCCAAAAACACTAACCAAGGATAAAGGGGAAAAGATTTAAATAAATGCAATCAGAAATGCATGACATGCCACAGATGCCATGGAAATAAATAATGGGTGAGAGGAGAGTCCTTTGAACAATTATGTGTCAAGAAATTAGAAAACCTGGGAGAGACATAAATTTTTGAAAACATGCAACCTCCCAAGAGTGAATCATGAAAAAAAAAAAATCTGAACACGTCTAAAAGATTAACCAGTAATCTAAAACTTTCCAACCAAGAAAAGCCCAGAACCTGGTGACTTTACTGGAGAATTCAACTAAACATTTGAGAAGCCAATCCTTCTCAAACGTTTCCAAAAAAAAAATCAAGGAGAGGGAGAGTTTCAAGCTTATTTTATAAGGTCAGTATTGTCTGGATGCTAAGTCAGACAAAGATACTATGAGGAAAGAAAACTACAGACCAACATTCCTGATGGTTAAAATTCTCAACAAAACAGTAACAAACCAAACTGAACAAAATATTAAAAGGATTATGCACTAATGACAAGTAGGATTTATCCTTGGGATCCAAGGATTATTCGGCATGGAGAAAGCAATCAATGTAATACACCACAGAAGGAAGGGTAAAATTCACAAAATCATTTCAATTGATGCTAACAAAACATTTGACAAAATTCAATGCTTTTCATAATAGAAGGTTGCCAACAGGATAGGAATAGAAGGAAATCAGTCCCAACATAATAAAGTCCACATGTGGAAAGTCCACAGTGAGCATCATACCCAATTAATACAACTAAAGCATGATATATGCATGTATAGAAACGTCACAGTGAAACCTCTCAATTTGTTAATATTTATAATATGTATTAATATTTATAATAAGTAAACAATCATTTCATCCAACTAAAAAACCAAACTGACAACTTTCCCTCTACAATGAGGTCAAGACAAGGGCATTTACTCTCTTTCTATTCAACATAGTACAATCTCCCAGCCACAGCAATTAGGCAAGAAAAATAAATAAAAGCTTCAAAATTAGAAAAAGTATCCCTGTTCACAGATGATATAATCTTATATGTGGAAACCCCAAAAGACTAAAAAGAAATCTTGGAAAAAAACAAATTCAGCAAAGTTGCTGGATAGGGAATCAGCAAACAGAAAAACCAGTCACATTTCTATATACTAACAATGAACAATCTTCAAAGAAGTGTAAGAAAAACAATGTCACAATAGCATCATGAAGAATCAAATACTTAGGAAAAAGCTAAATTAAGGAGGTGAAAGACTTGTTTACTAAAAGCCACAGCTGAAAGACACGAGGAAGGTACAAATGAATGGAAAAACTCCTGTATCCAGGGATCTGAAGACTTAGTGCTGTTAAATGTTCATGTGAATCAATCTGCAGATTCAGTGCAGTCCCAATACCAAAGCCAGGTTTTGGAAGAAATAGGAAAAAAAAAAAAAGAAAAGAAGCCCCAAGTTCATGTGGAATCTCAAGGAATCTGAACACCAAACATCCTGAGAAAGAGGTGCGCAGGTTTTCCACTTCCTGTTACAAACGTGTTATAAAACCTCTGCCATTATGACACTATATCCTGGTGTAAAGGCAGACACACGGATCAAGGGACCTGAATGGAGTGCAGAAGGAAACCTTCACATTCTCAGTCAGATGACCTTCAGCAACCCCACTTCTTTGAATGTGTCCAGAAGAATGGAAGGCGTCCGGCTGTGGAAGAGCTGCTCACAGCTGATATTTATAGCGGTCCTGTACCCGGTAGCCATGAAGCCACCTAAGTGGCTAAGCCACCCACAGATGAACGGACAGAGAACACATGGTGTGAGCTGCGCACACAGTGAAACATCCAGCGGGAAAGAAGGAAATCCTGCCACTTGGTGGACCTCACGAGCGGCACGCCAGACACAGGACTAACGTGGTGCCACGGGTTCCACTTATGTCAGATCTTTACGAAGTGGCATGTGGCCCCCAGACCCTGGGGTGGGAGAGGTGAGAGGCTTTGTGGGAGCACAGGCGGGACGTGGGGTGCACGGTGGGCTGGATGCACAAGTGTGCCTGTGCTTGACTGTGTCGTACTGTTCACTTGGAAATTGCTGGAAGGTGAGGTGTGGGCTATGGGGTTTCATGGCACAGTAGAGAGTGAAAGAACCACCCTCTGTTTACAGCTTCACCCGGAGGATGGAAATGTCACCCCTACACTCCTCACACACTGCATCCTCCCAGAGCACCGACACTCCCCAGCAGCACATTGTCATGTCCACTGGCTTTCTGTTTACTGGCTGTACCTCCCACAGAGATGCAAATGGTCTAAAGAGAGAGACTGGTCTGTTCAGAGCTCTGAATCTGGAGAGCCATGTTGGGCACAAAGAAGAACTTGAAAAAATGTGCTCAACAAATAAAGATGAATGAAGGAATATCAGTGGTTCTTCTTCTAAAGCCACTGATGCCCCAAACCACGAGAGACTGTGGTTTGACCCGCCCATGGTTGCTATTGTTTGGTTCTTGAATGTCCCCAAAGCTACATGCATTTAGGCTTGGTCACCAAGCCCTGCTCTATTGAGAGGTGATGGGTTCTTAGTGGACAACGCCTCCTGGGAGCACGTTAGGTCGTTAGGGACATGTCACTGAAGGATGTTGGGACCCTGGTCCTTTCCTGACTTTCTCTTGGTGTCCTGGGCACTGTAAGCTGAGCAGCTTTGCTTCACCGTGAACTTCCTGCCACAGTGCTCTGCCTCAGCACAGATCCTAAAGCAACAGAGCCAGCCGACCATGGACTGAGGCCTCCCAAACTATGAGCCAGAATAAACTCTCCCTCATTTTAAGTTTTCCTCCTTTCAGTTTCAGGTACTTTGTTACAATAATGGAATACTAACAAAATACTGTGTTCACCTCTGGGGTAGACTTCTAAGTCGACCAAGTTTCCTTGCATCTAGTTTGGACTTTTTCTTGTTCTGGGCAAGTCTTGGGGGAATGCAAAGTCTTTGGAAGGTTTATGAAGTCAGAATGGCACAAGAGAAACTGCTGGGCCATCTGAGGGGTCAGTGCTCTCACACTCCCATGCCTAATGGTCCCCTCCTTGTAACCGTGAGGGATCCAATTCTAGCATTCCTGGCCAAGTCCCCATTTCCTGATTGGGTTGCCACCAATTCCCAGCTCTGATGAGAACCTTCCCTTGAGTCCTGTCCAGAACCTTCCATGTTCACTTCATTTTTCTCCAGACAACCAGACTGTGCGGTATTGGGGTTGGGTCTGCTGCTCACACACCCAAGGCTCCACCTACCTTGTGAGCTGCTGGTGCCCCCCGTCCATGGCTGTCCTCTTCTCAGTCCATCTCGTGGTGCAGCTGACCTGCTAATGAAACATCTCATGCACACAGTAGATACGATTCCCAGGGTGAACTTGGGGACAGTGATGACAGCTATTTCAAAGGATGTAGGTTGAATGGTGAGCTGCCCCCCCCCAATGAATAAGGTCACTTCCTGATCCCTGAACCAGAGAATGTGACCTTATTTGGAAAACGGGTATTTTCAGAAGCAATTCAGTTAAGGATCTTAGATGGGGGACCACCCTGGTTTACTTGTGGAGGTCCGAATCCAGCAACAGTGTCCTTACGAGACACACAGAGAAGATGACAGGGAAGGAGCAGCTGTGTGACCACAAAGCAGAGACGGGAGCAGCGCAGCCAAGGCCAAGGCCAAAGATGAAGCTGGACGAGATGAAGACTGGATCATCCCCTGCTGGCACCTCCCTGGATCTCTGGTTCAGCATGCAGTAACTTGCCATGGTAGTCACACGAGAGGACACGGGTGTCAATGGTGGTCCCTGTGGGAGCACCCTGGTCTGAGCACCATGAACACCCTCCTACGTGACCACGGGAGCCCCTCACTGTCTCCCGATGCCCCTTCCCCTACCGGGGGGTTTTGCATAGTGAGTCAGCTTGTCACTTCTCTGTTCAACACTGTGAGGGTGACAGTGGCCTCGGATCAGAGCAGGACTCTGTCCTGATGATGGTGCTGGTACCAGGGAGCACGGGTCCTGACCACTGGCCTGGCCTCATGGAGTTCAGAGTGCTGGCTCCTGGTGTCCCCGACCCACCCCAGTCAGGAGCCCAGCTCACAGGGCTCTGCTGGAGGCTCCCCTCCCCTGATAAGTGCTGCCTGGGAAGTCCACCCTGGTCACTCCTTCTGAATCCCAACCCTCCTCTGGCACCCAAGTTCTGAGCTGTGTGGTGCAGGGGGTCCCCAACTTGTGTGCAGGTCCCCCCACTACTTGTCATTTCTGACACGCTCTGTGCCCTTCTTTCTCCTTTGTTCACGTCCTCCTTCCTCCCCCAGGACGTGCGCAGCACCAAGGCAGTGACCCCATCTGCCCTGTTCCCTGCCGAGTTCCAGGCAGGAGGCGGCTCAATGGCTATTTATGGAACAAATACATTTTTCAGTTGATTATCAATTTCTTATAACGCTTTTATTCTCAGTTTTACTCCTTCCTTAGTTTTCAAGCCCTTTTTGGTGCTGAGAATAGTGCTGAGTCCTGGGGGGATGAAAATGTGGATGAGATATTGTCCCCCCCAGGGAAACTCAGGGCTCTGCGCTGGGGACAGGCAGGGAAGTGTCAGGTGGTGAGATCAGACTCCTGAGCAGCTCCTGCCCGCTGGGAAGTCTTGCCCAGGAATCTCGAGTAGGATTCCAATAGGCAATCAAGGCCGCAGCCTTGCTCCTCCGCCACAGAGCCCGGCATCTGTCAGAACAAGGACTCATGGTTGGAAAGCTGTGTCTTCTGCAGCTCAGAGGCGTCTGGAAGCACCCAAGTGTGTTCTCAGGAGTGTCACCATCAAAAGAGCCATGCCCCTGTCTCCAGGGCTCCGTGGAGGACAGGACCTGACCTCCATAAGCCCCGGCTAGCAGCACAGCTCATGTGCATTAACCAACTCTCGGTACTTCTGACTTCTGAGCCTCTGAGCCCTGTCCTCCCCCTGGGTCACCTGCTTCTGGAGGTCAGGCCCACGAGCTCTGTGGGAGCAGCTTCTGCGAGCTTTGCCGTGGAGAGCTACGGTTGCCTAGGTTACTGTTCAGGGACTTCCAGGTTGTTTTGATCCAAACCACTGACTCTTCACTTGGGCCTGCTCAGGTGTCCAGTGGATGACCTTTGACATCAAGAGACTGGAAACTCCACCCTGAAATCATGCTAGTGCCACTTCCTCAACCTGCCTGGAGACTGACCCTGCTCAGGACTCCCTCACCCCCAGTCCCCTCCCCCTCGCCACTAATCACC
>JAJEJO010000314.1:34719-83107 GCA_020662805.1 Glaucomys volans | reverse complement strand
GGGGAAGACCAAGTGTGCTAGCTCAGCCACAGCCACTGACACCCTCCTGGGCCCACCCTGTGACCTCATCCGACCTGAATTACCGCCCAAAGTCCCACCTCCAATGAACATGAAGATGGGGATTGTTTCAGCACATAAACTTCCAGTGTTTTTAATCAGTGCATTTTAGATAGATTTGAAGGTGAAATTCACTGTGGTGGATCCATCTACATACATGGGGTGGTTTGGTTGGTTTCATTGCACTGTTCCTCCTTCTCCTGGCCCTCTTCCCCCTTCCCATCAATCTCTGCTCCACTGAACTCCCTTCTATCTTCATGGGCATCCCTTCCCCTACTTTTCCTCCCAATTTAGCTCTGGCTTTTGCATATGAGACAAAAGATTCCACCATTGACTTTCAGAGTCTGGCTTATTTCACGTAGCGTGGTGTCCTCTAGTTCCATCCATTCACCAGCCAATGACATGATTTCATTCTGCTTTATGGCCGAGTAGAACTCCATTGTGTACTGCAATAAACACTGATATGACTATATCAGTATAATATGCCATTTTAGGTCTTTTGGTTAAATATTAAGAACTGGGGCAGCTGGGTCACGTGATGGTTCCATTCCTAGGCTTTTAAGGAATCTTCCTACTGCTTTCCAGAGAGGGTGTACTAATTTGCTGTCCCACCAAGAACTTTCCCCACATCCTCATCAGCATTTTTTTTTTTACTTGTGTTCTTGATGATTGACATTTTGACTGGAGTGAGATGAAATCTCAACATACTTTTGCTTTGCATTTCCCTGATTGCTACAGATGTTGAACACTTTCTCATACATTCTCACACATAAACTTTTGGTGGACACATTCAAACTACAGAAGTGGTAGAGGGCCTTTGAGGATTGCATGATTGGGAGGCACGGTGATACGGGAATATGGAAGGCCATTGGACCAGCTAATTCTCTTCTTGACGCCACCCCACCTGCTCTGAGCCCACATCACCTGTGCCATGTCCCTGGTGATCCTTCAGCTTCTAGGGGGCAGGAGCAGTGAGAGGCCCAGGAGGGGACTGGGAGTCTATGTCCCCTCCCTGGCCTCCTGTCTTAGCACTGCTCACCTTTTTGGCTGTAACAGCACCTGTCAGACAACCTGTCTCTCTGCCCCCAGTGGTCCCCAGGCCCTGGGAACCCTTTAGGTCTGGGGGGATACAGCTCAGAGGAGTGGGCTCAGATCTGCAGGATGGCACTGGTATGACAGCTCATCCAGGACCCATCTGCAAATGACACTGCACTTGGGGCCCAAGTCTGATTGATGCTTAGGAGTTTTGTTTATCAGATCAGAAGTAAATATGCTTCTGAGAGGGAGAAGCCAAGTGGCTGGGAATACTGAAATGCCGGCTTCTGACACAAGACACTCGCTTCTGCAGCTTTAAGAATCAGAATCAATGAACCCATCATCAGGCTTTCTGTCAAGAACAGAGAACAGTCTTTAACTGCCACTTACCTTTCATTTAAAGCTCTTATTCCCAAGGCCAGCTTTACTCTCCATTTTAAGTATTCTGAGGCTTGAGCCCTCAGCTGTGTGAAGAAGCACATGGTAGCTCAAATGGAGCAGCCTCAATCCATCTACCTGTCCATCTGCACACCATTCGATGGAATCTCTCCTCATTTTAAAATTATGTCTATTCACTTGTCCATCTACCCACCTATCAACTCATTCACTTATTCATGCATGCATACATATGTACATTCACTCATTGATTGAAGAATCCATCCATCTATCCACTCACCCATCCATCCACTCATCCATCAATCAACTCACTCATCTATAAATTACATACATACGTTAATTGATTGAAAAATCCACCCATCCATCATCCGTGTACCTACCTACTTGCCTATCAGTCAACTCATTCACTTATACATTCATCGAATAGAAACTCCATCCATCCTTCCATTCATGCTTTCACCCAGCAACCCACTCACTACCAGCTACACATCCATCCATCGGACAAATATTCATTCACTCTTATTCAAATAGCATTTACTATGAACTAACAATAATGAGAGCACTTGGTTAAGCACTTAAGACAGGCCAGGCCCTGACAAGCACCCGATCAGGGACTACTCATTGAATTCTCAGAGTGAGATTCTTAAGGTAGATGTTTTATTATCTCCACTTTAGAGGTGAGAAATCTGAGTTTCAAAGAGGTGTACAACTAGTGACAGAGCCTGTGTCCTTCCCCATCCTGTTACTTTCAGGTTCCATGCTGGGCACTGGAAATAAAGGATACAAACAAAGGCAAGAGCCTCAATGTGCTCACAGTCCATGAAGCTGGTCAGCCACTGGGGACTCAAGCTCAGAGCGACGAACCTTCCCAAACTCATGCAAACGTCATTAGAAGAGGTGAGCTGAAATCAAATTCAGTATTGCCTTATTCTGGCACAATTTCCCATTCAACCAGTATTGCCTAATCTTTGATTATGTGGCTTAGACCTCTGCAATTTTTTCCATTTTTGTACCTCCAAGTACTACTTTTTAAATATTTTCCTTAAACTCAAATATATCCTCAATAAGTCCCATGAGAACAAAATGTTTAATGTGCTAATTATCTATTTTTTCCCTAACACACATTAGATTAGTTTTCTAGAACTTCCATAACAATGATACCATAGAAGGGATGGCTTAAAGAACAGAAATTTGTTTGCATAAATTCTGAGGGCTGGAAGTCCAAGATCAAGGTGCTGACAGAGTAGGGTTCTGGTGAAGCCTCTATCCTTGGCTGAGTCATAGAGAGAAGATGGCCACCCTCTCTCCATGACTTATTTTCCTGTTCACACATTCCTGTTTTCTTCTTCCTCTTATAAGAACACCAATCTGATTGGATCAGTGCCTTTCATTTTCTGGTTTTCTGTTGCTATGACAAAATACCTGATGCTGGGTAAAGTGTAAAGAGGTTTACTTGGCTCACTGATGTGGAGGTTCCAGAACATGGTCTCCTCTTGGTCTTGGTGAGGGACTCACATTCAATGAAAGCATGGCAGTGGGAGGGTGTGAAAGAGTATCACTCAATGCACAGGAAGAGGGACCCAGGGGATGAGCCAGACTCCCTTCTAACAACACTTTCTCACAGGAATGATCTGGTTTTGAAGTACTAGGGCTCAGTTGCCTTCTGCTAGGCCCACTTCTTCAAATTCACACCATCTCAGCACTGTCACGGTTAAGGACCAAACCTCCTGCTCATGAGCCCCTGAGGACCAAGCTCATGCAGTCCACATGGCCCCACCTGTGACTTTCACTCAGATGTCTTCCCTCCTCAGTGTCTTGTCTCAAACACAGTGACACTGGGGTTGGGTATGCATGGGTTTGGGGAGGACAGGAGCGGACCTGCAGCCAGGGCTGGTCTCCAGGGCTCATCCCACCAACCCGCTCTGCCTACCACCCTGCAGGATGCTGCCCTCCCCACCTGCTGCCCAGGAGACAGCGCTGAGCAGCTGGGGAGGGCTTCATGGGCACAGACGCAAGCCCAGATGGAGCCAAGAGTCAGGCCAAGGAGGAGAAAAGCCCCCGGTGTGGCAGCAAAGCTGGAACTGCTGGGCTGCTCCCCAGGGATGCTGATTAGGGGAAGAAGACGGAGGAAAACAGGTGTCTGGGAAGACAGAGCCCAGGAAAGCAGCCATACTTGGCTCTGTCGGAAATGGACTCATTTGCCACAAGTGAGCTCCCAGCCTGGCTCTGCCTGTTGCAAAGGGAACTCTGGGTCTTAGCTGCTGGCTGCTGTTGGCTTGCAGCTGTGGCCCCCCTGCTGTGACCCTCCCTCCCCGCTGGGGCTTACTGCGTCCCAGTTTCCTGCTGAGGAGCTGTGACTGCAGGTTGGGGTCTTCTCGGCTACCTTACTGTGTCTCTCATGTCGCACACGGAGGAGACGGTGCAGGGAAGAGTGGGTAAGGACAGACACCATTTTTATTATTGTCCTGACAGCCTCTTGGTGGAGAACCTAACCTGTGTGAAGCGCTGGGTGGGGATGTGGATGCACCGGGGATTTCAAATTTCTACTGCAATCGAATGAAGAAAGTCAGAGAGGTCAACTGGGGAAAAAGCAAGGACCCAAATGGGATCTGGACCCCGCAACTCGAGGAAAATGTGGGTGTGCTGGGTTGTGGACCCTTGTAGCTAGAAATTTTTGTTTTGGGGGGAAAAGTCAAGAATTTGCATTTTTCTTTGATAACTCAATTTTTTAAAAGATATTGGCAGTTACATTTTTAAAAATATGAAAAGAGAGTGACCCAAATAAAACACAGCTGTGGGTCTTATCAGCACCTTGGGGGCAATTTTTATCCTCTGGACCTCAGTCGACCCTCTGTATCTATGGGGATTAGTTCCTGAACCCAGTTGGATATGAAACTTGACATTCAATCCCCTTTATAAAATGGTGCCCTTTATAAAATCCCCTTTATAAAATCCCCTTTATAATATTCGCATGTAACCTGCATGCACGTCTTTGTGTATCTTAAATCATCTCTAGAATATTAACAATACTTAATACAATGCAAATGCTATATAAGTAGTTATTACAATGCCAGGAAAAAAATCTGTACCTGTTCAACAGAGACACCATTATTTTTTCAAATATTTTTGATCTGAGGTTGGCCGAATCCACAGCTGGTATAGACCAGGACTGAGTGTACTGGACAGAACCCACTATTCCAGCCCAGCCCTGACCCCGAAGCTCCACTTGCACTGGGGCGTCTATTACTGGTGTTTCCTAACAGGCTGGAGTATAGAGTCAGGGCAATTTAGAACAACAGAGACGTGATGTATGGAGAAACAGACGTGGAGGGACTTTGCTGGGGAGTGCATCTCAGATGGCCTGGGCTAAGCAGGCACAGCAGACTGCAGACAGAGAAGCTGGGCATGATCCAGTCCAAGTGCCCGGGCCTCAGGACCAGGGTTGACTGATGACTCTCAGACTGAAGCCAATGGCCTGGGAATCTGGGGGCTGCTATTGTAAGTCCCGCATCTGGAGGACCTGGAGTCCTGACATCCAAGGTCAGGGGAAGTGGGATAACCTGGCCAGGAACAGAGAGGGAGAGTGACTTCGGCCTTCCTCTGCAGCTTGCTCTGCCCCACTCTCAGAGGGTTGCATGGTGCTCACCCACAGGGTGGAGGTGGGTCTTCCTTCCTCAGTCCATTGATTCCAAGGCCAGTCTCTTCTGGAAGCGTGCTCAGAAGAGCACGCTTTGATGCTTTGCCAGCTCTCTGGGTCCCTGAATCCAGGGGCAGCCTGAGGGCTGGGAGTGTGCCTTGGCCCTCCTGTATTCTGTGCCACTGAGCACCAGGCGCAGAGGGATGCCAAGGGAACACGCTCGCTTTTAACTGGATTAAAGTTAAACCAACTATCCGAGCAACAGCGGAGTGACCAGGCTCTGGTGGCTGGGAGTTCTCTGTGACGGATCACCCTTGCCATTCTACATTCTGCCAGAAACTGGGTGTCATACCTTAGAACCCAAAGGCTTGTGTACTGAAGGTTTTAACCCCAATGCAGAGATGTTCAGAGGTGGGCTTGGGAAGTGATGGGGTCACGAGGGCTCTGACCTCATGGATGGATTCTGGATCCGTTGAGGGATGCACAGCTGAATGGATACTGGGAGGCGCTGGAAATGACAGGGGTGGGGCCTGGCTGGAGGGACTGTGTCCTTGGGAGGACGCCCTTCAGGACCGCATCTTGTCCCTAGCCCTCTATTTTCTTTCCAACCGCCCAGAGAGGAGCAGCTCGGCTGTGCCCCGCCCTTTTTGCCATGACATTCTGCCTCATCTGAGACTCAAAAATGGAGTCCGCCAGTCGTGGACTGAGAGCTCTGAGCTGTGAGCCAAAGCCAGTCTCTTCCTCTAGGTTGTTTTTCCCAGACACTTTGTCACAACGATGGAAAGAGGACCAACTTGCTCAGTCTGCTGGGTAGGAGAGTGACTCCCGACCGGGCTGGCCAGCTCAGCTCTCCTGGGAGCCTCTGCCGGGGTTGCTCCTTGTGCTGGAAGCACCCGTCCCACGCGTCTTTGCTCTCTGGCCAACTTCCAGTCCTTCTCAGAACACAGCTTAGGCATGACCTCATCTACAAAACCTTTATCCCCCACTAGACAAAGCTCACTGAACTGTCCACTGAGGGAAGTAGCCCCTGAATAGTGGCTGTCATTCTTCAGTTCTCTGTCCCTCTAGGAGTCTGTGGTGCTTGAGGGCAGGGACTCGCCTCTGAATAAGGAACCAAGCCCTGTGCACACACCTGCCTGGCTCGGTGGTCAGCGTCAGCATGGGTGTCCCAGGAAGCAGAGGTCGGCATTTCTAAATGCTTACACCTGGGGCCCGGGGTCTGTGATCTGACACAGGAGAGGGGCTCTGAGGAGCCTGGGTGAGCGGCCCAGATAGTTATGCAAGTGGACATGAGGAAGAGATAGCCCAGCATCAGGGATAATCCTGCATACAGCCAACTCTGACGGAGCTCAACTGATATTTTTTTAATGGAAGTCAACGAAGATTAAGCACGCCTTAAGGCTGAGAGGGCCCGGGTCCTGTCTGACCTCTTTTCAAGGCTCTCCTCAGGCTGCTTGCTTCTAACTGCATGCTCCCCCTTACTTCTCAGGGTGGCTGCTGTACTCTGGCTGTGACTTTATTTTCCATTTGATCTTCTTGGCCTGGACTTAAACATTGTTGTCTTCAAAATAAAATAAACAGAAGGCAGGGGCTTTGTAATGGCTGTTACCCAAATGCAGGCTGCCAAGCCTTCAACAGCTTGTCACAGGATAGACGGAGCCACCTGACCCCTTCCAGAACAAATCTGATGTGACTCCTCGCACAGGAGGACAGGGCTGCTGGCTGCAAACCCGTTGCACTCCACGCACCTTTCTCACCTCCCACTGGATCATCCCACCACCCCCACCTGGCAGCATCCATCCCACACCTAAAGCCTGCTACTCCCAGAAGCCCCTGCTGCCCCATAGGGTGGTCTTTGACCAAGCAGCACCACCATCTGAAATCAGACCAGGTGCACAGTGCGCGGATCTGTAGTTGGTCGTGTCTGCTTTGTGTCTGGGAGTCCCAGCTGGCAGGGGCCATGTGGCTTCTCTGTGGCAAAGGTGGTAGTGGTTCTAGTGTCTGATCCCAAGCTCAGTGGGCTCAAGGGTATCGTCTGGCAAGTATGGTCATGGGTCATGGGTCATGGGTCATGACCGAGGCAACGTGAATCTGGAGCCAGGGTGGAGCTGGATCCTGACCTGGAAAGGCGCTTCCTGAATCTCACTGCCCACCATGCTGCGGGCAGCAGCTTCCTTGGCAGCCCAGACCCACGATGTGTTTTGGAAGAAAGACTGGGTTTCATTTCCCAGCCTCTTATAGATATTTAAAGTCTTTGAAGTGTGTTGAGGTAGTTCCGTTTTCTGCATTTCAACTCTGCTTCCCCATTCCATGGAGGAGGAAATAAACTGAGGCTCAGAGGGAAGAAGTGGCTATTCCAAGGTCCCTGGCTGGTAACAGAGGAGAGCCTGCCTGCGCGGCTTCTTCTGAGGGCTGAGCTGTCAGTCACGGGGTGGGGGCGTGGCCAGCGCTCTGATAGGCTCCCTGGAGGATGGGGGTGTGCGAGCTCTCCCAGGGAGGAAGGCCTGGGAGGTGACTTCCCCCAGCCTCTGTGGTAGGTTCCTGCCTTCTTGTCTCCTTCTGTGGGTGTTTTCTTCTCCCTGCGACCACCTTCAACACCAGGGCTCTAGCCCAGGGAGACCAACGCTGCCAGGAGAGTTCCTCCTGGCTGTAGTCAGCCCTGTGACATCCCACCATTGTGACAGGCATGTGACATCCCACCATTATGACACTTCATTCCATAAAGTAGAATAAGTGTTTCAATGTCCCAAACGGAGGATGTTGGATTTACAGAGAAAGTCTGAAGAAAGCAGACTGGTCACTTCAAAGTTACAAGTCAGGGATTGGCACACAGAGCACAGGGAAAGTGACTGGCCCTGTCAGGTCACTTCAGGTCACTTCTCTAAGGAGACAAGTAGAGGGAGCTTCATTATCAGGTCAATTGAGGCTGAGTGTTGGGAAAGCGGGCTGTTATTTCTCTATTCTTGATTTCAGAACATTAGACTGAGTGATTCCATTTTACATTTTTAGTTGGGGGGAGCTGAGTCCTAAACAACAGCTTGAAGTCACTTCCACCTAATTCTTCTAAAATCAAATTATCCAGTGGTCCCTCCCTCACCCTGCCCCATGCTGCAGACAAACGGAAACCATTTCCCTCCACTTCCTCTAGGCCTTCTCTGCCCGCTCTCTCTCAGCCTGTGCAGAAGGCGTAAGGGGTGCAAACAGAGCTAGTGAAAATCAATGAGAAGGCTTGGGGAAAGCCTCCCGGGCTTCACTTGCCTGCTTCTCGTAGGTTTCGGTATGTTTCACAGTTCACCAATGCAGCTGTAGTTAATGCTCACGAGCATCTTTCAACAAACAGCCCTGTTTCTGCCAAGAGTACTCCTGGTGCAGCTGCGCTTCATAGAGTGGTCTGTGTGGAGTTGGAGACCTGCAGGGACTACGCCATCCAAACAAGCAGGAGTCCTGCTTTCCGAGGCCAGTCTATTCTTCCATTCTCCCTGTGCGCGCGCGCACACACACACACACACACACCACAGATATTTTGCAATATTCCTGTAAAGTGTTTTTGCGTGGACGTCTGTGCTGAGGACATGACTAGCTTTTCTGATCCAATCGATGGCTTTGGAGATGTTGGAAAGCTTGCTGGCCAAGAAGATTCAGCTCTTCTTCTCAGAGGCTGTGGGATCACAGCAGGATCAGTGCATAAAATGGGTAAATCCAAAAACTAGGTGGTTGCCCTCAGTGATCTCTGTATTTCCCTCTAGGAGCGTGGGATTCACAGGAACTTTGAAGGCTGTTCATATACTTTTTTGGGGGGGGTGGTCCAGGGATTGAACTCAGGGGCACTCAGTCACTGAGCCACACCCCCTGTCCTATTTTGTATTTTATTTAGAGACAGGGTCTCAATGAGTTGCTTAGGGCCTCGCTAAGTTGCTGAGGCTGGCTTTGAACTCGCGATCCTCCTGCCTCAGCCTCCCAAGTGCTGAGATTACAGGGGTGCGCCATCACACCCAGCTGATCATATACTTTTGCTCAACGAAGAATACAATGTTTATCAGTTGCAGATTTAAATACATAAGTGCATAAAACAAACCTTTCCTGCTGGCCCCATTACTAATCCAAACGTGATTGAGAGCCTCTGGTCTGCAGTCCTGCCTGGCACTCCCACCTGACTGCAGATCACCTCAGTCCAGATTCTCTTCAACTGAGTCACAGGTTTCCATGCTTCCCGGTCCTGTCCCAGTGTCTAAGTTCTGGGGTAGGGGATGCCTGCAGGGTCACAGCATCATGGGGAGTGGGCCATTAGTTCCTGTTGTCCTAGGTCCACCATGATGTCCATCAAGTGTCCACCACTCCAAATCATCCGTGGTCATTGTGTTGTCAGCTTTCTGTGACTGTCACAAATACTTGAGCTAATCGACTGATTAAGAGGAAAGACTTATTTTGATTCGTAGTGTTAGGGGTTTTCGTCTGTGGTTGGTTGTCCCTGCTGGTGTGGGACCTGTGGCAAGACAGTGTGTCATGGCAGAGAACGTGTGGTGGAGCAAAACCATTTACTTCATGGCCGGGGCACTCAAACATTAATTAATAATAAGAAGAAGTAATTTAAAATAAAGGAAAGAAAGAAGGGGACAGGGTCCCATAATCCACTTGGGGGCGTGAGGTGACTCTAGAATGAGTTACCTCATTCTAGGCCCCACCTCTTAAATTCTACCACCTTCCAGTGTCACCAACAGAGGGATGAAGCCTTCAGCACAGGGACCTTTGAAGAGTATTCAGATCCAAACTATCTCGGTCATCCCCACTGCCTGGATCAGCGTGTTCCTTCCTCCCGACTCCCACCTGCACCAGGTCCCACGGCAGGTGCTGCCCTGCCCGCTCTCATGGTCTTAGATGTGAGCACCTGTGGAGGCAGGATCACCTAGGGACCCTGTCCAGGCCCACCTCACCTCCATCAGCAGAGTGATGTGTGCCTCTGGACCTCTCCTGCCCTGCTGCTGCTTTCAGAGGAGCTCATTTCCCCAAAGTATGAACAGCAAATTCTTTTTGCAAAAGATTGCCCAGCCATCCTGAAGAACATGCTCAGAGAGCCCCACGTTTGACCTATAGCAACCTGAGAAGGGAAAGTCCCTGTCTAAATTGCATCTGTGTTACCTACATCTCATGCACCTTGTAGAACCCGGAACGAGCATTCAGGGCATGTGCACAGGGATCTGTCAATCACCCTTGTTTAGCACTCCTAGCAAAAAGCCTGCCAAAGGCCTACAGAGAGCTCATGAGTGACTTCCTCCCAGACCCCCCCCCCCAGTCTGTGGGCACAGGTCTTCGCATGTCCCTGCTGTCCCTTGCAGAGTACCTTCCTCCACTAAACTCTGCTTCCCTTTGTCTCGGTGAATTCTCACTGCCTGTGCACCAGCCAGCATCCAGGTCCCCATGATGTCTTTGTCCAGATGTGACACATCTCCATTTCACTCTTCTAAGCCTGGGAGTCTGGGAGTCATACAAATTAGCCACCCCCAGGACCCCACCCTTGAAAGCAAGGTCCAGATCTTGCCCTCTCCCAGCCTCGGCAAGCACCAAGCTCCATGCTGTGGTCTGTTCCCTCCCCCAAGGCTCAGGACAGGGACCAGTTGCACCTCTCAAAGGTCACCAACACCCTTGTCTCTGACCCTTCTGCTACCCACATAATTTCTCATCTCATGTCTTATCTAGAGTCTCATTTTGGGAAAACGAGGACAAGAAAATGTAGATTTGACCTGATCACGAGTTCCTCCAATTTTTTTTTTTTTTTCCATCTGCCACCAGGACTTTGAGCTTTTGAAAATCTAAAGATCTGACTCCTTTGTTTCCTGGTTCTGTTGTGCCCGCCTTCTCCTGAGACACTGTGGTCTGCTGCCTGAGTGGATGGAGCCTTTAGAAACTCACAGCTGTGAATATATCAGATACAGTCCCACTGTGGCTTCATTTGTAGGGCAGCGACTGGAGCGAGGAGAGCCTGGATCTGACAGTTCCCATTGTCTCGCTCACATTCCCCGGCCCTAAGTGGCAGCGAGAGCTGCAGACGCCACCGCACTTGCCAGAGGGTGATGCGCCATTCAGACCTGGCACGGAGGAGCTGGAGCTGAGATTGGGCGGGGGTGGGGATGAGCTTCTGCCTTCTCCACCCGGGGCTGTATTGCCACACCATCTGGAGCCATAAGGGAAGAATGGCTGAATAAATATAAGGTGTAAATGCAGAGAGCGTAAATGCATGAAATTGGCAATGACTAATTCATCATCTCACAAATCTGTCTTTACAAAGCAAAATAAAGCTCCAGTCAGTGAGCAGCGTGGAGGGGGTGCAGTTTTCCAAGAATAGCTGATGGAAGAGGGGGAGGGGAAAGAGGAACTGTTTGGAAAATATGCAAATTATGAAACTGGCAGATTGGGATGACACTTGGGGGTGATTGGTATGCTGATTGGTGTGCTTTGGGGAGCACTGAGGAAGCATCATATTGTTTTCCTAAAAAAAAATAATAATAATGAAACAAGATAAAAAAGCCCAGAGCTTCCTCACCGAGGCTCCAGTCTGCAGCGTCAGCTGCGCCTTTGTGAATGGCGCGAAGATCCCTGTGTGAACGCCGTCTGCACCGAGGCGCTGTCCTAGCTGCAGCCTGGCAGAGCGATTTGATTTATTCAGTTCTTCATTCAACAAAGGCTTGAGAGCACCCGATCTGCGGCAAGTGCCTTGCTGGGTGCTGAGGACCCAAAGAAGAATCAGGCAGGTCCTCTGACCTTGAGGAAATCAGGTCCACTCAGGCAGAGAATGGACTACCTTGCGACCCGCAGAACAAGTGCTGGGCGGGAGGGAGGTGCATTGGAACTGCAGAGCTCCTGGGGGTGGAGAGGCTTCCTGAAGCATGGCCTTGAGCAGGATGGGAAGCGTGCATAGAAGCCTTCCAGTGGAGGATGGGCAAAGGGTATCCCAGGCGGAGGAAGTACTCTACGAGTCTTCTAGAGGCAGAAGTCCACCCACCTGAGTGCTCACCAGATGGGCACTGGGCTCCCCAAAGATCGATAGCAGAGTGTGGGACCCCTGGCAAACTGAAAAATCTTCCAGCTTCCTGGGTTTCTGGGTTTCCAGGAGAAAATGGTGACCACCCTACATGTGAATCTTCCCACATCTCCTAAAACTCCCGAGACAAACTACCAACTGTGAGAAAAAATGAAACACCCCAGTCTGGAAGAGACTGGAACCCCAGTTACATGAGGCAGGATGTGGGCGGGTGAGAGTCAGAGCTGAGCCCAGGCAGGGAGGGGACCATGCAGGGCTGGGTGAGGGCAGAGCATCAGGGACAAAGACAAGGACGGGCCTCCCTTGGGGGCCAAGGGAGAGGGGGAGCCTGGAACGCAGGACCAGAGAGAGTCGGGGAGGCAGGAAGGAGCCCTGGGGGAGGGTGATGTCCTCGTTTCCAGAAGTCTGACAGAGGAAGTGGCTGGTGACAAGAGCCCCTGGAGAGGAAGGTGGCCAGGTGGCCTCATGTTGCTCAGGACTTCCTCATTTTCATACTGGAAGTCCCGACCCGGCACCCTCAGTCTCAGGCAACCTGGGGAGATCGATGACCAACTTCTGCCCAGAAGAGAACAAAAAATTCAGAAGGAACTGGTTCTCAGCACAGTGTGGCGGGGGCGGGGGGGGGGGGGGGTGCTGCATCAAGAGCATCTCACCCAGGCACGGGGGAGGCTGGGGAATGCTAACCTGGAAGGGCCACCCAAGCCCCTCCCCCGCCACACCTGTGCCATAGCCACCGCGTTAATCTCTAGTTGAAGGAAGTCCAGCACACGGAAGCCCTTGGCCGGCAGCTGCCTAAGTCACGGGGCCTCCACCAACTCTCCTCGCCTCCTAGACTGATTTTCCTTCTGTGGATGAGAGCTCATTACCTGTTCTCACTGCTGTTGTAGCTGAGCCTGACTTCCACCCAGGAAATGCAGTGGTGAGTGGAGGTGGGACACACAGGCAGGTCGGGCTGCACTGGGATCCCTCCTCTGAGCCACCTGAAGTCACGCTCATTCTCTGCAGGACAGGCGACCGTGCACCTGCCAGGGTTCAGCAAGGTGCTGGCATATTCAGCAACATAATGGAACACTTCTTCAGGAGCCACACTAAGGGCGAAACCCCACGTCACCCACAGTAAGAGTTAATTAAAAGTCCATCATGTGCAGTCAAGCTGCTGTCCCCTTGGATAGAATCATCAGAGGTGTTAATTACTAAAGCCTCGAAGAGCCAGGTGTTAATCATTTCTGCAACAATAATAGCTACAGTAGGGGAAGTCGGTATTTGGGACCTCCACACAGGCTTTGGAGAAGCAGCCGTACTCAGGGTCAGGGCTGGTCAGGGTCGTGTGTGTGTAAGGCCTTCATAGACCGCGGCATGTGGAGTCACCTGGTTGGGGCCGCACAACTACAGAGGGAGAAATCTGAGACAGACTCGAACACAGGACAACAGCCTGAGAACAGGGAGGTGGCCGTCCACAAGCCAGGAGGGGGCTGGAGGACATCCTTGCCTCGCAGCCCACGGGAAGGACAGCCATGGCAACACCTTGACTTTGGACTGCTAACCTCAGACACACAGTTCATGGTGTTCTGTCACAGCTGCCCTAGCAAACTCAGAAAGGATACATTTCTTAATATAAAACAATGGAGCTGTGTTTTATTCATTGGTATTTCTGTAGGAGTTTTAAACATTTAAACATTTTCCTGTTTGCATGTCATTGAGCCACTCAGGATGCAGGGTGAGCACCCTCCTCCCCAGATATCTTTAAGCCACAAAAGATTCTTTCTTCACTGATGTGCATGAGAGAATGGGGTCCCTCAGCATCGGAGAGGGATTGATTCCAGAGCCCCCGCATGTGTGAAATGGAACACCATTTGCAGGGAATCTCTGTAGACTAGAAATGGAACTCAGGAGCACTCTACCACCAGCAATTCTGCAGACCTTTTTGTGTTTTATTTTCAAAAGGGTCCTGCTAAGTCAGCTGCCCAGGCTGGCCTCAAACTTGTGTATCAGCCTCCCGAGTAGTGGGGATCATCGGCCAGCACCACCCCATGCGGCTCTCCTGCATCCTTTGAAACATTTCTAGAATACTTGTAATTCCTAATACAGTGTAATGCTGCAAAGAGTGGTTACCCTGCATTGCTATTTGCATTTGTATTATGGTATTGTTATTTTTACTGTTTTATGAATATTTTCAAGGCATGGCTGGTTGGATCCTCAGACACAGGACTCATGGGTGCCGGGAGCTGGTTTATAGAGACGTGTTTTGATCCTAAATGGAGGTGGAGGAGAACATGGTTGGGAAAGCAGGCGGCTCTTACCCTCTCCCATGCACCATTGATACGTGTCCTCCAGCTCTGCCAAAGTGGGTTTCCTCCAAACAGACGGTAGGGACTCTGTCTTGGGTTTAGGTCTAGGTTGTTGCAGGGACTAAGGTGGAGGGAAATTCAGCATAGGCTGCCCCCTCCAAAACATACTGGCGTAAATTTAGTGGGAGAGTCTCAAAACTACAGGGTGGTGGCTCATGACATTCTCATCCAGTTACAGGGATACCCAGCTAATTTGAGCTGTGTGGGCAACAGCAGTTCCTCTCTCTCTCTCTCTCTCTCTCTCTCTCTCTCACTCACACACACACACACACATACCAGGAGATGTGGAAAACATACACAAATCCAATTGCTGCTAAATGGTTTCCACAACCTAAACACTGTCCCATCCAGTCAGGTCACAGCCCTGTCCCCTGGTTCACCTGCACAGACAGATTAAGCTCAGATCCTCAGCCCTGGTTTGAAGTGGGGTGGAGGAATGGTGACGTCCACAATGTGTCCGTGTGATTTAAGTGAGATTTGAAAGGATGGTGGCTGTGTCCATGTCATCTTCATCCAGCTTCTGCCGTCCCAACATGGGGCAAGTCTGAAGGAGGTGGCAAGGTGGAAACACGTCTGCGTGACACAGGTGATTTAATGCACAGTGGCTGACATCAGGGTGCGTTGTCCTTGGGGACCTGCTCCTGGCTGGCCACCTCTAAGCCTCTGTCTTTGTAAAACCCTGGTGCATGCTGTGGGGTGGGTGTGAGGTGTCCCCCGAACTCTGGTGTTAATGTGGGAGGTGACCTCATTCATGGATCCATGCATTTGATGGATTAGTGATTGGAATGGATCACTGGGTGCTAACAGCAGGCAGGGGGGCTTGGCTGGAGGAAGGGGCCTCCGGGGACAGGGCGTGGGGTTTGTGTGTTTGTCCCTGGTTCCCTGCGCTCTCTGCTTCCCTCTGGAGCACGTCTCCTCCGTGGTTCTGCCTCACCTCAGGCTGGAGCAATGGAGTTGGTGGACCATGGACAGAGCCTCTGAACCTGTGAGCCTGAAGCAAACTTGTCCTTCTTTAAACTGATCTTGCCAGGCATGTTCATCACAGTGACTAGGCCAGTGTGTTGTGCTAACACACAGTGGTGGGTTTACCGTGACATACTCCTGCACACTCCTAACGCGGTTTGAGCAATGTCATTCTGCAGTACCCCCTCCCCTTCTCTCCCTCCCCTCGCCCTCTGATCCCCTTTGTCAACTCTGCTGGTCTTCCTTCTGTTTTCACGAGGTCCTCCTTTGTGCTTTTCCCCTCTCTCTCTCTCTCTCTCTCTCTCTCTCTCTCAACTTCCACATATGAGACAGAACAAACAACCCTTGACTTTCTGAGTCTGGATTATTTTTACTCAATGTGATGTGTTCCAGTTCCACCCATTTTCATGAAAATGATATAATTTCATTCTTTTTATGGCTGAGTAGAAATCCGCTGTGTATACCTACCATGCTTCCTTTATCCATTCATCTGTCACGGACACCAGGGCTGGTTCCATGGCTTGGCTATGGTGAAACATTGGCGTACCTAAATCGCTGCAGGATGCTGCCGTGGACAGCTGGGTCATGGTGTTCCATTCCGACTCTTTGGAGGAGCCAGCATACCGATTTCCAAGGTGGTCATGCTGATTTTCAGTCCACCAGGAGTGTGAATGTGCTACTCTCAATGGCTGCCCTCCTGACTGGTGTGAGATGAACTCTCTGTGCAGTCTTGGTTTGCATTTCTCTAATTGCTAGAGATGTTGAACATTTTTGCATGTATTCGTTGGTCATTAGAATTTCATCTTCTGATAATGTCTAGTAGTTCATTTACCCATTAATTGACTAGGCTATTTTTTTTTTGGTGTTAAATTTCCTGAGTCTTTTTAAAAAAATATATTCTGCATATTATTTCTCTGTTGAAAGAAGAGTTGGAAAAGATTTTCTCCCATCATGTAGGCTTTCTTTAATACTCGTTTCTTTGCTGTGTAGATTTTTGGCTTGGTGCCATTCCATTTGCTAATTCTTGGTAGGACTGCCTGAGCTTTAGGGGTCCTGATGAGGAAGTCATTGCCTGATCCTGTGTGCTGAAGAGTCCCCACTATGTTTTCCACTAGCTGCAGCCAGTTTCTGGTCTAATCCCCACCAGATTGGTCCACCTTCAGTTCACTCTTGCCCAGGGCATCTTGCTTCATTCCTCTGTGCATGGATATCCAGTTTCCTGTCACCATTGGTTAGAAAGTCTGACTTTCCTCCATTCAGGCCTTGGCACCTTTGTCAAGGGCCAAGTGGCTGCAGCTGCGTGGTCTGTCTCTGTGTCCTCTCTCTCTGCCATTGCTCTCCCGTCTATAGAACCACTGTCTTTTGAAGTCCACACTCTAGCAGGGGATTTTTCTTTATTTTTTTTTCCAGTTTTACTGTGATACAATTGACCAATTAAAAAAAATGCATGTTTACAGTGTACAACCTGGTGCTTTCACATATCTGTACACTGTGAAGTAATCAAGTAGTTAGCATACCCCGGCTTTCTCAGGTGCTTTCTTGGCCCCTTTGTGTGCGGTGAGAACATTTAAGATCTACCACTTGGCGGTTTTCGAGCATGTGACACGTTGTTAGTAACCGCAGTTGCCTCGCCATGCACTAGGTCTCCTGTGCTCGCTGACCCTGCAGAGCCGGACCTTCTCCCCTGTGACCAGCATCTCCCTTTCCTGACCCCCAGCCTCTGAAACCCCCATTCTACTCTCTGCTTCCCCAGTTCAGTTCCTCCAGATTCCACATGCAGGCGCTCTCTTAAGGTGTTAGTCTCTCTGTGACTTTTTTTCCCACCCAGCGGGACATCTTCCTGTTCATCCATGTCAGTGCCAACGGCAGATTCCCCTCAATCCTGAGGCTGACTTGTGTTCTTTGTGTATCTGTGCACCAGATTTCTTTTCTCGTCCATCCAGGGATGGACACTTGGATTAAATCTGTGCAGTGAACGTGGGAGTGTGGATGCCCCTTGGACACACTGCCACTTGTCCTTTCCTGAAGAATCTGCAGATTGTTTTCCTGTGTGGCTGGACGCATCCCACCAGTTACGCACACTGGCCCCTCTTCTCCACAGTCACGTAAACATGTGTTGCCTTGGCTCTTTTTGATGGAAGCTGTTTTCACAGGTGTGAGGTGACATCTCCTGTCTGTGGATTGGCATTTCCCTAAGGATTGGTTGTGCTGGCTTTTCTTTACATAGACCTGCTGGCTACTTGTATGTCTTCTTTTGAGAGATATCTACTCGGGCCCTGCTCACGTGTTAACCAGGGTTTTGCTTTCCTGCTGGTGCGCTGTTGGGTTGCTCATGCGGTTGGGGAATTAGCCCCTGGTCAGGTGTGCATTGCAGGAATTCCCTCCCCTCTGCAGGCTTCCTCTTCACTCTGTCGACTGCTCCCTTTGCTGTGCAGAAACCCTTTAATTAGATGTAATCTCCCTTTCCCATCTTTTGTAGCTTGTGCTTTTGTGGCCATATTAAAAAAAAAAAAATTATTGCCCAAACCAATGTCAGGAAATTTCCCGTTTTCTCTGAGCAGTTTTACGATTTCAAGTCTTAGGTTAGATTTTTACCCATTTTAAGTTTATTTTTGTATTTCATGTGAGGCGAACAGCTCATGTCATTCTTCAGCATGTAAATGTTCAGTTTTCCAGACGGTGCCCTCTGTTGAAGGCCTGCCCCTTCCTCGGGCGCGTTCCCGGCCCCTTGGCTGAGAGTCTGTGGTGTGGGTGTGACTCTGCTCAGCCCCGGGGCCCACTAGTCTGCTTGTCCACCATCCCTGATGCCTTAAGCACCACGACTTTGTAGCCCATTTTAAAATCGGGAAGTCTGATGCCTCCAGGTGGAGCCCCTCAAGATTCCATTTGTGGTCTTTTGTGGTTCTGTCTGAATTTTAGGAGGGCTCCCCTTATGTCTGTGAAAGACACGGTGGGGATTTGGATGGACTCATACTGAGCTTACAGGTCCCTCTGAGCAGGATGCACACTTAACACTCACCCCTCAGTCATGTCCAGCGGTCTGGTTTGTGCAGGCTCCTCCTCTCTGGCTTCTCTGAGGGCGCACCCATGGACCTCCTTCCACGGGGCCCTGACCAGATGACACCCTCCAGCCTCCCCAACCAAATAGCAGGGAGAATCCACGACCTCAGTGCCCTCCTACGTTCCATTAAAGTGAAATGGGAAAGCAAATGAAAGAAGGGAGGGAAGCTTTGTCTCTGTCTTCCTCCTCGTGCCCTTGACAAGTCATTTTCCCAGATAAATCAAGGCTGGTGGCCAGGGACTGACTCCCCTTTTGGTGGGCTGTCAGCCTGTTGGCTCTTGTTATCCGTGAGTCCTCCTCCCCATGAAAGAGGCTGAATTAGAGGAAAGCAAACTAACAGACGAAACAAAAAACTTGTCTGGAGACAAAATAGGGACCTGATAAAAAAGTCCTAGCAAGGAGACCCCTGAAACTGAAATCAAATCAAGAAGAGGTCCCTAGAAGTCTAAGTGTGTATAAAACACACAAAAAGAAAGGAAAAGAAAAGAGAAAGAAAAAGGAGGGAGGAGAAGGGCCAGCCTTGACCTTGGGTGAGGCTCTGCTGGCAGCCAGAGCCGTGCCCACCTGGAATCAGTGACTGATGTGGGCCAGGTGGCATGGTGGCTTGTCAGGAGCACTGTCATCAGACATAAAAACTGCCTCACAGATGCCTTTCCAGTGCAATCCTCTTATAAGTCACCCACACCTTTGCTGGGAACCAGTTTCCTCCCGATGACGCTCCTCTGCGGACCCAGCCGGGTTCTGCGTGCGAGCCCTCTCAGGGACTGCATCCCCGGGCCCTCATTACCAAGATCCAGCCCGGGCATCCTATTAGTCACCTCTTCCCTATTTCTATGGCAACCGTGGGAAAGGCAGGCTTGCTTCTGTGTGGGCCGTGCTGTTTTTATCTGGCACTGCTTTAAAGCTATTCAGCTAGGGCTGAATTTGGGCTGCAACTCACGGAAGAGGTTGAGGAGGAAAATTCAGGACCAGCAAAATCTAACACGGACAGAAATAAAAAGAGTTTATTTCAGTTTCGGTTCCCCGGGTGCCTTGTAAACTCAAGCTATTAAGACATTCTCCATTGTCTGCCCCTAAATTTTCTGAGATTGAGACACTTGAGAACCATAGAAAGGAAGGTATTTGAAAAATGTCTCTAACATTAGAAGTAAGGCAGTCAGACCTGGGAGATAGCTGGGAAGTGGTCAGAAATAACAAAACCAACATTATTTGATTTTTGGAGTATTTGGAGCATTACAGAGCACAGTGTTACAGAATTAAGTACTAGTTAGCCATTGCCGCGTAACAAATTAGTCCAAAACATAACCACTCATGACGACACAGTTTCTCATCTTACTGTGGGGGATCAGGAAGCTGCTGCGGCAGAGCTGGGTTCCCTCCTTCAGGGTCACTGACAGGATTTGTTTAAAGTGTCATCCAGGGCTGTAGACACTCAAGGCTCAATTGGGAAATGCTGTGCTTTCAAGCCCATTCGTGGGATGGTTGACAGGACTCTTTCCTCTCAGGATGTTGGATTGAGGGCCTGGGTTTCTCATTGGCTTTTGACAGGAGGCCACTCTCAGGTCCTTGACATATGGACCTATGGGTCCCTCCACACAGGACACTTGCTTAATCAGGGCAAGCATGAGAGGAGAGGGAGAGGAAGACAGGGAGAGAGAGGGTCACGGACTTGCATGATCTTATTTTGGAAATAGTCCCTCACTTTTGCTATCTTCTGTTCTTTGGAAGAAAGTCCCTGGGTCCAGCCGCACTAAAGGGGAGGAGATTACAAAAGACCATGAGCACCAGGAGGGGGACCCACGGGAGCCACGTCAGGAATGCCTCCTTCACCTTGGCGTTCACTACAAAGTGTCAGTGCTCCACAGCTTCTTCTAGTACCCATAATCTACACCCATCAGCCTCCCCGGACAAATCTAGTGCAGAAATAAGCCTCTCACTGCACCGTGAAACTAGCTCCCACATACCAAGGTGTCAGTAAGAGTGAAAAAGGAACATTTATTCCCCCTTGCAGGTTTCCCTGTGCAGGGAACAACCGAGAGTGGTCCCTGTGCCCGCCCTTCACCTTCTCCACCACGCAGGAGCTCAGGGAGATGATGCCGGATCAGACCTGCTGCCTTTCTCCCCTGGCATCTACCTGCCTGCGAAAGGTAGTCTTTTGGTCTGCTTCTAAGGCCACCGTAGCAGAGCTCTGCCCTTTGGAGGGGGTATTTTGAGTGGGTGAAATGCAATCCTGGAGCGGTTTAAGAGAGGCCTCATCATATCTCAGACAAGTGCTCCAACAAGCGGCACTTTGATCCCCACAGGACGGACTCTTATGGTTCTGTTCTACGTTAATCAGAAATCGAGGCGTGGTGAAGTGGGCTGATCAGGAAGGAATGTCATTGAAAAGATGGCTCATTACTTACAGTCCCCAAGGGAACGGGGCATGACTTTCCTCAGGGGATCCTGCCAGTGTTGATCACCAGGCAGAGGGAGAAGGGGACCAAGGACACAGGACACAGCCTTGACTGAGGAGACTATGGGAGTGACTGGGGAGGCAGGCAAGCAATCTTAGGAATGGCAGTTTGAGTCATTTCCATGAGCTCTGGGGCGTGACACTATGCCAACCGTCTGCTGCCTGCCTTGGGTGATTAGGAAGATAGATAATGGCCACCTAATAATGAGTACCTGACAAAGGAGGTGGCTGGGGACACACACCTTACACTGGGTGGTTTGTATTTGGAAGGTGGGTCCCAGGAAGACTCCTTCCAAGTCAGGGCTGGCTGAGGTAGGAAGGGACGCAGAGGGCCGAGAAGGCGCCTCAAGGCTATTACCTGGTTGTCCCGAAAGACCCACCTGGGATATAATATAAGGGAAATGTAAAACCTCAAGTTCACAGAAGCTAGAAACATGGATAATACGGCTTCCCTTTCAGGAAGTTTCAAATCATGTCAAGAAGGACTGGATTTGGCTTGCTTTCAGGAAGCCCTCTGTCTGCTCTTTTGGGAAGGGGCCAGAGGGACCAAGGGAGAGGCAAGCAGCCCGGGGGTGAGACACTTGCAGCCATCCAGCCAAGAGAGGGTGTCAGGTCCAGGCCCATGAGGAGTGAGAAGGTCAGGGATCGATGCCGAGGCAGAACCGGATGGATCAGCTGACTGCTCAGGATGTAATAAGGGGGCCACCTCACTGGGACTGCACAACAGGAAGGCGGGATTTGCCACCCGCTCAGATTAGGGAAGCTGTGGGTGGAGAGGATTCAGGGCCGGGGGAAGAGAAGGAGTTCAGGTATAGACTTGTCAGGTGAGAGGTGCTTATTAGATATCACAGTAGACAGAGTAACGGCCTCCAACGAAGGCGTGTCCCAGTCCTTGGAACCTCTGAATGTATTACTGCAGAGTAGACTAAGGTTGCAGGGGTAATTAAGGTAACTAATCAGTTGATCCTGGATTGTCTGGGTGGGTGAACCCCATATCACCACAAACACCCTGAAAGTCAAAAGGGGAGACAGAAGAAGGTTGGTGTCATATCTAGGTGACATGAGGACTCAACTGGCCATTGCTTTCTTGGAAGATGGAGGGAGGAGCCTCATCAAGGAAATGGATCCTCCAGCAGGGCTTCCCAAGGAACCAGCCCTACCCACACTTGGCTTTAGTCCGCGAGGACTATTCTGCACTTCTGACCGCCAGAGCAATATGAAGAGAAATGTGGTTTGTCTTAAGGCACCAAGATTGTGGTAACCTGGTGCAGCCACAAGTGGAAACAACACAGACCTTCAAGTTGCTACTGGGTAAACAAACAAGCTATCATACAAATACGTAAATAGATAAATTGAACATGCAGTGAGAAACTGAGCATGAGATGAAAGAAAGAGGGAGGGAAGGAGGGACAGAGGTGCATGTGGTACTGCCCCTGGATCTGGGTGTAGACCCTGAGACACTGGTTCCTCTGGCCCGTCCTTCAAGAGATAACCAGTTATTCTTCCTCAGCTATGAGATTAATAAATCCCTTTTTCTGTTTAATATAATTTGGATCAGTTTCCTTAACTAGCCACTGAATGAGTCCTGACTCACTCAGGTTTCATGCAGTCCAAAGGGGACACCACCTGTGAAGGGCCCGTGAAGGATGCCCAGAGCTCCCAGCGTTGCTGACCACTGGAAGCCCAGTCTCACCCATTTAGGTCCACATCTCCGTCCCTGACTCTCATTCCATGTCCTCCCTTGCCTCTCTACTTTAGCCAGGCGAGAGGCCCGGGGGACCTAAGCAAGAAGAAGCCAAACTCTACTTTTATTCCTCCTTCTGCTCCCTGACTTTGCATTGCAGGGAGCCATTGCGATCTGTCTGCAAGACACTTCCTGCCTGTCCCCTCTGCTGGAGTCCAGAAGGAGGAGGAGGAGGACAGATGCTCCAGCTCACTGGAGCTTCTCCGGCCAGCACTGCTGGGGCTTGGTGGCCTCTGGGTGCAGGTGCAGGAAGGGGTCTCCCAGGGCTCTCTTCCTCCATTTCCTGTTGCTATGTCAAGACACCTGAGACAGCGTGATTTATAAAGAATAGGAGTTCATTTGCATTGGAGCAAACACTAATCAGTGTCTAGGAAAGCTTGTTCAGCTGTGAGAGAAGAAGGACTCTGAAGAATGTGATCACAAAGAAATGGAGAGGGAAAACTGGCCTCTTCCCTTGCCTCTAACCCCTAGGTGTGCAGAGTGACCCTGCTTGTAAAGGAAAAGAATGTACTAAAAACCCAACCGAAGGAGCCCATCTTTAGATGGGGTGTGACCTGTCCTGTGCGCTCCTCTGCCTGCAGGTGTGGCGGGCCCTCCGTTTGTCCCAGGCTGCTGTAATAAAATGCACAGAACCTTCCCACTGAGTCCTCCAGTTTCTTCTTTGGAACCAACAAGCGGTATCCTTGGGTTGTTTGCAGCCCTGGTGTTGAACAATTTGGCTCACGGTTCTGGAGGCTGGGAGGTCTCAAAGCAAGAATCAGCATCTGATTGGCAACTGGAGGGGCTTCTGTGCATCTCAGCATGGCAGAGGGCATGTGGTAAGCAAGTTGGCTTGGATCTTTCCTTCTCTTCTTATAAAGCCACCACTGCGGTCATGGGGGCCCAGCCTCCAGACCTCACCTAATCCTAGTTACCTCCTAAAGGCCTCCAATCCAGTACCACCTATGTTTGAGCTTGGGGATTGGGTTTCCAATCTGTGATCTTTGGGGGCACACATTTAAACCTTAGCATGGACATATGCTCAGGTTCTGGAAGAAAGGTGGACAAAGCTTCCACACTCGGCACTCAGGTAATGACACAAAATTCCAAAGGGTTCTCTTCCTTGCCTTCCTGTCCCCTGCTTAGGTAGCACAGGAGTCTGGGGCAGGTGGGATGGCTGTACAGTGCCAATTCTGCCCCACTGTGTGAGGACTGGAGGGTGGTCAGATCTTGTCTGTTTGAGGACTGTGGTCATTTGGCCTTGTGTAATCGCCTCTAGACCCAGGCTCCAGGGTGGCAGCCCACTTCGTTTCTGTGCCCCATGGCATGGAGCAGATGCCAGGATGTATTGTTCAGTGACTAAATGAGGCGCTCAGTGGCTTTACAAGGGAGAAAAATCAAAAGGAAATGAACTGGGTGGGATCCAGGGGAAGGGAATTCATCAGAATCCATCATCTGCCAAGGATGTTGACAGAGGACGGCAAATAAGGTTTGACCACGTGGCCAAATGCCAGGGTGGGTGGAAAACAACCCCTTCCTGCTCATGTGCCCAACAACCCACATGCCCCAAAAAGTACGTTGCTACGGTCATTACATCATTCCATCCACCAACCACCCTCTGGGTGCAGGAATGAGCCCAGCCAGCTGCTGAACAGCTGGAGCTCAAGGGGCAGAGGCCTGGCCCGCGGTCAGGCACGTGGTAGGTCTGCTGACCCACTCACAGCTGCCCTGGACCTTCCACAATCCCAGGATGTCGCTGTCAGCAAGGATCGCTGAAGTCACTTAGCTGACAAAGAAGACTCATCCCGACAGCTCTCCTCACCCTGTGAGAAGGTCGCTGGGGCCAGGGCAGCCCCGTCAGAAAGCATCTCTGCCTCGGGGTTTGAGGATCTAGGAGTTCTCTGACCTCACACCATCAGAGCCTCTGCAGTGACTAGCAGAGACAATCACAAGCATCTCCCACAGAGAGGAGGCTCCTTGGCTGCTCTTCCTTTATTCTCACACCCTTCACTGGCCATCTCCCAGATCCTGCCACGGCCACTCTGTTTTCCCTTAAGAGCTTCTTAAAAGAATAGGAGAAAGGTTACTGAAGTCAAGTGACGGACACAGGGGCCACACTGGTGGTCTCTGCATTAGCTTATGCATGAGTTTAAATGGGCTGTTTTATAGCCCATTTGCGTGGATTTGCGTGCTGTGACTGAGCACAGTGAGACCACAGGATTCTCTGCAGATGGGAAGTATTTGTTTTGAAGTTTGGTTAGATCATGGTGTAGTAAACTATGGTCGGCAATCGGATGCCTATTTTCAAAAAATTTTTAAATTTGCTCTAATTGTACATGACAATAGAATGCATTTATACATTTTGATAAATTGTACATAAATAAATGGAGTATGGTTTCTCGTTTTTCTGATTGTACATTGGTTATGCAGTCATGTGAGTATACGAGGTAATAATGTCTGTTCATTTTACTCTCCTTCCTACCCCATACCCCGTCCCCTCTCCTTGCTCCCCTCTGCCTAATCTAAAGTAACTCTATTCTGCCCTAGTCACCCCCTTACTGTGAATTAGCATCCACATATCAGAGAAAACATTCAGCCTTTGGTTTTGGGGGTTTGGCTTATTTTGCTTAGTATGATATTCTCTAATTCCATCCATTTACCAGCAAAAGCCAGAATTTCATTCTTCTTTAAAGCTGAAGAATATTCCATATATATATATATATATATATATATATATATATATATATTGCATTTTATTTATCCATTCATCTGTTGAAGGGCACCCAGGTTGGTTCCATAGCTTAGCTATTTGAGTTGAGCTGCTGTAAACATTGATGTGGCTGCCTCACTGTAGTGTGCTGATTTTAAGTCCTTTGGGTATGGATGACATATTTGTGAATAAAGTCTTATTGGAGCATAGCCATACTCAGTCATTTGCATGTTGTCTGTGGCTCAAAGGAGAGCTGCAAAAATATTTCAGTAGTGATGACAGAGAACAAATGGCCAATCAGTTCTAAGATATTTATCATCTGGATCTTTAAGAAAATATCTGACTCCTGGTTTAGACTGATGATTGTATTTATCATGATGAAAACAATGATGGTAATGGTGGTGATTTTAATGAAGTTAATGATGATGGTCATGATGAGGATGATGAAGATGGTAGTGATGATGGTGGTGACGATGGTGAAGGTGATGATGGTGATGATGGTGATGGTGATGGTGATGATGGTGATGGTGATGATGGTGGTGATGGTGGTGATGGTGATGATGGTGGTGATGATGGTGATGGTGGTGATGATGGTGATGGTGATGGTGATGATGGTGGTGGTGATGATGGTGATGGTGGTGAAGGTGATAATGGTGGTGGTGATGGTGATGGTGGTGATGGTGGTGACAATGGTGACGATGGTGATGGTGATGATGGTGATTATGGTGGCGATGTGGATCATGATGATTTCATTGATGATGATGACAATGATGTACCTGACTCACCTTGGAGTAGACCAAGGGACATGTGAGTGCTTCCTTGGATCACATGTGGACCCATGGGCAAAGAAAGTCAGCTAGGAGTGGCTTTAAATTCTGTTGCAAGGATCCTCTAGAAGTGAGCTAGTACTGACTGAAGGGATGGCCAGGGAAGCATAGGCAGAGGAAGAGTGGTAGCTGAACGAGCACTCCCACCATGATAGGCATTAAAGCAGAGGGGCAGCATGGAGCCCTGCGAGCCCACTGAAACACCCTTGCTAGAAAAACCCAGACATAACCACCTCCCCAAGTCAGAGACAGTAAGCTCCCTCTGCGAATGAGCCAACTTTTCCCCCTTCCTGGCCTCCCTTTGTGCTGGGGGACGTGAAGAACAGCTGGCTCGTGCAGGGAGCTGCGGTTGTGGTAGCACCTGCCTCCTCATCGAGGTGGGCAGAGCCAAGGGAAGGGAGGGGCAAGTTCACCCTGAGTGGAGAAGAAGCTGAGTGATGTCAGCAGGAGCACTAGCAGTGCCAGGGTCTCAGGTGGGCCAGGTCTGCCTCTGTGACCCAGGAGGGAGGGGCAGAGGACATGGGGACCTGCCCTCCAAGGCAGGAGGCACAAAGAAAGTGGTTTGCGGCTGGCACTTCCCATGGTCATCCTTGGCTAGTGTGACCTTCACAGTGGCAGCTGCAACAGGTAATATCCACGACCACCTAGGGCACCAGAGTGGACCCCACCTGCCACTCGGGACCTCACCATGGACCTGGGATGCCACCCAATCCCAGGCCACCTCTCTTACCCACTGCACTTGGACTACTGCTGAGCTCCAGTCATCGAAAATGGCCCTTGCCTGACCTGCTCTCCTGCTCTCCTGCTCTATCCTCTCCTTTTCAGCAGCTCCTCCTGAGTCAGTGCCACCCTCTCCTCCACCTGGCTGCCTCCCCTCCACCATGTGGCCCCTCGGACCCCATCTGCCATGGCCACTGCCTCTGTCTTTTGTGTCACCCTGCACAGTCTCATCATCACTTGCTGAGGTATCTCCAAATTCATGCTAATGGTTCCTAAAGGTGGGGCCTTGGGGGTGGTCAGGGTGCACGAGGTCATGAGGGGGCCCCGGGTGATGTGAGGGGCTCTGTAGCAAGAGGAGAGCCCAAGCTGGCTTGCTGGCTCTGCTCCTCCGTGTGCTGCCCCACCACGTTAGGAGGCAGCATGAGACCCCACCAGATGCCATTGCCATGCCCTTGGACTTCTGGCCTCCAGACTAAGAGAAATGCATCTCTTCCCTTTATCAACGCCACCATCCCTCGTCGCCCGCCATACAGCAGTGGCCTGGCACCCATGGCTACTAGGAGAGCATCCACGTGGCGCCATCTGCGCATGAGCGGTGTGCCCGTGCTCGGTCCAGGCCTTCCTCCCGCTCTGTGCCCAGTGCCCAGCGCCCTGCCCGAGCCTGCTGCGCAGCGCTGCTCCCTGCACACGAGCTCCACATTTCAGGATGTTGCTCCATATTGTTTCAAAACACTGACTTCTAAGCCGGCCTCCACACGCGGCTGCTCGTCTCCGTGTCTGTCGCGGAAGTTTTCTGAAATCCTCAACAAGGACAAGGACCCTCAGCCTCCGGAGTTGGCGAGGCCACAGGGAAATGCTGAGTGAGGAGTGGGGACAGAGGAACCGAGCTGCCAGAGGTGGGGACGGCACTTGGAAGCAGCTCCTGTGCAGCGCTCCCGGGGAGCCCTGCCTGAACATCTGGGGCACAGACGGCCTCCCCACGTCCAAGGACAGCGGCCCCAGGACTCGGCTCCAGCTCAGGCCCAGGAACTCTGCCTGGGAAACAGCGTTATCAGGCTGGGTTTGTGATGCATGACCAGGTCCCAAAATAGTGTCCTGCCCCTCCTGTGCCCACTGCAAGGCTGGCTCTGCCTCTCTGCCCTGGTGTCCTGTCTGCAGCCTGCTCTGACTTTGACTTCCTTTCTTCATCCCCCACCTCCTGGCTGACTCTCGGCAGGGAAGCTGCGCACTCAGTCCTTAATTAAGTTCTGTTACTGCCGGAAATAACTAGACACACACATGCACATGCACACACATGCACACACATGTACGCACAAACTCACACACGCACACCCTGTGCAGCTAACAAGGCTGGTTTGAAGTGGGAGGGAAGGCAGGGGTGCAGAGTCCACTCCCATGCCCGTTTTCTGTCCGTAATCGTGAGCGGCTTAGAGCCACTGCCACAGCGCGTCAGTCCATGCAGAGTGGGTCTGTCAGAGACAGACAGTCTCTGCTCCCTCCCTGTGCCTCCCAGCCTTCTACCTGCCTGCAGCCAGGGGATGAGGTTTCCAGAAGGCCTCCCTGGAGGCTGGCCCCCTGGTCTTGGCCTTCCCACCTCCAGAACTGAGAACCATCTTAATAACTCCCCCAGGCTCAGGTGTTCCGCCAAACGGACTGACACTCAGCAAGGCAGATCATGACCACGTGGTTTAAGGCAGACCCTCAGTGATGTGGCAATGGCCCCGAGAGATGACTCTGGACTGCACTGCTCAGAGGAGGGCAAGGACTGGGAGCCGTGCAGTGACCTGCCTGCCACACGCGGTGCTGGGGTGTCAGCCTGCTCTCAGGTTCCAGTCTCTCCAAGGCCTGTCCCTGTCACTCAGCTGTTCAAAGCTCTTCAGTGATCCCCACTGTCTCAGGCTGGAGACCAACCATTGCCAGTCCCCCGGGGCTGGGTTCCTCTGCCCCAACACTTCTGCCCCGGAATCCCTTCTCCTCTTCCTTCTCTGTCACTTTCCTGGCCCCCACTACACTGCACTGACTGCCTCCAGTTCCTTGAGTGTGCTCTGCTCTACTGCCCCAGGGCCTTAGCTAGTGCTCCTCTGCCAGGATGCTCCTCCCACCCGGCCACCCTCTCTTCCACTCTCCCTTCTCCTTCTCCCCTCATTTAGCCTTGCCCTGTGCCTCCTCTGCTCACACTTCCTGCCCAGAGGGATACCCACAGGTGACTCCTAACGCTCACCTTTGTAATTAAGCATGCCACTAGACATGCATGGCAGGTGGTGACAGCTGTCAATTACATTCACCTGTGAACTCCCCAGGAGCAGAGGCCTCACATTTCCTGTGCTCCATTTGATCCCCAGGCTCAGAACCAACAGAATGTGGCCACCGCAGAGCTCCATAGAGAGTTGTCAACAGCAGGTGGGACTGGTTGTTGAAGTAGTAGACACATCCTCTGGTCCTGGGAGGGGTCAGGATCAGCTGTCCCCTCCCCCGCTCCATGAGGTGGCTCCAGGCCTCCCCTGTGCTCCTAGGCCGGTGCAGGTGAGCCCAGCTGGTGAGGTGAAGGACAAGGTCACCAGTTGCAGACATTCCAGAAGGACAGAGCGAGGCCTCCTCAGAGACTCAGGACCCTGCTCTGCCTCTCCCCACAAGGTCCAGTGCTGCTAAGTCTTCCTGCCGTCCTTCCGACAGCTGGCCAGGTGCACTCTGCAGTCCGGGATGCACTGGCAGCCAGCTACAGTGCCGCAGCTGGCCGGGAGGGGACTCTGGCCGCAGGATTCCTGCAGCCTGGGCAGGGAGCATGGGGTTGGGGGAGGGGGTCCAGGTTCTGTTGCTTCTGGGAGCCAGGGCAGGGTACCCTGTGTGTTTTCTCTAAAACTAGGGATGTTTTGGTGCTGGATAGGATGAGACCCCCAGGCTTCCTCGCTGCTCAGGCCACACTGAGACCCTGCTGAGACCCGCTGGGCTCTCACTCCTTCCCCGTTCGGGGTCACATGTGTGCATTCCTCAGGTGGCTCGGCACTCCTGATTCTCCATGTCAAGCCGTGGAGTGTGCTGTGCCTTGGCGTCGTGCAGTCTCACCTCTCACCTCAGCTCCCTCCACTCGCCGACGTCTTGCCCAATGGCCCATGGCCCTGCATGCCGGTCCTGTCCTCCCAGGATCTGGTGTGCTGAGTAACTCTGAGTGAGTCTCCAAATCTCTCTGGGCCTGTCTTGATCTCTAGCCCGAGGACAGTAAGAATGCACTCCTTGCAGACAGGGCTGTGGGAGGCTGGCAGAGCCCGCTTGTTTCCTGTGGTGCCAGAGGAGAGAGCTTGGTGGCTGATGTGGCTGATGCCACTGGCACATGGATCAGAAGTGGGGAACGAGGGGTGGCGGGTCTGCATCCTCTGGAGCCTGGGGTCGGAGTGTCCCTGGCTTCCTCCTCCTTCCTGTGACTGTCTCGACTCCCCCTGTCCCTTGCCTTGCAGACCCCTCCCTCCCACCTCTGCTCCCATTTCCTTTCCTGTTTCTCTCTGTCTTCCCTGGGTTATCATCCTGGGTTTAGGGCCCACCTGGAATCCAGGCTGAGCTCCTCTCACAGTCCTTAGCTAATGACAGCAGCAAAGTTCTGGATGGATGTGAACTTGGGGGGCAGCACTGACCCACTGCACCAAGACAATGCAAGGCAAGTCATCAGCACTGGTACAGGGGGCCTGAACCAGGACGGGAGCTGGCAGGTGCCAACGACCAGGAGGTGCATCAGCAGACCCCTCAGGGCCTGATTGACTGCTAGGCACGGAAGGAGTGGCCGACACTCGTCTCCCTGCTGAAGTCAGAGCCCCACAGAGCCCAGGCCACTGTGCCGGGCAGGGCCAGCACGGAAGTGAGATGTGGGATTGGCTGGGGAGGGAACACGGCACATTTCAATATATCTTAAAATGAGACAAGCAAACACGGCCCTGCCTGGATCACAGTTGTCCTTTTTTACTCAGCTGATCGTAAAGTGCAGTCTTACTAAGAGAGGGACCTGGAAGCCAAGAGCACTCGGATCACAACAAGGGCCGGGCAGAGGCAGCCAGCCAAGCCCAGTGAGCCTGGACATCACCAGGGCAAATGCCCCATGCTCCTTGGGTGCTGAAAGGCTGAGCCTCTGCTGGGTTCAGATGAGTGTCCCAGGATCCACGTGCTAAAGGCTGGTCCGCAGCCATGGGGCCATTGGGTGTGGGAGGGGTAGTTGAAGAGGCAGGCCTATGGGAAGCCTCTGGTCATCTGGGCATGCTCTCCAGGGGATATTAGATCCCAGCCCTGCCCTTTCCTCTCCTTTTGCTTCCTGGCTGCCATGAGGTGAGCAGCTTCCTCTGCCACCTGCTCCTGCTGGACCTGCTTCCACGCCACAGGCCCAAAAGCAATGGAGCCAACGGACCATGGACAGAAACTTCTGAACTGGAAGCCAAAATAAACCTGTTCTCTTTTTAAGTTGATAACTCAGGTATTTTGTTATAGTAATCCAAAGCTGACGGACACAGCTAGGTTGGTTGATAGGTTAGATAGATGTATTAAATGCATTTCAACTTATGCTATTTTCAATTAATGATGGGCTTGTGGGGCTAGAATCCTGAAAAATCCCATTGTAAGTTGAGAAATATTTGTATTTAGTTCACACATTGAATTCTAAAATAGGACTGGGGATCCTTTGTTAGACAAAGGCATGGATGAATTGTTCCAAGGTACTGTAAAATCCACTTTGGGAAAGACAGCAGCGGGTCTTGGAGCCAGGAGGAGCGTCCAGCATGTCCTTCCCAGGCTCGTCCTTGCTCCCGGGGTCTGAGTCTGATATGGAGGCTGCAGCCGGAACCAGGACGGAGAAGACCAGGTGGCTGAGAGATGCCGCCGCCCTCCATCTCAGCCCAAGCTGCCCGCCATCCCGAGCAGGCAGGCTCCCTCTCCGGCCAGTGCTGGCAAACGGTTAGATTTGAACAGAGACAGCTTTTCCTTAACATGTACAAGGAGAGGATAATTAGCTCATCAAGTTCATTGTTTTACAGATAATGTTGCTAACATGGAGCTAAATTATAAGAAATGAGTCACTTAAAGAAAAATGACGTGTGGGTGAAGGTGGAAGGGGCTCAGGCTGGGCTCCGGGGCTCAGCTGGCGAGCACCAGGGCTGCTTGGGGTGGGGATGTGGCCGCTGCCAGGCTGGACGTCAGTCTGATCCGTGGGGCACGGTGACACATGTTGCTTTATAAAGATTTGAAATGTGCGCTGACAGAGAGGCAGAGGTTGGGCTCGGGGTGGCAGAGGCCGTGGACCTGCCTGGGCAGCCCCTTCCTGAGGGCGTTCCCGCACCAGGCGGACTGTGCTGTGGGCTCAGGACACTTGCCACCTTCCCCTGAGCTGTGGATTTGGGGACAGGAGGCTCCCAGACTCTGCAGATCAGCCACTATGGGCTGACATTTAGGCCCTCCCATGAGGACAGGCACTGGGTACTGGAGATGGAAATCTGTCTACCCACTGACTTGCTCACAAAAATAGTGCTAACAGTGACCAGCCCCTGAAGCTCCCTGACCGCAGGCGGGCTGCTCCCTGCACCGGGGGCGCTGTATGTAACTCAGTCCTCACTCCACTGAGGAAACATGCTCAGGTAAGCTGCCCAGGGTCACACAGCAGGGTTCCAGCCCAAACCCACTGACACTGAAACCCAGACTTGGGATGAGCGGGCTGGAGGCCGCTCCTGGCCGCAGGCCAGCCTGGGCGCCATGTGTTTGGTTTGGCTCACTCCACGCTTACTTCTCTAATTGGTTGGCAAGAGCTAAGGATTGGAGATTTCCCTTGAACAATCATGGTCCTAATTTCTCTGAGCAGAGCTGGTGACCAGAGCCCACCTCCTCACATGGTGACCAGTGGGCTGCCCCATGGCCGGGGTCTCTGTTCTATGCTTCTCCACAGGCCCCAGCTGTCCCTCACTCAGAGCCTGGGTGGACACCCGAGGGGGCGACCACTCACCTTACTCTGGAGGCTTCAGGGTGGTCTGGGTCTCCTGGGCAGGAGAATGCTACTCTATGACCACTAAGCCATCCCCGAGCCTGGGCCTCCAGCGCCCCGCAGGGCCATGTCCCAGGGAGAAGACAGGCCGAGGAGGAGCAGCATAGTATTTTGCCGTCGCTGCCGTGACCTGCCAGGGGTTTACAGCACACGTGGTCCTCCTCAGCTCTGGAGGTCAGAGGTCCACATGGGACCCAGGGGCTGGACCCTGTGTGTCTGCGGGCTGTGCTCCTTCTGGGGTCCTCGCCTGAGCCAGCATCGAGAGGCTGCCGTGTTCCCTGGCTGGTGGCCTTCCTCCATTCTCAAAGCCAGTGGCAGGGCACCCTCACATCTCCCCCCTGCCTCCCTCCTGTGGGACCCTCTGATCACACTGGGCCCCCGGATAATTCTGGCTCAAGATGCTTCACGTTTCCAAATCCACCTTGCCTCATGGAGTGAGCTGCTCCTGGTGTCCCGAGGTCAGGACTGGACGCCCCTGGCGCCTGGACTCGCTGTCGGCACTGTGAGAGCATCAGGATGAGGAACGTCTATGAAGACGGCAGCTCCGCCCACAGCCTGGCGGAGGCCGGGACATCCCCCTGTCCAGCCGCGAGCTCAGCCTCCAGCCTAGCCTCCAGCCTCATCTTGCAAAGCAGAAGGACCTTTCCTAAAGTGCACCAAGCCCTTCTTGGCATCCAGTGACATCCAAGTCAGCGCCCAGCACTGAAGGGCTCCAGGGCTGGTGCCCGCTGCCACCTCCACCCCTCTGCTCTGCAGAGAGAACGCCGCTGGCTGGGGCAGGAGCCCGGTGTCCTCTGGCCTGGCTCACCACAGGCACATTCCCGTTTCACAGTTTCTCACCTGCTCAACACAGAAGCTCTGGCGGACCTGTTTGATAAATGAGGCAAAGGGCCCAGAGACATCCATTGTTTTCCCATCATCACACAGCGAGGCAGATGTGAGGTCTGGACCTGGTTTGGCTCCTGGGGCCGTGGGCTCAGAGACTGGGGTTGTGACTTGAGGAATGTTGGGCAGAAGAAGTGGGGTCTGTGTTCTCCTGAGCACTATGCAGCGCCCCCACCCCCAGCAGCCTCCCATCAGGAAGCAGCAGGAATTGAGATTTCCCGGATGCAGGAGGAGTCACTCAGGGCCTGACGGGGGCTTCAGATGACAAGGCCTGCCTGGATCTGGCTCCTGGCCTGGCCAGGAAGCAGCTGCTACCTGGTTGCTGTGGAGAGGCCAGGGTCTGGGCTGGGGGGCCCCCTCCTCCCCAACTGGAGGCCGAGCAGGCAGCTCAACTCCTATCTCTGAGTGGGGACAAGCCAGATGGACAAGGTGACCCAACAGGACAGCATACAAGGTGGTGGCACAGGGGCCTGGGTACCCTGAGAGTCCACACCCACTGGTCAGCGCGGTCACTTCAAGTTCACTCCACACGCTCCTTCCCCACCCAGGACTGCTAGCAGGCCTGGCAGTCAGCCTCACTGACTCCTTCATCGGCCTTCACTTCATCTTCCTCTGTCCACTGTCTTCTGTTTGTATCATATCTTCACGGTCCTGTGAGCAGGAGGAGGGCCGCGGTCAGGGCTGCCCGCATGGTGCCGGGCACTCGAGGGGCAGCCTGGCCCTGAACTGCACGTGGTCACAGTCCTGCTGCGCCTGGGCTGGCCACCTCAGAGCAGCACAGACACATCCTCCAACGCTCCTCCTCCGTCCTCTGCCATCACCAGGGTCACACGTGCTGTTTCAGGGAGTCGACTGTTCCGTGTGCCTCTGTCCCACGGCGTGCCAAGTGTGCGCAGCACGCACATCTCTAACTTCCCGCTGTAAATCTTGCATTCTTCTCCTTTGCAACAGACACACATGCAAGTTCACGACATCACAATGGTAGACTTTTTGGTTAACTCATCTGGAGGATTCCCTCCTGGCCGATGCCAGCTCTCGGAGCCTCGGGCTCCTCTCTGAAGCCTGGGGATGCTGATGGGGGGCTGTGTTACCTGTCCTGAGAGGGTGTTGAGTTTTCATTCACTCCACACATTTTATTGAATAGCAACTATGCATCTGGCCAAAGCTGTGACGGGAACAGGATGGTAAACCAAACTACCAAGCTGCTGCCTGCAGTGGGTGAGGCCGAGCAGCCGCATAGCCCCGTGGCTTCTGGGGGTTAGTTCCAGGACTCCATCACCATCCAGACTCCAGGATGCGCAAGGCTCTCTCATAAAACGGCACGGTATTTGCATATAACCCACACAGACCTCACAGGGATGCTGGCTGGTACTGGGATTGAGCCCGGGTGATCTGCCCCTGAGCACACCCCAGCTCTTTTATTTTATTTAGAGACAGTGTCTGGCTAAGTTGCTGATCCTCCTGCCTCAGCCTCCCAAGTAGCAGGGATTACAGGGGTGCACCACCACCCCGTTCTCTCATTTCCCTTTTAATTATTTGTGGGTTTAATACCAAATACTACGTAAAAAGCTGCTACAGTGTATTGCTTACAGAATAATGTCAGGAAAAGAGAAAGTATATATGTTCAATATAGACTTTTTCCCCACTTATTCTCCATCCAGAGCCAGGAGTTGGAGGGCTATCCGGAACCACGCATTGTGTGGGTCACCTGAACAGACAGGGACAGAGCTCTAAGAAAGCAAGACGCTTTAGAGTTGGGGGCAAGGGGAGGGGGGAAAGGCGGGCAGGAGGCAGAGCCTGAGAGCTGCCCCCCAGCCTCAGTCGCAACTGTGGAATGGGCAAGGCTGGTTTCTCCTCTGGGGGGCCTTTGGGGCTGAATGAGGGATTGAACACAGAATGCTTTCCAGGCGTGGGTAAAGCTCCTTGCGGAGTCAGGAGGGCTGGGACTCAGAGCAGCCCGGGAGACAGCCTGCCTGGGCCCAGAGCCCAGCTGTGGACCCCAAGCGTGGAGCTTGGTGTAGGCGTGTGAATGACCCAATGCCCCGTCACTACTGTAGCCAGCCGCAGGAGGGCAAGCAGGCCTGGGGAGGGACCCAGGGCACCCCTGGGACCCCACACAGGGCTAACAGCAGGACCAAGCTGGAAACACAGGACCCCAGAAGAGTCCTAGTCCAGTGGGTGGAGAAAGATCAGTGACCAGCCTGTCCTGACCCCATGTGGCCAGCGTGGGGCGGACAGCGGCGCTGGCTGCTCATCCTCTACGGGCCCAGGAGGCCCTGGATCTCCCCCCCCCCCCCGGGGTTTCTACAAGCTCCAGGGCCCGTGTGGAGGTCGTGGGGAAGCGGAGTCCACGTGTGCGGCTCTCCATGACAGCGCCTTCCCCGCGGTGGGGCGGCCGGAGGGCGGTGGGCTGGTGGCTGGGGGTGACGCATCCGTGTGCGGAAGACGAAGGCCGCCTCCGCGGAGGGGCTGTGGGCCAGGCCCCAAAGACGAAGAGAAATCCAGGTCTCCGCCAGGGAGGATCAGAGGCTGGGAGGAACCCCAGGCCGGCAGCTGGGCGCGGGCTTCGCCCTCCGCGTCCCGGGAGCGCAGGCGCACGGCGCCCCCTGGCGGCAGCCTGCCCGGCGCCCCCGCGCTCGCGGCTCCTTTGTTCTGCGGTGGCTCCTGCGCAGGCGGGGGGAGGGCTGCCACCCTGGCTTCCCGATGGGTGGCCTTGCCGCCAGGGCGGTGCCGAGGGCCGACTGCAGCACGCCGCCGTCTGCTTACCGGACGTTGGCAGATCACCAGGCCTCGCGGAGCCTCAGTTTCCCCGTGTGTAAAATGGGGAGGGGGACACACTGGCTCAGGGGATTGTGCAGGGTCCACTGTCACCGGTGCTCGGGGAGTAGCTGGCCAGGCTCTGCCCGCGCCTGCCCTGCCCACCCAGCCCAAGGCCATCTCCCATCTTGGTGGTGGGGTCTTCCTCCCATCCTGGCCCTGGTTGGCACCACCCTTACATGAGGGGAGTGTGGTAGCGCCAGGGAGGCACCTGCCACCGGCTTCCTCCTAGGCCTGCCGTCTCCTTGCCTCCAGTTTAGGGAAGATCTTGTGTGGGTGGGTGTGCCCTGGGGGCTTGCTCTGCACCCCAGTTCCCAAGCCAGTTCCACGCCCCTCCCTGAGGGGGCATCTTCCCCTTGGGGCTCCACCTGGGAAGTTCCAGGAGGGGGTGCCCTTCTCTCTTCCTGCAGGGATCTGCTGCCAAAGATGTTTCCCGCTTTAATCTGACCCTTCCTGTCCCACCAGGTACACCTCTGTGCCACTCCAGATTCAGGAGGGAGGGAGGGGAGGGGGCGAGAGAAGGAAGAGAACAAGGAGAGGAAGAGGAGGAGAGGAAGGGAAAAAAGAGGAAAGAAATAAGCAAGAAAGCCTGTGAACTAGGGCTATCATCCCCAAATGCTGCAGATCCAGCGACCTGAAGAACAGGCACGGCTAGTCTGCAGTCCTGGAGGCTGGCGTGGGATCCACGCGTTCCTTTTGAAGCCCCCTCCCTGGCTTGTAGGTGGCTGCCTTCTCCCCTTGCTGCCCTCCTGAGTCTCCTGGTCTGTGACCTCGTCTCTCTTACTCAGGAGGACCCCCATCACATGACCCTGGGGCCACCTAATGAGCTCACTGTACTTCCGTTGCCTCTTTAAAGACCTGTCTCCATATATGGTTGTATTTTGAGGCACTGGGCATTAGGATTTCACCATACGAATTTTGAGGGGACACAAGTCAGCCCAGAATAGAAAGGAAGGAAGGACAGAAGGGAAAAGGGAGGAAATCAGTCTAGTCCCGCCCGTGCCAGGCTAAGTGGGTAGGGACTAGAACACAGGCGATGGTGTGGGGAGCCAAATTCACCTGTAAGCATAACCTATGACCTTCAAATGTCAGGAGACTTCCTGTGAAAATTTGGATTTCCACTTCCTCTTGAAAATGGGGCCCTGGGTCCACATTCTGACCTAGTAGAGCAGAGTCCCCCGGGGGGCACCAGCTCCACAGTCCCCAGCTGTCCACTCAGCCACCTCACTCACAGCCTAAGCTGCCTGGGGTCTGCTGGGAAGTAGGCTGAGCTCATGCTGTGGGAGCAGAGCTCGTGCCCCCACCCGCTGCAGGGGTCTCGCTGGACAGGCATGCTACTCCCTGCAGTGGGCTTGGCTGGAGATGGGGGCTCCCAACACAGCTGGAAAGCTAGGGTTTGGATGGACCTGGATTCACCCTGAGCTGTGTGTGACTTAGGTCAAGTGGTTTCCCCTCCAGCCTCAGTTTCTCCATCTGGGAAGTGGGCAGGGCAATGCCTTCTACTCGGGCTCTGTTAGGGTTCAATCAAATGCAGTGGTTCATGCACATGGCCTGGCACATGGAAGACCCTCAGTCCATCCCTGTTCCCTTGCCTGTCCCCCGCCGTGGCAGTTTCACTGAGTGCAGAACTCCCTTGGGCATGGGCTCCTCTCCTTAGCACCACCCCCAGGCTCCGCGGGAGCTGTGATTTCAGACAGCCTTTTAAAAGTCAGCACCCGGTGGGTGGCCGTGGGTGCGATCTGGGCTGAGTCAGGAAAGCAGCGCAGGGCGTCAGCTCTGCAGAGCTCCTTCCCTAACATGGGCAAGGACTCCATTCTCCTGCCCTCCGAACACCCACCAGAGAATGGACGCCAGCAGCAGCAGGGTGCCCATTGGGTGCCACAGACGGGAAGGGGCACTGATGCTTTCCGAGTGTCCCCACATACTGGGTGCTCTGTGTATGCCCAGCCCTGGGGTGCATCATCCCCAGAGGACCCCACCCCTGCATGAACATCACGGCAACCCTGCACCTGTGGCCGGGTGGTGCCCTGTACACAGGGAGGTTCAGGCAGGTGAGAGGTCACACAGTCTGGGGAAAGGAGACCAGGAATTGAACCCAGGACTGTCCCCGAAGTCTTCCATTTTCCCTCCACAAGGTGGCCTTTGGAGAGGGGAGGAAGAACCTCTCTGGGTGTCCTTGGTGCCTGGCCAATAGGGCTGTCCCGGGAGGAAATTCCTGGACGAAACTCCAACCTCTGGAGATTGGGATGAGTTCAGGAGTAAGGATTCTGTGTGTCCCTGAAGAGAGGGAGCCTGATTTGGAGGGCTTGGGGCCTGGAGAGGAAGCCTGGGAAGTGTGGGTGTTTCACAAAATCCTTGGACTCTGGGCTGGTCCTTAATCATTCACCCCCTGTGGTAATGGGAGGAAAACAAAACCAAGTCCCTGCCTTCTTGGGACTTCCCATTCTAGGGGACACAGCAAAGGCACACAAAAGTGTTGAAGCTGTCACCAGGCAGTGAGCAAAAAACAAATTAAAAAGCCACTGAAGGCTCTGGGCAGAGGGATGAGGTGGCTCCGTCACAGTGGCCCTTGCAGAGGCTGCACTGAGTGGAGGAGCTGCCTTGCAGCTGGGTGGAGGCAGAGGGACGGGGTCCTCAGCATCGCTGGCCAGGACACTGCAGAAGGAGGCTGGAGCCCGAAACCCAGCTCAGGAAGGAGAGCCAGCGCGTCCTTCAGACCTGGATCCAGATCCCTGCTGGTCCCCCACTCACTGGTGGCCTTGGAGCAGTCCCTGCCCTTCTGCATGGTCAGGCCTCAGAGGACAGGCTGAGACTTGAATGGGACCGTGAACACTCGCCATCTCTGGCGGTCGCAGCTGGCGTGTCTGAGGCTTCCACCCCCCAGACAGCCTCCCGAGCTTTGTGTGCGCCACGCCACGCAGTCACCACAAAGTCCCACCTCCCTGATGTGCAGTGTTCATGGCAGTGACGTCACAATGCCTCCAAGCAGCAGGACCCTTGGCCTAAATGGTGACGTGCTGAGTGTCCCTTGCGGTTGTTCCGGTTCTGTGCTTTGCTCTGGGGTTTGGGCGTTCGGGTTGGACTGGCCGCTCCTCCCCACCTCCACCCTGCGGAGGCTGGAGGCTCCGCCCGGCTCCCGTTGAGCAGGCGCCTTGGCTGGGGCAACACTGCCCTCCAGTGGCCAGGGTGCCGCATAGCGCCTGCTGCGGGGCTCGGCGGCGCAGCCCCGGAATGTCCCGCAAAGAACGTTGCTCACGGGAGAAACCAGGCGCCCGGGGTAATTAGAGCTGGATGGTCTCCCGTGGGCTCTAAAGTTAGCCCCGTGCATGCAGTGCCCGGTGAGAGGAGTAAGAAGGTATACGAGTGTGGCTTCTGGGGACAGTGCCTGTTCCCCTGAGTAGCATTCTCAGCCCTGGCGGCGATGACACGCTGGTAAAGGCTGCTAGCCTGGCTTTTCCAGGACAGGACTCTTGGTTTGCAGCGTTTCTCCATACTCCTGACGGAAACTCTACCACCACGGCCAATTTCAAACAACTGCGTGAGATCGCTGAACGCAGAGTAGGACAGAGATGGGCATCAGCTCTGGGGTGCCAGTGGCCGCTGGCTCCAGAGTCGGGGCTCGCGGAGGAATCACTGCAGTAGGGCCTGTGGAGGCTTCAGATCTACCAGTCCTGGGGGTCAGTTTCCCAATACGCCTTTGTGCTCACATCTGCTTTCACATCTACTAGAACTTTTGTTTGGCAAATAATGAATAAGGTCTTACCCATTGCTCTTCAGCTCTCCATTTTCCTTGGGGTTCGGTCACCTAGACCATGTCCTGCCAGGCTCTGGTGCCTGACCGTCCACTGGAGCATCTCCTTGGGGAGCTCAACCAGAGCCTGACCAGAAACAGTGGACGACGTCCTTCTTTTCTCTTTCCATATTCAGTGCTGAAGGATGCATCTTTATACTCATTTACAAATCTTCATGATAGATTTTCCAGGGTGATATTCCTGGTCCAAAAGATAAATGTTTATGAAACTATAATAAGCATTTCCAGAACCCCTTCCAAAATGGCCACAGCAATGACCCCTCTCACCCCACTGTGTGCAAAGGACTGTTTTCCCACATCAGAAATGGACTTCTTGAGCTTTGCGAATCTAGTGGGGGAATATTATTGCATTTTATTTTTGCATCTCTGATGACACGTGAGAGGGGCTTGTCTTTGCGCATCGTGTACACATGTTTAGACTTCATCGTTTGCCTTTTATCGACAGGTAGGAATTCTTCTCAGGCAGTCATGGTCACACCACCCCGTTTTGGTCATCAAATGATTGCATACACCACGACGGCCCCGTAAGATGGAATGGAGCTGGAAAATCCCAATTGCCTAGTGACGTTGCAGCCACCATGATGTCCAGTGCAGCACTTCACTCCCATGGCTGTGACGATGCTGGACATGGAGTCGTGTACATGTAGAACACGTGGAATTCTGTACCGTGCATGGCCCTTGACTATGATAACAAGCCACCGTCGCTGACCTGTGCACTGCTCTGCAGACCCCTCGGCATCGTTTTAGGGTGCTCTCCCTGGTTCATGTAAAACCCACGCCGAGTCACACCAGCGGCAGCCGTGACGACTGCATCCATTGGTCACATCGAGAGGCCACACCGAGCAATCAACCTCCACCCCCCAGGTTTGTGAGAGTACATGGCGTGTTGTTCTCACGGTGACAAGTGCATCTCTCAGGATGCGTCCCTGTCGTTGAGTGAGGCTGCTATGGAGCAATGACTTTTGTGAAATTTTTTATTTATTTTTTAATTTGTTCTAATTAGTTACACATGACAGAGGAATGCATGATACCCCATTGGGGCACAGCTTCTCACTCCTCTGGCTGGATGAGGTGCAGAGTCACCCGGTAATCACACATGAATGGAGGGTAATGACGTGTCTCCTCCCACCGTCCTTGACTGTGGTGAAGCTTTGGCTCTGTCCATATGTAACGCTCTCCCCAGTCTCTGGACATTGTTAGTGGCATCTTTTGCTTTGTGAAAATCTAAGCAAACTGTGAGGAAGCTCCGTTTTTCTCTTCCTCTTCAGGCACCTGGGTTTCCTGACTTCTTTTGGGAGATCCCGTGCGCCCAGGCTTATTTCTCTAAATTATCTCCTGTTATTTCATTTTGTTTTTGACATTCAGGTTCTTAGTGCACTTTGAATCTTTTAAAAAAATCTGGCCTGATGTGTATGTCCTCGTTTTGTTTCCTTCCAGACTCACACCACTGTCGTTTCTCCCTGGAATGAAATGTCCAGTCTCCATGGGCGTGTTCCCGAGCCTCCACCCCAGATTGTCCTCTGGTCCCCTGTCCAGTTATACCCCATCGAGGGCTGCCTTGTACCTGGGCTAATGTGCACTGTCCTCACCATGGGGTTATAGTAACGGTAAGTGTCCTCCTCTTTGGACACTGTTCTCTCATAAGAACTATAAAGTGTGTTTTTTCCTTTTAGAAACAATTGAGATCCCAACTAGAACTGGATGACACGTGTGTGTCGTTTGTCAAGATTTAAGTGTGTTTTCCTGTTTTTGCGTCTTCCTGTCTGGGACCCTAAGGCTCCCCTCTGCTTATCACCAGCAGGTCTGGTGGCTTTGTTCACGTGGAGCTGGGTCTGCTGTGCTAACTTGGTTTCTAGAAATCTATCATCTGTCTTTGAAGAAAATTTCATTTTCATTTTTTTTTTCTTTATCATTGTCCCTCTAAGTGGACAGTGCTGGAGCCCAGAGAAGCCGTGGACCGATTTCACCAGCACCATCAAGAAAGTGCAGCTCTGAGACGGGCTTGCTGAGTGTTAGCTCAAGTCGTCATGAGGAGCTCTGGCCTTTGGTGGGACCCAGGCGAGAGGGCAGCACCTGGGCTCCTCGGGCTGCCAGCCCTGCACCTGGCCCTCCTTGGCAGGGCCTGCTCAGGAGGGCATCTCGGAGCAGCCGTCAGTCCTCTGTGTGACGGGGCTGCGAGGCCGCTTCCCTCTCCCCCTAAGTGCTGATCTCTCACCCGCAGACCAGGGACAAGAGCTGACTCAGGGCTTCACACCTTGCGGGAACACCACAGCGTTCCCTTTCTCCATCACCTCCTTTAATCAGAATAAGCCCAAGTGATCATTAACACCCACACCTGCCCTTCTGTCGTTTGGATCCCTATAAATCAAAGAGGCCTGGGGCACCCCAAGGCTCCTGCCTTGGCAGGGGCAGGCCGCACCTCTGCCCTCGCTGACATGGGTGAGGCTGGGTCATGCACCTGACTCTGCCTCCCAGCCACAGGTCTGCCTTCGAAGGCCGTTGGTGCAGGGCCGACTCCATCCGTGAGGACGATCGGCGTCCATGAGGGTTCCCAGAAACTTCTAGAAGCAGCCAGCCTCCGCTGTCTGTGCCAGACAGATGGGAGATGAAGTCACTGCTGGGCCTGCTGTTGTCCTTGGAGGGCCACTCTCCCTGAAGTGACTGCTCACTTCATCTTTGTGGAACTGGGGAAAGCCCCTGGCTTTCAGTAGAGTGGATCTCTCCTTCCTGTTCAAAGGAACTGAAAAGATCAGGACTCTCAACTCTTCTGGCTGCGGTTCCTGGGATTTCTCCCTCTGCTCCTCCGTCCTTCATCCATGCATGAGCTTAATGATTCGTTCTCTTGTTTACTGATCATTTAGAAAGCACCCCCAAGCCCTCGGATCCTGGAAGAGACACAGATGGTGTCAGTCATGGTTCTCCAGAGAAACAGAACCAGTGTCAGGGATAGACAGACACAGGTGTAGGTGATGGAGGCTTGGACAGAAGGTAGACAGACCCAGAGAGGGATACATAGATGATGGATGAGTGCATGGGTGGGTGGATGGGTAGGTGGACAGATAGATGTATAAGGACACTTGTTACAGGATTGGCTCACGAGGCAATGGATGCTGAGAAGTCCCATTCTCTGCCATCTATGAGCTGGAGGTCTAAGAGAGCCTGCGGTGTGATTGGGTCTGAGTCTGAAAGCCTGTGAGCCTGGAGCACAGCATCCAAAAAGAGAAGGTGCACACCCCAGATCAAAGATGGAGAGCAAAGTCACCCCTCCTCTGCATCTTTCCTGCCCTCCTGTCACTCAGCCTACCAGCTCAAATGCTGATCTCCTCCAGAGACACTGAGAGACACACCCAGCTATCTGGGCATCCCTTAGCTCAGTCAAGTTGACACTGCAAGTTGGTTGTCATGGAGAAGGAACTTTAGGTGATTCATCACAATAAGTATTTGTCAACTGAATGAGACAATAAATGAGCCATTACGAGGTTCATACCCTCAAGGCGGTGCAGTATTGGAGCTAGTAGAACACAACCTGACCTCTGCTCTCACAGCAGAGAGCTGTGAACGAGAGGAGCAGGTGGCTCTGGGGACCGGCAGCACAGCGGAGGCCAGGGGCCAGTCCTCGTCCACACCAACACTTTTATTTGCAGAGATCTTATTCCCGGCACTGCGGATCCTCTTGCCTGCCTTCCCCTGCTGATGTGAATCTTTCTTACTTTTTGGTATTCATCATCGTTTTGCTTAGATTTGGGAAGGCTGAGGAAAGTCTGGATAGCATTCCTGGCGAAGAGGACCCAGAGCTCCTTGGAGGAATGCCCGCAGATCTGAGCCTGGAAATGCACAAGATAGTCAATGTGTACAGGGAGAAGCAACAGAAGGCTTCTAGAAGGGAGGAGCCACCTGGAGGGGCCCTGCTGCTGGTTAAGGATGGTGTCATTGTGGCATCAGGAATAATGGTGGCAACGTGTGGACATACAGCAGAAGTATGGGTTCATAATGGCATTACCAGGTCCTTTAGGAGGATACAGGGGTGGAGGTGAAAACGGGTCGGTCAGAGGCAAGAGTACAATATTCAGCTTGCCTTTCCTCTAAAGACGGTATTTCTGGATAAGCAAATGGCTGATGAGATGTTGCTTTTTAGAAAAAAAAAATCAGAATTAACAAGTGCAGGAGGGTGACAGAGTTGGGAAAGTGGCCTTTTAAACACCAAATAAAACACTCAGGCTCGGCAGTGATGGTGATAGCGAACATCCGCTCAGCCTCTCCAGGGACACGCGGTGCAGAGTCACACAGGGCGGGTCGGCTGGGGCACCCCTCCCTGAACAATGCTCACATCACAGGGGTGATGCAAGGGGGAGGCGCGCAGCCGTGGTGCACGCCCGAGGCCACACGCCTCGCCTGGCCGGTGCCTTCCAACCACTCTTCCAGAAATGAGCTTCCAGGACGTACAGGGGAGGGGGGAGTTTGTGAGCGACATCAGCCAGTCAGCCAAAACCATCATGTGAGAGATTCTGCAGCAACAAGTGACCCACTCTTCAAAAATGTAATGGCAGGCAGGTAACAGGGGAAGACTAGAGATCTAAACGTTAATATGTTCAGAGAGAATTAAGAGACTATGTAAAAAAAAATGTCAGATCCCTTATTTAGATGCTGATTCTGAATGTAGAGGGACATTATTTAAGACAACTGGGGAAACCATGAACGTAGAAGAGCACCTGCTGCTCGAGTGAGTGTGGTTTGCTTTCTTGGACCTGATTATAGTGTGCTTTTCTAAGTAATGGGCATTGGTACCAAAAGGAATGTCCTGGCTGTCTGGCCGAATGTTACCTGGTCCGGCTGTCCTATGACAGCCCTGCTGCCCCACTTCCCTCCTCCTCCTGTCCCCATCCCTCCCCTCCTCTCATCCCCCTGCGCATCGATGTCTAGACTTGCCTGCTTCTTGCACATTCAGGGCACCCCCTCATGGGGTCCCATATCCTCTGCTCTCTTCCGCACTCAGCAGCCAATCGGATCCTTTCAACCTTGGCTACATGGGAGCTGTAACAAACTAGAATCCTACGGGTACCCCGAGGATTCTGCTCTAGAAGCTACTCCATCTGTGTGACATGCCTGGTTCTGCTTGGCAGGGGCCTTCCTTCCTGAGGTCACTCAGGAGAGCAGCCACCTTTCACCTGGTGGTTCCCCATTCCTCTGGGGTCTTAAACCTCTCTGCCTCTGTGGTGGGGGAAGGGAGTGCCAGAAATCTACACCTGGGGTGCTTCTGCCCAGCCTCAGGGAGGAGGACTAGCCTTCCGGCCAGCTCCAGAAGCAAGGCAGGCTGGGAAATGCCACCTGGGCTGGGCAGTGTCTTCCCAGGACCACTGGACACGTGTCACTGTATTGAAAGGACTTAGAACTCGCCTGGTACAGAGCAAAGGCGGAGAAGAGGGCAGGACCTCTGGTGTCTCCCCAGGACTCGAGGGGGGACCACGGAGCTGCCACAGCATTCTGTGTTCTCCAGACCACCATGTACTCGGGGGTACTGTGGGCTACTTTGGGGGTTCAATCATTTCATTTGAAAGCACAACTATTCCAATTAAGTATTTGGTAGACATTCTCTTGAGAATGAATTGAGCTTGTCACTTCAAGGGAGAAGAACGATGGCATTTGTTTTCAATGATAAAAGTTTGATCTTCCAAGAGAAAATTAGAATTTGGAAAATCTATATCCACCACCAAGAGCTTGACAGTTTCCCAATAATTAAACTCACTTGAGATCGAACACACCGTTGGGTGGATGGAGGGGATCTTCAGGCATTGCAGGATGAAAAGCACCCGCATTTGAAGGCTCCACATGACCCTGGGAGCCAGGTGTTCCAAGCAGCCAGTGAGCTGTGCTACAAAGTCACACGTGGGGAAAGATCCATGCAAGAGAGAACAAAGGATTGTTTGCGACAGCAGAAAACAATTCAGTTTTGCCATTCAAAATCTGTTCGTTCTGAGTGTACCTGGGAACATCGTCCACAATTGTCTGGAAAAGACATTTACAATGCTCCTTCCTTTCCTCCTCACATTCGGGAAACCAGATTTTCTTCCTATCAACCAATAACGTCTCAGCAGATGGAATGAGCAGAGATGGGAGCCCCGCTGTCCCTGCAGTCCAGATGCCAGAGGTCTGCACACATGAAAAACAAGGCCACACTCCCAGCAAACTGTGTTTAAAAAACAGGGGGTGTTTGCATAAAAATATGTAATGAATTAAAAATGGGTTAAAATAAATACTGTGTGAATACATCAGTTTTAATTTCTAACTCAGTAAATCAGACACATTCCGCTCAGAGAAACAAGACTAACAAATCTAAATACATACTAACAAGTCATAAACTTAGATCCATAAAAATAAAATTAAAAAAGCAATAGTTTGGGGGAATGAGAACAAACAGCTTAAGGCCGTGTGCAGGCTGGTGCGGGTGTTCTGCAGCCCGTCAGGGGCCTGCTGGTTGTGAGGACTGTCCCATCGCTGCCCAGAGCCTCTTCTCCAGGAGCTGCTGAGAATCACCCTTGCAGGGACGAGTTCCAGGTCACCAGGCGAGAACAGCTGGCACAGGACAACCTGGCCCACGCTGCCCCACAGGGAGCTGCTTGCAGGGTGGACTCATCCTGCAGGGCAGGGCAGAGGCGGAGAGCCAGTGCCCGGCCGTGGGTGCTGCTGAGCAGGTGCCCACAGGGAGCAGGGCTCTGTGCTCCCCAGAGGCACCAGGTTCCTAGTTGAGGACTCTGCCAGGCCTCCTGCAGGCACTGGGAAGAGAGCTGAGACCGGTGCAGTCCCCTGCGGGCTGCCTCCATAGGGGCAGAGTGTGTAGGTTCATAGAGGATCAGGGGTGTTTGGTGGTTAGGTGGGTGCTGGCTACTTGATGGCTAGGTTCATACCTGTTCTTAGATCTGCGGGCATAGGTGCTTGGTGGCTAGGTCCATACCTAGTACCACAGAGGTTCCCAGGTGCTCAGTGGCCAGGTTCATGGGTGTTGGTTTTGGCTCTCTGAGTTCCTATTCCTGTTCTGCCCCGTGGTTTCTGCGAACCTCACAGGCTGCTGGTTCTCTCTGCCTTTGCTTTTCTCATCTTTGGGAGGTGGTAGTGGTGCTGGCCTCTGAGGCTGCTGTGAGCTTTACATGGTCTAACATATGTGAGGAATGGCTCCAGTCAGCGCCTGGACATGTGCGTCATGGGTTTGCTCTTGGTCAATGATTCTTTTCCTGCCCATTTTTGTTTTGTTTTGAGGAAAAATAGGAGATGGTGTCAGTTCAGTGCTTGGCAGCCTGACCGGCATCCTGTGCTCCAGGGAACCCTCTCCTCCTCCTCCTCTTCTTCGTAATGTAACTGCATTGCCGCTGTCTGTATCCTCATCAGCGCTACAGGGTGAGAATCCGTCCTTGAAAATCCAAAAAACTCCAGCAGCTGACATTTTTTGAGTGTTGACATGAAACTGCAAGTGGAAGATCCACGCCACGGAGCTGTGTTGTGCACACTGTCAGATCTACTCTGCAGGATCACGTCGGTCTCTGTCTAAGGCTCAGATGAAACTGATGGATTTGTGTTTAGACTCGGGTCTGGGACTCGGGTTTCTGAGTTATCTCATCGTGGACATGCAACAGTTTCCAAATTTAAAAAATAGAAAGAAAAGAAATCCAAAGCCTGCCACACTCGGGTCCCGGGCATTTCGGGACAGGGATTCTGTTACTGTTTTCACCAGCCTGCACCAAAGGCCTCCCCCGAAGTGGTTCTGCCAGCAGAGGGCGCCGTTGCCTGACAAGGGACCAGCAGCCTCTGCCATCTTCAGCCACCACAGCTGCATGAACACATCTGGGTTCCAGGGACCCCTCTGGCTTGAGGGCATTAGGTGGGGCTGGGGGTGCCACTGGGCCCAGAT